>CM046869.1:14513918-14592237 GCA_025617745.1 Heliocidaris erythrogramma
TGTGAGTGACTGTTTGCAAGCCGGTGCAATACAAGAATGGACATATGATGAATTCTAAATGTTTAAAAGCTTTACCCTTTAATATCCCCCGGCAGAATGCGGGAGGATACATTGGATTCAGCAGCATTATGCTGCTGCCGTGTCATATTTTGTCTAACTGCCACATTTCAACAGATTTTCATTCAATTTTGTATGGAAGTGTATCTTGGTAAACTCTGCGCACCTATAGTTTTTGGTGATGCTGCCACCAGTGTCTCATCTTTTATAGGGTCAAAGGTTATAATTTGGAGGATGGTGTGAGTGCACTCTGCAGGCCACAGTTCTGGATGATTTCTTTAAAATTTTGTCTGGAGATGTATCTTGGCACAATCTACACATCATTACTTTTTGGTGATGCTGCCCTCATTTTTCCGTCCTTTATAGGGTCAAAGGCCATATGTTTTGTGCACTCTGCCTCTGCCATATTTCTTGACGGGATTTCTTTCACATTTTGTATGGAGATGTATCTTGGCACAATCTACACATCATTACTTTTTGGTGACGCTGCCCAATTGTTCCGTCCTTTATAGGGTCAAATGTCATATTTTGGTTACTGTCTTGCATGCACTCTGGCGGTCACATTTTTGACTGATTTCTTTCAGATTTTGTATGGAAGTCCATCATAGTTTACTCTAGACCTCTACAGTTTTTTGGTGATGTTGCCCCCATTGTTCCTTCTTTTACAGGGTCAAAGGTCATATTTTAGTGGATATCTTGTGTAAGCTCTGCAGGTCACATTTCCTGACAGATTTCTTTCAAATTTATATATAAGATGCATTATACTCTAATCTACACACATATTGTTTTGGTGATGCTGCTCCTAGTGTTGGCAATAGTCTGGGCCACTGGTGGCGATCTCTACCAGGGCGGATCCAGGATTTTGTAAAGAGGGGGCACAGAGCTGGAAAAGTACAAAATTAAGGGGGAAGTTTTTGTTTCATAGTGTACTTAAGGTATGCTAGTTGGGTTCAAAAGAGGGGCACGGGCCGGTTTTTCCCCCTATGTAATCATTCTTTTGTTTGAGGGAGGGAGGGGGGAGGTTCTTTGTCCTCTTTCGAACAAAAGGATGACGCAAAACTCGCTGCCAGTGCTGGAGGATACATTCGCATTGCGCGGCAATGGACAATTCTAGTTTCACACTGTATGGCGAAGCAAAAAATTATATTGGAGAGATGAACAATTTAGCTCTGGAAAGCTTAATACTGTCTCTGTAATCTCAAAAAGAGCTGTGTTAAAAATTATGTTCAAAGAGCTTTCCCGAACAAAGCAGTAATTTCCACTTATAAGGACAAGAACTATGGTAATTTACCTAAATTTGACGGTTTGAAAATGGCAGCCCATGGGTAGTTGGCAGGAGAAACTGGTGTAATATGTGTCTCTAAAATTTTAATTAAACTACATTGAATTATACACAAACAAGAAATTTAAGTTTGCAGAAACCAAATAATTTAATGAAAACCAACAACTTAGACTAATGAAAATTCAATCAGAAGATGGAATTTAGTCAAATGAAAGGCAATGTTATACTGTTATTGTTATTTCATCTTTAAACGACTTTATTACTATGTGTTTGGATATATTTCCAAGTATTACCCGGTATTTCCCAGTGGTGGGAAAAACAGGTATTTCCCAGGAAATTAGATAGATTGTTTTATTTTATTTAAATATTTTGTGATAACAGATCCCAGTGTTTGTTGGTGCAACAACATACATCCTTGGACATCATCATGATGCAAGCAACCAGCATGGAGATGATGGCCTGGTGATATCCCCAATCCTGAGGCCCCGCCCAGCACCGATCTGCTCCAATCAGAACACGCCGTCCAGGCTTTGATCCGCATGGCTAATGAGCGGCCTAATGAGATTACTCTGTTGCTAATCGGCCCGCTGACCAACGTAGCATTAGCTATTAGACTAGATCCAATGTTTACAAGTAAACTGAAAGAGATGGTCATTATGGGTGGCAACATCAAAGTTAGCTTTTTACTCAGTCTTGTTATGGCATAAATAACTTGGAAGTATTGAACTTCATAACAGTTCAGTTCAGTGAACTAATGCTCTTGAGCAGTGAGCAAGTATGTAATTGATCTATATTATTACCCAAAATCTTGTGGCATTTGTATTTGAAGTAGAATTTCATAACAATTTAGAATCCAGTGAAATAAAATGCTCAGGGGCAGTGAATGACTAAGTGCTGGAACTCCCAAAGAGCTGATAAAATCAAAAAAGAGCAAAAACGATTAAATGTCCTGTTACATAAAAGATACTGCAAGGTTATCTACAATTTACAAATTGAAAAGTCTAAAAGAACAACTGTGAGGAAAAAAAATAATTTTGCACTTGAAGCTGTTTCATTGTGGTTCTGTCAGGTGACTTTCATTTAGGAGGGTGAAGGTTCAGATCCTAGCTAAACTTATATTTATTTATATTCTCAGATGAGGCTTTTTATATCAAGTTATATCTCTTGACTCAGTAAATGGGTATCTGGTACGATTTATTCCTTGAAATGTTCTGTGTGCTGAAAATGCCTGCTAGAGCCAAAAGCACAAGTCATTACCAAAGCACTTTAAATTATATTTAATGTGTGTTACTTTACAATGATAATATAGTGGATGCTTCGTAAAGAGTATGTAAACTATAATTGTAAATCTGTTTCATTATTATGATTTGATCCATTATTTTAGATTTTACTTCATAAATAAGTGAAGAACAAATAGGTGGATGCATCAAGTGTAATTGTGTATGGCTTTAATTGTAGGACTAATCAGAATAAAACTTAAATAATCGACTGTGTTGAATTGTATTGCAACTTAATGTGTATTCATATTATTTGCCACTATTTAGGATTACTTTGATTGGACTGCTGTCTCATTAATCCAACATTTGCCCTGTATTTTTTTGTGAACGATACGATTAGGATACAGGTTGTGATTTGGTTTTTGGGTCAGGGTTAGGCATAGCATTGTGTACAAGGTTGATGTTAGGAATTCACCAAGCAATTGTTGCTATTGCATGACCACTGTATGAGTCCTGATTCTCCTTTAAAATCCTGTCTTTTTCTGGATTTCATTAGGAAGGGGTACAGGATTCTGGACAGCAGAATTCAACTTTGGTACCGATCCTGAAGCGGCTCATATTGTCTTGGAAGAAACCCGATGTCCAACCATCTTAGTCCCTCTAGAAACCTGCATCAGCCACTCTATATCTCTGGTAAGTATAGGTGGGACTTTGTGATACAGGTCTGATGCTTCCAGGAAAATCTAACCCTCTTCGAAATTGAGACACGACATGGTCTAGTGGGATATTGTCATCAGACTAAGGTTCAAATCCAACCTGTGACCATAATGTCATGATGCAAGGCAAAAAGGAGACATTAATGCACAATTTCCGCTCTACCCAGGTGTAATGAATAAGTGATAGAAATATTCTCTGAATGCTTTTTGCACCTTGTAGGTACATCCAGAGTAAACATATGATACTTTGTAGACACAGTGAGTAGCTTTGTTACACAAAACATGGGGTTGAGAAATAAACAGTTATTTTATGTTGTCCTTTATGTTCTTCATACTCCTGAGCCATGCTCACTGTACACACATTTATTATTTAGATGATTGATCCTCTTTGATATGCAAATACTGTATTTCTAATGTCATCAATACAGGAATGGTATGATAAGCTGGCATTGAAGATTCATCCAGAGCACAGTTCATCATGCATGCCATCAACAAAGAAGCAGTGACACGCAGCAGAGAGGTGCAGAAACTACCAGCGTACATGTGCGCGATGGATGCGCCATGGTGGTGGCTATGAAAGAGATTCGGTGGAAGAGTCCACACATTCCGTCTGTAAGATGGAGCTCAGGGAAAGTTTACCCGAGGCCAGGTAGTGACGCATAAGCTGAATACTCCTTGGATACCTGACCTGAAGGGAGTGGAGATAGAAGTGTGACCAAGTTTGACATGAAACCCTTCTACATGATGCTGAATGATGCTACTGCCTGACCTGACCTAACCATTCACCTCAAGGTCATCTGTCTATCATGATCAATCTATCATGATCAATCTATCATGGTTTCTCGAGTAAAACTAAGTAACTGCTTTAGTAAAACTAAAAGTACACTTTGTGTGTTATGGAACTTGTAGTAAACGATTGTAACGCTTGAACAAACATTAGTAGAGTTCTGGTTACCATATGCGTCTCTGTTGAGTAGGATTTTCAAGGGGCCTATCTTCAATTTTTTTGAAGGGGGGGGGGGAGGCACATTTCCCAGTTTTTCAATAAAATTACTGTTTTCCCGGATATCTTCTGTTATACTTCCCAAAGAGAAACTTTTGGTCATATCCCTCTTCCTCCTCCAATTTGCATATTTCTTCTCTTGTTTGATTGATTTCTTTATTGCCCTTCATACTCCTTTTCATATTGGATGATGGATCATTACTTGCTCCACTTGCAGCAGCTTGCTTAGCTTAGACTACATCTTGTTCAGTTGTCTACTATATTCTTCAAGAGTCTTCTTCAGGTTAGATCATCCGTTATGAACCAACTATATCTCCACACAATTAGCTTTCTGGTAGTGTTTTAAACAGGGTCCGCTCGCTATTCATAAGGACCCGCTATTCATTTAACACACGTTTATGAATAGCGGTCCTTATGAATAGTTATGAATAGTGGTCCTTATGAATAGCGAGGTAATTTGTCTATGGTTTGCTCGCTATTTAGAAGGACTGCTGTTCATACAAAACCGCTATTCATTTAGTTTATTTTTGAGTATTCCGCCACCATTCCTTTTTATTTAAATGATAATTTTTTTATTACATTGTGTTTGTTCAGTCTTTGCGTTCATTCATCTTTTTACTTTCATTTGTTTACACTCCAACTTTGTTATTAGAAACTGCTTTATACTACATGTAGATTCCATAATACTGCCTCACAAAACTAGTTTTGTACTGTCAGAAGTCTGAAGTGAATTTGCTTCATTTCATCATTATAATCCTGACTGATTCTTGTGTGATATGTTTAAAAATGTTTATTCATATTCATATGGTTAAAGTGTATTCTTTAGTCCACATGGTTAATAGTTTTTTGTAAAATCTTGCAGAGTTTTAGTTTTTGTGAATCATACCTTGGGCTGATTTTTTTTTTTCTTCATGCACTAAATTAGATATTGGGATCAATTCTAAATGCAGGGGTTGAACTTAACAAAATTTAAAAAATTTAAAATTTCCTCAGTCAAGTTTATTCAATGCACTGTATTCTCAAAAGCTGTTTATATTTTACCTAGCTAGTTAGTCCACCTAATAATAATAATAATAATAATATGGACATTTGTATTGCGCTGGTATCCATCATGAAAGATGCTCATGGCGCATTATTAATGGAGTGATTAATGTTACCCATTTTATACTGTACAGTTCACCCAAATTCTGTAAATATAAAATAAACAACGAACATGTCTCTTCAAATTAATTTCTGTTTCATTTCATGACTGAATTAATTTTTTTTCTTGCTTTTGGTCTGATCCAAAGTCCTGTCAACGCAACAGGACGGAATTCAATAGGATTTATTCTCCTCACAAGAAAATAAGAAATGCTACCTGTTGCATACCTTTACTTATATAATAAGTTTACATTGAAGAACAATTCCACTACAAACACAAGACTGATCGTAATTCCGTTTCCATGGTAACAACATTTTTTGTAGCGCGACGGGACGGAACAATAGAATGGTGAAATTTTGTATAAAGACATATACAAAGTAAAATTCTATCGAAGTTAAAATTGAAGACTAACTACGTATCGTCATTTTTGATTAGTATGATAAAGCACAAGACATTCAACCATGAAGCTAAGATTTTGACCCAATCAATTGTTTTTAATTTGAAAACTGATGAATGGGTGTTGCGCGACAGGACGGAATACGACGGGATGGAAACTTTGCACCATGTACGAAATGAATGGGGATTTGAATTTTTTTTTAAAATATTGTCCAACTGTACTTTTTTCTTTTAAACTATGGTAGAACTAAAATGTTAAGGCAAAGGGAAGTGGCAAGCTTTATTGTTAATTCAAATTAAAGAGATAAAAATCACTGGAGAGGGTGGACACTTTTGCACGTACCATGTACAAAACAAATGGGGATTTTGAAAAGAAAATTTTGATATCACCAAATAGTTCTTTTCTCTTAAAAAAAGTAGTAGAACTGAATTGTTCAGGTAAGAAAAACTGTCAATCTCTATTGTTTATTCAAATTAAATTAATAAAAACTTGCTTGGTTAAAAAAAGTATACTTACATCAAATGACATACATGGACTGTACTTTCCATGCAAAATTCCGTCCCGTCGCGCCTAAAATCCCTTAAATACCCAATAAATGCGACGGGACGAAAAAAAAAGTAGCATCACAATGCTTCTCGAAATATAGGGGAATCAATTTTAATGGTACAGAAGTGATGGTACGATAGTTCATTGATACTTTATAAGACCTCAGTCTATAAATTCCACTTTATCGTACAAAAAAATAAAAGGGGTGTCAAAGTGCCCCAAAATACAATTTTGAACCAAAAAGTTCAAATTTTAACCCAATTATAACAAATGTTGCCATAACTGGCATTGGACATTGAATAATATTACATATAGTATTCCAACCCCAAACTTAATTTTTCAAATGCCCTTGCACTTTTTACTTAATTGCGTTTTGTAATAATTCTGTCCCGTCACGCTCTGAGGGTGCTTTTTCCCATTTTAAAGGTTATTGAAAAAAACGGAACACAATCATGAAGAATCATGTACATTTTCAAAAACTACAGATTCTCAGCTTTCATATGATATACAAGGGCAGACACAAATCTTAAATTGAAAATTAAGGTTTATGTTGACTACTTTTGGCTCACTTTTGAGTTGACACACAGCCTTTCATTAATCAGTGTACAAAATTAATCCAGGTTTAATTTGGTTCAGTAGTCTAGTATATAAGTGATGGCAATAATATGAAGGCAGTGCAAATGGAAATCACTAAATCTCATCCACATAAGAAGTATGTAATGTAATAAGATGATGACTGTAACATATGTCATTTCCTCCGACACTGTGGGGCCCCGTTCAATAGACCTCTATACCAGCTGCCTAAACTAACCCAACTCTCAACCTTGCCAAGTTTAGTACTGTGTTTTATCTGGAACATTTCAAATATATTTTGTGAGTATGTTTTTCTGTTCCTTTTCATTTCTTATGACCTTGAAATGAGTGAGTATATTCAATAATAGTGTATGATGTGTCCCTAAATTTTATCCCAGAAATGTAGAATCAAATTTAAAATTAAAACTTGAGCATAATTATCATCCAAATTATTTGATAAGTTATCAAGTAAAATTGAAATTGCCAAATCTGACAATCCTTTAGAATTAGACTTTGTCAGTACCATAACGATAATGATTTATAGTATTACATAGAAAATTCATGTGTTTTGATCTACCTCGTGTAAATTTGTCTTAATTATTATCATGATTTGTAATATTAAAATTATCACATACGCTCATGCTTGTAGAAATGTCTGTCTGTTTGCTTTTATGTAAGAATCATGTTTTTGTATGTCTTCATGTATTTTAATATCAGACAATTTCTCTCTCTCTATCTAACATGCATGTGAATTGTTATTGAAGCAGAGCTTGAGGAGGCAGCTGGGCCTTGTGAAACAAAGGTTTGCACTCAATAGACCGCTCGGTAATGTATGTAAATTTTATGCATGTAAATTTTATGCATACCTTTCAAACAAAGGTTGTTCTTGACAACCTGAAAGCTTGCCGGGCATAGCGACAAATAATGTATACAAAGTGGATTCCAAGCATTGATGCTCCTATATAAAAAGCATGTTCATGGAATAGCTCGTCACTAGGTGCTCAGAGAATATATATGCATAAATTTGTGTGCATAGATTTGTGTGCATAAATTTGTAACATTAAAGAAGCAGTCTATTGGAAGATGGCAATCACTATGAACATGGCGAACAAAGAAGCGGACAAAATATACAGCTCCTCATTGTACCTTCCACAATTGCTCTGGTGGACAAAAGAACATCCCTTGATTGCTATTAGGTGTCACATGCATATTCACATGTTCTACTTATTTTACATAATAGCAATGAAGGGATGTTCTTTTGTCTACCAGAGCAATTGTGGAGGGTACAATGAGGAGCTGCATATTTTGTCCACTCTCTTTGTCATCGTGTTCATAGTGAATGGCCAATCAAGATCATTGCACATATATTTACATGTATTTTTCAAATGGCTTACCATTAACCAATCGGAAACGTTTCAAATTTGCAATTGATCTCAAACCTTTGCGTCACAGGGCCCTGGTCTAAATTGGCTTGATCATAGGCATAGCCAGGGGGCACAAGGGGGCCATCCCCTTGTTCATCCGCAAAAAAAAAAGGGGGGGGGGTATCCATGAAAGTGTTTGTGTAAGTCTGAGACTCTGTGATTTGTGTGCACCCCCCCCCCCCATAGGCATAGCCAGGGGGCACAAGGGGGCCATCCCCTTGTTCATCCGCTAAAAAAAAAGGGGGGGTATCCACAAAAGTGTTTGTGTAAGTCTGAGACTCTGTGATTTGTGTGCACCCCCTCCCCCCCCCCCCCCCCCCCTGTCTGTGCTCCCACTGATCAACAAGTCTGGCTACACCAGTGCTTGAGAAAACTTCTTCAAATAGAGCTGTGACACCATGTGTATAACATGTATATTGTACAGAGAGTTCTGATTTTGTGATATTATTCATGCATCAAATGCAGCCATTAGAAGAAAGAATATCTTTGTGTGAAAATGTTTTTGTATGCAACTGGCTTTAGGTGGAATAAAATGCATTTCTGCCATTTATTTATATGTTGTCTGTTTAGTGTCTACTTATTTTATGTCACCTAATGCACATATATTAAGCATGGAAAAATACATTAAAAAAAACATTTCGATTAAGGATGATTTGACCAAGAAGGTTCAAACAGATGCCGCCACAACAAACATAAATATGCGCTCTCCGAAAATATACTTCCATACGAGGAAACAAATCAACTTCCGTTTTATTGCACAACCATGGATACGTACAATGGAGGATATTCTGTTATAATGATACATGTAATTAATTTTCGTAGACCCAAATGTAAAAAGTGCACATGAATAAACAAGGTTCAAGCGAACATACATTACTTAGTTCCAAAAATACCAGAACTACGATGACAATTTCTTGACTGGCCGCGTGTGCCCACGACTTTCGTTGGCTATACATGTATTTCCTAGAGCCATCTTTCACGATAGTATGAAATTTAATAATTAAGCGGAAAAGGTGTTAAAATTGCCCTTAAATAGGCATACATTTATGACACTTTTAAGGCTATATCTCAAAAACCTGAGGCAGGGGAATTTCAGAATGAATTTGAAATTATTTACATTAAAACTGCATACATGTATTCACTTTTTGTGTTTGTCGATTTATGAATTTAACTGCGCATTGCAAACTTTCAAATTTCAAAACATCTCTAAATCTTTCCCGTTTACTTTGGCGGCATCAGACATCGACGTCAAAGAATCAAGGAAGTTTATTAATTCAATTGTACATCCTTTATCATCTGCCAGGTGTTTGCATTAATTATCGTTAGTGGAGATTCCATCTGTTTGAACCTCCTTGATATGACATAGTGTTGCACATATTCTAGTCAGGAGCGTCGATTCCAGGGGGAGGGTGGACAGGAGCCATTGTGAGAGTTTCTTACTTCAAGGCATTAGCCACCCCCCCCCCCCCCCCCTGCTGGAAATGGATGAAAAACTTGATGTACTCCTTGGTTACTTCATAAGTAGTGCTAGAACAGGTTCAGGCTTAAGAAAAGAGTTGGTTTGCACATTCTAAAGTTGAAGGATGTCGGGTGTTTTGGTTAAGTTGTATACTTCTTCCAATTTTCAAAATAGTCATTTTACATTTTAATGCATTTCAGATATATTGTTTTTGACAATCCGAGGCCATGTAATCTGTGCATTCAGTGCATAGTGGTTGTGTTCCAGATAAAGCACTGCTACACACAAAATTCATGACCTAGAATTTGTAATGCAGATTGCGTTTAAGTTTGTTTGGTTGAACATCAAAACATGTTTATTCGAACTGACTTAACTCTTACTACAGATATGGAAATGTGCTTAACCCTTATTGAAAATTCGAAATGTGAGGACTTCATTCTGTATTTTATTTTTTTTTTGTTTCGTTGTTTTTGTGTGGTTTTTCTGTTGTTGCTGTGTGTTGTTTTCGGAATACAGTGGAAACTCGTTATAAAGAGCTCCGATATAACAAGATTCCTTTAATTATCCCAAATTATTTGAATATTAGATAATTCTAATTCAATTCAATTCAAGTTAAGTCAATTCAATTCAATTCAGATCAATTCAAATTCAATTCTATTCAATTCATTTCAGTGCAATTCAATTCAATTCAATTCAGTTCAATTCAATTCAATTCAACAATGAAAATGAACAAGTTTTGTTTTTACATTTCTAACGCATGAGAACCAGAACCAGATTTTCATTCTTAATGAATTTTCCATAATAAAAAGACATTTGCTCTGCTCCTGTTTTATATTATCGCATTGAGAATGGCTTGCTGTTCTTCGACCGCGTACCCCGTCGATATTTCGCTCTACTCCGGCCCGAATTCGAAAGAGCATATAGGAAAGAGAATTGGGAGAATTGGCTGTTTCTTTTCGGGGGGGGGGGGGGGGAGGGGACACTTAACCCCTCCAATACCCTGTAAACGTATTTTAACGTGTATAGTGAAGAGTATAATTATCATCTTTATCACAATCAGATATATTCTTTATCTAGTATTACACTCTAAAAAAAGATTCGAAAGAACCAATGTGTTGGTGAATATAATTATGTCCGACCAAAAAATTGGTCAAAATCAGCCAATATTTTGGTACATTTTTAACAATAATTTGGTAATATTGACCATCATATTGGTAAATCTTCACCAATATCTTTGGTCGGACACACCAACACATTGGTTATTTTGACAAATCCGTTTTAGAGTGTATCAAACTTTTCATTCAGACATGGTTCGTATATGGCGTGGTACCTCTTTTGATCTAATGTTCATTTATCATTATTGATATTTCTTAAAATGAAGTAAAAATTACAAAAAATATATTTCATTTATCTACAGCTGCCGAGGATGACATTATTTTGTTCCAGTCGAAGTAATGCTTTGACCGCAGAAGACCTCAAAATGGTAAGATTTATATTCGAAGCTAAATAATGACATTCACCATTACTAGTCAGACAACAAACGACAAGTCATTTAGAATGATTAAAATAATTAGACTTTATATTTAATTTTCTTCTTCCCAGCCCTTTAATTCTTCTGCTTTAATTTATCCTCTTCGTTTTCACTACAATGTTCTCTTTCTGCATAGTATATCTCTACCTTACAAAGATAATGCTCATTCATTCCCAACACTGTTTTTCGTATTTATCTATTTTCATTCAAATACAGTTCCATGCTGCTGATGTCAAAGATACAGTAAGCGACTCGACATCATTGTGGAGTTCGAAGGACCTCATCCGACTGCTATCATCTCGCCAACAAAGTCTTGGTCGAGATTTATAACGATTATGACAATGACGATTCATTGTTATCTGACACTACTTCTAGCTTGATCAGATTTCTGAACGAAATGGACAGTGATAGTTTCATAGACGTCTCCATCATTACAACTGACAATGAAGATGACGACGATACATATATTTACGACAGTCACTGATTTGACAAACTACACTCTTGATGACGGAGACTCAACCTGTCCGAAATGTCGAGTCTTCTCAACTCTCAGCCTTCTCATCTGGGGAGCGTTTCATCAAGTGTTTTGTCAGTGATTTTTACCGACAAATTTGCTCTCAGCCAATCAGATGCAAGGATTTCAGTAGCTTATAACAGATGTCGGTAAAAATCACTGACAAGACACTTGATGAAATGCTCCCCTGGTGTACAGTCCTTTTTCAGGACTTCACACTTTCAGGAAAGACTACTTCTACATTCTCTTACTTTCTATCTCGCCTTTCCATTTCTTCTCCTCTTAACTTTCTCCACTTTCTTTTTCTTACTCAACAGTCCTTTTCAGGACTAACCACATGGTGAACCGTAAGCCTTCTCACAATTGTCTTATTACAATTATAAAATCAATATGACTGATGATGACGTGTACATAATACTGATGAATAATTCAAATCAAATCAATATTATGAAACTTTGTTGCCGGATATCTGGTTGGCTTTACGTCAAAAGAGGATAATCTAGCACGGTCGCTTGACCCAAAGAAGGTCATTATAAACTATTCAATGTCGCACTGAGGACACAGGAAGAAATATTGAGTCAAGCAACCAGAGCTACTTCCACTATCTGATATAATAAAACGTCACAACTCGGTGAACAAAATGATACCGTTGAGTTCGCTTTATTCAGGATCATTTGCTCTTGGAACTTCAGGCCTTCAACAAGTTTGTCAGGAGAAATACAATACGAGAAGATTCATTGATTCGGAAAAGCCTATTATAAAAGGTAATAAATCTTCCGCAATTCAGTACATCATAATTATTATACTGTTCAATTTCGTCACTTATTAGTGTTTTCATTTTCTTGCGTTATGTCATTCAAATTGCTTTCGGGGCAGGACATAAAAATCATATTTTGGTAATGTAACCCCCCCCCCCCAAAAAAAAAAAAAAAAGGAAATATTTTCAGTGCCAAGATTGTCTTAATTCAATTTTCGAATTTGTTTGTATCTTTGGCAAATAAGTATCTTATCAATCAAAATTATTATTTTTTTTTTTTCAAACGTGTTATATCTACAACTTCAGTGAGAATTTAGACTGATTTTTGTCATCAATATGAGAACCCAGACATAACCGCTAAGAGTTTAAGATCACATATCCGTCGAAAAAGATAAAAATGAAAACATGGGGAAAAAATATTTTTCAACAGAACTATATGGATGTACATACATGTGTATCTTGAGGTCTGACTGAAAGCAAATCAGCATGGCTCTGGCGATTGGCATGCACACCATAGCTCCTTACTACAAGATTGATCATGAAATTAAATGATCAAATTAAATTGAGTTGAATTTGAATTGAATTGAATTGCATTGAATTAGCCTATATTGAGCTGAACTGAATTAAACTGAATTTAATTGAATTGCACTGAAATGAATCGCTTTGAATTGAATTTGAATTGATATGAATTGAATTGATTCGACTTAACTTGAATTGAATTAAAATTATCTAATATGCATTATTTTTGATAAAGCTCGTGACTATAAGCTTTTATGTACTCTATGTTCAGGGGCGGATACAGGATTTTCAGAAAGGGGGCGCATTTCAGAAGGGGGGGGGCGCACACTGAGGAACCCTCCGTTTGACAAAGCCAAACGGCCATTTAGGGGTCCGGGGCATACTTTGTCAGACAAAACGGGGGGGGGGGGCGCACGCCCCTTGAGCCACCCCCTGGATCCGCGCCTGAAGTTGCACTATTTTTTTCTCTCCGGTTCACTTTCTCCTGCTTTATTTGCATAAATGATTACTTATAATTAATTATCATTTGCACAACAATCGGATTATCTTTCCACGTCATTTTCTCTCGAAAGAATATAAGCCCACATTTTATTGCAGTCAACCAATAATTGTTTTATCGTGAAGGTATGTATTCAAATGAAGAATAATTGATAAATAAACGAAAATGTATGAACACATCTATCTTCAAACTTTGTTAGCTCATACCCGAAGCCGTACATGATGACGGATACGACCACCATAGTGTTGGATTGCGACGCTGGGGTTGACGATGCTACAGCCCTGATGATGGCGCTCGGACAGCCCAACGTCGACATGATGGGTATCACGTGTGTTAATGGGAATGTCGGCGTGAACAAAGTGGCTATTAATGTCCTTCGAGTTCTTAAGAATTGCAATAGACTAGACGTGCGTATATGTATCATTTTTTTTCAATTCAACTTCAAATTAGTTTGAAGTCCCTATTTGTAAGGAAAATTAATCATAATAACATCTATTTGATTGTTATAAAATGTAGAACGATTACTATGGAATGTGATCTGACTTGCTCATTACGAACTACAATGGGCAGTGGCGCAAATCCATTTTGAAATTACGGGGGGGGGGGGGGAACACCACATGATTTAACTGTCCGAAATGTCTGAAATTTTCTGACCCCCCCCCCCCCCGGTTTTGGGGTCTATTAGTTTTCCTTCAAAATTCTCTGAGAGCCAAAAAAAAAAAAAAAAAAAGGGTTCTTCAAAAGGTGAGGGGGGGGGGGGGGGGGACATTGGTCTATCTTCAAAAAGGTGGGGGGGCATGTCCCCCTGCCCCCCCCCCGGATTTGCGCCCATGACAATGGGTATAAGAGTAAGGGGGAAATGTAAAGACCAATCTTTCCCATATGTGAACTTCAGATTCAAAGGCCTAGAAATAATTCGTGGCAAACAGGTTATCAAATCGTTATGTTTCCCCTTCAAACATATACATGTACACAATTTCTGCCCATTGATTATAACTTGTGGACAAAATGATAAGTTTAAGTTGGACAGAATATTTTATTTGGAAACATTTTCATACCTTTTGAATTTCGTATTCCTTAAATCTGCAAAGATATATTCTAATTCACTGGGGCTAATACGCGCTGGAAACATGTAAATCTATCTCCGAAACGGATCGACCAAAAGGACCACTACTATACCTTATTAATTACTAACCGAATTTCCCTAATGATTCAAGGCTCATTCATGGACAAATTAAATAAGTCCACTTGTTTAATTTTCCATTAAAAAGCATAAATAAATATACCAATATATAAGGTTAAAAGTTCTACGACGGAGATTTAAAATACAGAGTGACACAAACAGAATAAATCACTCCGTTAAACACATAAAATAAATGAAATAACTAAATCTCTTTGGGTTTTTTTTCAACTTTGTATTTTGGTCACGGTGTGTACAGTTATTTCTGATACATTTTTTCGGACTTGAATGTGTTTTTCACAGATCCCAGTATTTGTGGGGGTGGAAACCTCCATCCTCGGTCATTGCAAAGATGCACGCAATCACCATGGAGACGATGGACTTGGAGGCGCATTCATTGCCGAGTCCCCGCCCAGCCAAGATCTACTCCAATCAGAACACGCCGTTCCGGCCTTGATCCGATTGGCTAATGAGCACCCCAATCAGATCACTCTGGTGGCTATCGGTCCGCTGACGAACATAGCATTGACCATGAGACTGGATCCTACATTTACAAGTAAACTGAAAGAGATGGTCATTATGGGCGGCAACATCGAAGGTAATTTATCCACCCCGCTCTCTTTTTATTTGAATCTTTCATTTAGAGGCGTCACTAGAATTTCTGACATGGGCGAGGGGGGGGGGGGGGGGGGGGGGGGGGTCGGACAAAATTTACTGACAAAGCATTAACAACTTTCTTAACGGCATCAAATAAAGATTTCCCAACCAAGGAACATACAAGTAGCTATAGGATCGACCATGGGATCGACAGAGCAGCACATACCGGGCACATAGCATCATGTTCAGCAAAGAAAATTTATGTAATATAGTGATTTCCCTCTCTATCCCATTCCACTCTCTCCCTTTCTGCCTCTCTCCATTTCAAAATATGATGGAAAGCAAGATTATAATGTTCACAATTGAAGGCTTTCGGTAACATCATGTTGGAGCCTCTATATGAAAAGATCGATGATATATTCATAACCCAGGGCACTTAGAGGAATTTCGGAAAAGTGAAAGGAAAGAGATGATATTGGAATGAAATGAAATTAAACACTTACACAAGACAATTTTTGGTTTTTGTTTTCGGTGTTTATACACCAAAAATGAAGTGAAATGGAAAGAGAAAAGAGGAAAATGGAAGAACGAGTGATTGAGATCAGGAAAGCTGTGAGTAGGTCACAAAAGTTTTTTAGAGTGTAGTTCTGAAAAGAACTGTTTTCCTCTGTTGAGTAGTTCTGAAAGAGAGTTTCCGAACTACGGTACTCTGTTCATCATCAGGAGTTTGTGAATACTCACTCACCATGGAAACTTATACAGAGAACATCTAAAGATTATAATGGTTGTCAAAAATTGTATCCAAATTGAAATTGCTTCTCTAGCAGTGACGATATCTCTGACTTTCAGCATTGTCCGTACCACAGGAAGGGAATTCTCATTATTCTTATAAAAAATGGAAATTTTTGTTTTGCTCCCAAACGTTGATTACTTTTCTAAAAAATTGTCCACCCCAAAAAACCCACAACGTTTTAAGGCAGATTAATAAAGAAACAAAGCACTTTTTCAACCATATATATATATACAAAAATGATAAAAAATTACGCTATCTATATAATATTTCTTGACGTTTAGGGATGGGTACCGAATTCTGGAGAGCAGAGTTCAACTTCGGAATGGACCCTGAAGCTGCCCATATCGTCTTAGGAGAAACCCAATGTCCAACCATCCTGGTCCCTCTAGAAACCTGCATCAGCCACTCTCTATCTCTAGTAAGTATAAACGATGTTAGAAGTTAGTGCAGGTGGATTAAGGGGGCCAAAATGGCGCCCCCCGAAAATTCCTAAAAAGCAAGTCTATGATTCCAGAATTAGTGATCCAAAATATCTGAAACTGATATAAACAAAATATTATATTTCAGTTAAGGATCAATCCACAGAGACAATCAAACATTTACGTTGATTATATGGGCTGTGGAAAATGGGGGCTGAATGCTGAAGGGCGTGAACGTGGGACCCCCCCCCCCCAACCCCATTAGGCCTATCTTGACCAAAGTGGATTGACGCCCATCGACAGACCCAACGTCACTGGGCTCTTCACTTTCTTTAAGCATCCCCTCCCATAAAAATAATCTGTAGCGCCAAGTAAAAAGCTAAAATGTATCAAATGAAAAATTTCGATTTCCAATGATGAATATCTTGATAATGAACGAGCAGTTGACTTGCAAAAATCATGCAATTCCTGACTGACCTAAAGGTTTCTAATTATAGTTGCAGCATGAGCTCTTTTAAATCACCGACAAAGTTAGCCAATTCCTTTAAAGCAAACCTGACATTTTCCCTATTTTTCTTGAATACTTTAAGGAATGGTATGATAAACTCGGCTTGAAAGAATCGTCTAAAGCTCGGTTCATGCATGCCATCAACAACTACTCGGTGACGAGTTGCAGAGACAAGTTAAAGCTGTCATCATACATGAACGCTGACGCATGTGCCATGGTGGTAGCCATATGGAGAGGTTCAGTGGAGGAGTCCACTTATACTGTCTGCAAGGTTGAGCTCCAGGGAAAGATGACCCGAGGTCAGATGGTGACGCAAAAGCTGAACACACCGTGGATACCTCACTTAAAGGGGGTGGAGATTGAAGTGGTGACTAAGTTTGACATGAACCTCTTCTACAAGATGCTGAACGACGCTTCTGACTGACCTTGAAGTTCTACTCGTTAATGATTTTAGCTTATAGAAATAATCATGATCAACAGTCCACTTACACTGTCTGCAAGGTTGAGCTCCAGGGAAAGATGACCCGAGGTCAGATGGTGACGCAAAAGCTGAACACACCGTGGATACCTCACTTAAAGGGGGTGGAGATTGAAGTGGTGACTAAGTTTGACATGAACCTCTTCTACAAGATGCTGAACGACGCTTCTGACTGACCTTGAAGTTCTACTCGTTAATGATTTTAGCTTATAGAAATAATCATGATCAACAGTCCACTTACACTGTCTGCAAGGTTGAGCTCCAGGGAAAGATGACCCGAGGTCAGATGGTGACGCAAAAGCTGAACACACCGTGGATACCTCACTTAAAGGGGGTGGAGATTGAAGTGGTGACTAAGTTTGACATGAACCTCTTCTACAAGATGCTGAACGACGCTTCTGACTGACCTTGAAGTTCTACTCGTTAATGATTTTAGCTTATAAAAATAATCATGATCAACAAGTTGCAGTTGTTATATACTTATATTATAAGCGGAATGCGTAGTCGCGTGGAGACTGGTCACCTCACATGTCAGTAGTATGACGGAGCATGAAATTTGAAAGTAGAACTTTAATGATTTTAAATATTGGCTTAATACATATTATTGCATAGATGGCATAAATTAAACAAGGTTATCCAAATTCAACGCTTGGAAACATTTGAAGTAATGATTATTATCAATTATAAAACGGTAAAATACAGCCCCCGATATAGCAGCTGAAGAGCTCCTCGAACGCTGCTGAGATATGTGACGACACACCATGGACCAGTCCTGTCTAAGCAGA
Organism: Heliocidaris erythrogramma; assembly: GCA_025617745.1. Lineage (NCBI taxonomy): Eukaryota > Metazoa > Echinodermata > Echinoidea > Camarodonta > Echinometridae > Heliocidaris > Heliocidaris erythrogramma. Next base: position 14,532,314 of record CM046869.1, read on the forward strand.
CGATGTCCCATAACATCTTACACATTTTTCAGAGCCTATTTTGTCATCTCCTCTTCACTTATTTCTCTTCCTTCACTAGCGTCAGTCTTAATGTTAGTCTGTTGCCTCACTCTTAACTTCGTGTATGGTATTATTTTGATGAAAAATGCAGCGTTAAAAAACAAAGGAATCAGTCACTTGTAAACAAAATAAGACGCCATTGTATTTTCAGCTGCTTTCACCGGGGCATGTTCGGCGTTTCAAGAGGGAACGAATACCATCCTGCTATTATTCGGAGGGCTTTTCAATTTGAAAGTGGGGTTTATTTCATTGATCATGGACCCTTCTCCTGTGTATTTACAATCAAACGGTTTTAGCTATCAGAATCAGTTTCACTTTCCCTTTACAATGGTGTGTGAAATAAGGTCATGTTTAAATACACCAAACTCTTTATAATTTGATAAATAATTGCATTGCAATTACGTTCATTCATTATAGGACGTCGTCTGCTTAAGCAGGATCGATCCCTTGTGTGACGACATCAAAACATCGCTATATTTCTGGCGAATCCTCGGATATTCCAGATGCTGAGAAGAGCTTTTATTTGTGTTGTTTTTATAATCATCAGATACGCAGTTGACATAAAACTTATACGATTGCCATGTGTAAGCTTCCCAGTTTCTAGTGATACATTAATTGCCATATTTGTGATTTTCTTTGAATATCTACTTGAATGAACGTACCATTTAAAGACCTCAGCCTGACCCAAAACAACCATATATTGACGTAAAGCTTAGTAAACAAAGAATATAATTACCCTGGGTATTCATAAATTTTCGTCTCCGTTTATCCATAAAAAAATAAAAAAGATAATTTTTTTTGGTCCGCCCCCTCCCTATTGCGTAACAAGAGAGGAAACTGCAGGGGGTCGCTAGACGTGTGACGACATGTCATGTATACAGCTCCGAGTGACAGCTCCGAGTGCGTCTACACGATATGTCGTCATCAAATTTTCACCCCCCGCAAAGTAGCGTTCCTCAGAGACGGGGCCCTCGTCAGAAAAACCACCGGGGCTCAACATTCGGGACGCTGTTACTCATTCCACAGGAAACGGAATCTCATGAAGTTGGTTTCAATTTGTTCAGAAAATATATAGCTCCCCGTGGATGAATAAAGTGTATATTTCAAAATTCGGTCAGGCTGAGGTCTTTAAAACCCCACGTATTTATCTGTCATTTTATTTCATGTGTGGACTACTATCATAACATGGTGGCAGCGGTGGGATATCTCACTGGTTCCGTCCGACAATATTGCTGTGGCGACAATTGCTACGGGCTTTATTTCGTCAAAGATATAGGGCCAAGGTTATGTTTGATATTGGGTTTTAGCTAAGGATTAGGAGTTCCCTGATCAGAGGTAGGATTAGGTATAGTGTTTGGTCCAGGGTTGAATATGATAATTCGGTTAGTAAGCAAATAATTGCCGTTGGTGAAGGTGATGGGACAAACTATCATTTCCGAGGCGATCTGGATGTACACTGTTAAAAAATATGTGGGTACAAAGAACAGATCCCCGATTATGGGAGCGACCTGGAAGAAATTTTTCTAGATTTTTTTGAAATTTCAAATTTGAATGAAAGTGATAAAGATATTATGGAACGACCTATTTCTAATAAAGAACTATATGATACCTTGATCTCTATGAAGCATAATAAATCCCCTGGATATGATGGACTTCCATCGGAATTTTATGTGGTATTTTGGAAAGATATTTCGGATCTCCTTTTGAATTCTTATAATTTCTCTTTGCGAAATGGTGTTATGTCCTTTTCTCAGCGAAATGGTATTATAACTTTGATTCCAAAGAAAGATAAGGATGTGTTGTTTTTAAAGAACTATAGACCAATATCGTTGTTGACTGTAGATTATAAGATTCTTGCCAAGACGTTGGCAAACCGCCTTAAAAAATGTTTGTTGGAACTTATTCACCCTGATCAGTCAGGATTTTTGAAAGGAAGACACATTGGGAATAACATTCGTTTGATTATTGACATTATTGAATTCACAGAATCCAATGATATCCCTGGTGCTATTCTCCTTTTAGATATTCAGAAAGCTTTTGATAGTGTTAATCATTCTTTTATGTTAAAGGTGTTAAAACGATTTAATTTTGGGGATAAATTAATTGATTGGATAAGTACTCTGTATTTTGGGAGGAAGAGTTATGTAGAAAACTCTGGATATTTAACAAAAGTCATTAATATGGAGAGGGGAATATTTCAGGGTTGCCCCCTCTCACCGTATTTATTTTTGTTGGTTATTGAGACAATGGCTTTGGCTATAAGACAAAATGAAAATATTACAGGCATCCTTATAGAAGATAAGCATTTGAAAATATCATTGTTGGCAGATGATTCCACTTGTTTTATAGATGGTTCTACCACTTCGTTTGATAATTTGTTTGGTACAATTGATAAGTTTGCTGCCTGCTCAGGCTGTAAGCTCAATATTTCTAAATCTGAAGCTATATGGATTGGCTCAAAAAGGGGCACCTTACTTCATCCGTACTCTGTTAAAGGTTTGCAATGGAAGAATGACACATTTAAAACACTGGGTATAGTTTTTTCTTTGAATATTACTCATTTGTTTGATTTGAATTACAATGTAAAACTGAAGTCAATTCAAAATACTTTAAACTGTTGGCGCGTTAGAAACCTATCCCTAGTTGGGAAGATCTGTGTAGTAAAGACCCTATTATTGCCTCAGCTTCTTTATCTTTTTTCTGTTTTGTGTGTAAAGATACCAAACGTATATTTTAAGAAGCTCAATTCTCTGTTTTATAAATTTATGTGGAATGGCGGCAATGATAGGGTCAAAAGAAAATATTTATGTAATGATTATTCCAAGGGTGGATTACGTATGGTGGATCCTTGGGTATTTGCTTTATCACAAAAGATGTTTTGGGTAAAATTACTTTTAGATGATAATTTTGATAGTTTATGGAAACGTATTGAATTTTCACTACTAGAAAAGTATTGCCAACGAAGAGACCTAATTTGGAAAGCACATGCCCCTGAATATGTATTGAATAAATTCGCTTCAACTTTGTTGGCAGACTCAGTAAGAACTTGGTATATTTTTAGGGAAAATGCTACCAACAAAGAATTTGGAGCAAAATTTTCTGAATTAGGTTCTATACAGTGTATCTGGTTAAACCGAAATATAAGAGCCAAGTCAAAAAAAGTTCTTTTTGTATGAAGACTGGCTGAATAAAGGAATTGTGTATATTTCTGATTTACTTAATCCTCCGTTCCCAGGCAGTAAATTATTTGAAGAGCTTGTTCTTGATTTTCATGTTGATCTAAGGGAGAGGAGGAAATATAATTTTTTGATGAAACATATTCCACCTGAGTGGCTTGTTACCTCAGAGTACTCACACAGCGTGGTATTCGATCAAATAACGGAAAATATTAAGAAAACAACCAAAATTACTAAGTATGCTTATGATATTATGCTGGAAGAATGTGTTCCTGAAAATCGTGTTGCTTTTTGGAATGACTCTTTTAATATGAATTATGATTATGACAGATGGAATAGGATACATTTCGATAATTTTAAGTGCTCTATTTATACTCGTCTACGCGCATTTTACTTTAAATTATTTTATAAGGCAATTGCTTTGAATACATTTTTACATAAGATAAAGAGGAAGGACTCTCCACAATGCTCCTTTTGTAACACAGAACCTGAAACCTTTCTTCATGTCTTTATTGAATGTAATGTAGTGAAACCTCTCTGGGATCAAACATTGAATGTTATTAATAATAAAAACCATCAGATTTTGGATATTTCAGATTTTGATAAAATGTTTGGTTATTCTAAAGACAAATTTGTTACTTACATATTCCTTACACTGAAATACTATATATATGTATGTAAGTTTCAGAAAAAAATCCCTGATTTTCAAGGTTTCAGGAACTATTTGACCATCAATAAGGAGACTGAATATAGAGTGGCAAAGGGGAAGGGGAAACTAAGATTGCATTTTAGTAAATGGAGATTTGATCTGTAATATACTGGTTGCTGCTGTATTTATTTATATTAGAATTATGTTGCTTTGTATTAAGTTTGTCTTTGTTCATGTTTCTTTGATTGAATTGTAATCTCATTTTTTAATCAATAAAAACAGAAAAAAAAAAAAAAAAAAAATATGTGGGTATTTTTACAGGAATTTCCTGGCAGTCGAAACGCCAGGAGTGCACGTTATTTTACAGCCTCATGTAAAACTACAGTCTGTAAAAAATATTTCCGTTTTTTTACAGGAAAGAGACTGTAAATTTAAAATAATTTGTAGTCAGTCTCAAGGAAAGCCAAAGAGTATGTAGTTTAACAGTTATTAATGTATAGCCATGCTTTATGTTATCCTATTCTCTACCTTAATCTATCCTATCCTAAACATATCCTATCTAGTTAATTCAATTTAATGCAATCTTTTATATGCACCTTATAGTTTTTTATTCCTTTTGTGACAGTTACTAAATCGGGCGACCATAGAACGGTATAACTGGGCGGGGTTTAACGGGAGCGCGCGTGAAAGGTGACCTTTTACCTCTCTTCCGCGGATACCTCGTGATCATAACAACACGCGCAGTGGGAAACTGCGCATCTATACCACCTTTTTCACGACGGTCGCAATATGCGTCTGAACGACCCGTTAGCTATACGATGATTCTTTATACGTCGTTTCTTTATCGAGTTTCGGTATAAACTGAATAGCGTCTGAACAGGGGGGAGGTCACGCACTTTTCAATTGACTATTCGTAGAGGTCACGCACTTTCATTTCGCGCGTACCCAAATATTGATAACGCATTGTGACTCTGTAATGGACTGAAGAGATCAGCGAAACACATAAGTACTATCCCGTCAAGGTCACGAACTTTTCTTTTCGGGTCGACTGATATGGGGAAAACTACGTTTTATCACGTGATTACCTATGACCAATCTAACAGCAAGATTCTTAGTATGTGGAATATAATGTAGGATATTTACCGCATAGCAATTTTCGCCTGAGGATGTCTCATATAACCGACTAGTCACCTCACATGCAGGCCCGTGGGAACGATTTTTTTCATATCCAGTTGCTTATCTAGGAATTATGGCGGCCGGGAGGGGAGGGGGGCAATGAAGTTGCACCCCTACCCAACCTATCCATCATTGAACAAGCGAGGAGCAAAGCAACCGAGCGGTAGACTTTTTTGTTGTGTTGCATTTTTCCAAAAACGTGATTTCGTATGCAATTACCCAGGAAAATTCAACATTGATAAATGTTGGTTTTCTATTCACTTCCGTCTCAAATGTTGTGCAACGTCAATGGAAACCATTTAAAAATAGTCGAGGAATTTACGAAGAAAATCGAAAGTTGACATTTCTTTTAAACATGTAAAATGTTCAACCTTTCCAAAAGCGATGTTATGTAGGCCTATATACACTTAATCCTATATTGGGGTGCAATATTTAAAAAGAGGATGATGAAACTTGCATGATGGCGGGGAGCAACGAGAATTATTTATCAATCTTGAGCCCTTCTAAAACACTATATCCTATACTGGGGAGCGAAATTACGAGATCCTGGATCAAAATTATTCCAGGAAGCAAAGCGGCCGAGCTAAATTGTTAGCGTTCTGACCCTCAAAAAAGTATTTCTAATGCAACCGTGGGATATCTCACTGGTTCAACGACATTTGCTCCAGCGACAATTGCTACGGGGCTACAGAAAGGAAATTGGGAAGATTTTCAGTCTGCTTGTGAACAACATATATTAGAACCAGATCTTAGCATCGATATTGAGGAAACCTGAAATGTATTTATAAATCAGCTGACAAAAGCTATTGATATATCTTTTCCCAAAACTAAACAATGTAAATCCACTAAAGTTCCTACATCATGGTGGAACGATGAATGTAAAAAGGCAGTGGATGATAGGAAAAATGCTCTTAAAATCTTAAAGAAATCACGTCACCCTAATGACTTAATAATATACAAGAAAAAATGTGCAGTTGCACGCAAAGTCATAAAGAAGGCTAAGAGGGAAGATTGGAGACAGTTCTGTAGTACCATAAATAGTCAAACAACTTCCAAACAGATTTGGGAGAAAGTAAAACGTATAAATAGAGTTCATAAAAAAACTAATATACCAATTTTAAAAGATAATGATCTTGATATAGTCACAGATAAAGAAAAGGCTAATCTTTTAGTTGATCATTTCGCTAAAGTAAGTAGTAATGAGAATCGGAAGGAATCCTTTTTAAAGGAAAAGATGGAAATTGAAGGAAAACTTATACTTAAAGATGATGATAATTTTATTCTTAATGATAATTTTACTATGCAGGAATTAGAATATGCTATTACCTCTTCTAAATGTACTTCTCCAGGTAAAGATGGCATTAGTAATATTTTCTTTCATCAAAAAGAGTTTTATTGGAAATATTTAATAATATTTGGAAGTCTTCTAAATGTCCTCGTTCTTGGAAAGAAGCTGTTCTAATCACTGTACTTAAACCAGATAAGGATTCTTGTGATCCTAAATCCTATAGACCTATAGCTCTCACATCTACTTCTTGTAAACTTCTAGAGCGAATGATTAATAGCCGGCTTATCTGGTTTCTTGAAAAGTATAACTTGATCACTAATTATCAAAGTGGTTTTCGCAAAGGAAGGAGTACTAAAGATCACATTGTTCATCTAGAATCTAGTATAAATTAAGCTTTTTCAAATAAGGAAAGCACTCTTGTAGTGTTCTTAGATTTAGAGAAGGCGTACGACATGTTATGGCCTACGGCAGTGATCATTAAACTGCAACAGTTAGGTATCCAGGGTAACATACTTAAGTGGATACAAGACTTTCTCTCTAATAGGAAGATTCAGGTTCAGATAAATGGAATTTTGTCTGAAATCAAAGGAACTCAAAATGGCATACCTCAAGGTATAGTGTCATAAGTCCAACACTCTTTAATATAGCAGTAAATGATCTGGAAAAAGTCATTGCAGGGATTAGCTTCTCCCAATATGCTGATGATATAGCTATTTGGAAATCAATTATCTGCTAATAAAACAGTTGCTGTTCTTTTTACAAATAAAAGGAAAGCTGACTCTAAACTAAAGGTACAGGGAGAAAACATTGCTTTTTAAAAGTCTACTAAATTTTTAGGTGTAATCTTTGATGACAAGCTAAATTGGAAGAAACATATTGATTATATAGTTGAGAGATGTAAAAAGAAAATAAATCTTCTAAAATGTATTAGTGGTCTAAGCTGGGGTTCTGACTGTAGTACCTTATTGCATCTGTATAAAATGCTCATTAAGCCTGTTTTAGAATATGGATGTGCAACTTTTGATTCAGCATCTAATGCTTCTGAACACAAACTTGATAGTATACAATATCAAGCCCTTAGAATTTTCACAGGAGCATTATATGGTACAGCCCTTAATATCTTACAAATTGAGTGTGGTGAACCACCTCTTCAATTACGTCATGAGTTTTTATGTACTCTATACAGTAATAAGTTAAATAAGCATATTAGTCATCCTACTAAACACATATTAATGGATAGTTGGCAAAAACATTATTTTGCTGATTCATGGGGAAATAAGTTATATCACACACCTTTTGAAGGTAGATATAATGCCTTGAATGTAAGCTGTTACCCTACTCATTATAATTTTCCTTATTGGCTTTATAATAAACCTAATATTTCAGATGTAATATTCAATTCTATTAAACATATCACAGATAAAAATAAAATATGCTCTATTGTAAAAGAAAAGATTTATACTTGTTGGTCTGAATCTCTTCACATATATACAGATGGATCAGCAAATCCTAACACGCACACTGTAGGCTGTAGTTTTTATATTCCCTTTTTTAAGTATTCTAAATGTGTAAGATTAAATAATGATACATCTATTTATACAGCCGAACTCTTTGCTGTATTATTAGTTTTAGAATGGATTGAAGACGTTCAACCTATTAATTCTTGTATTTTTATTGATTGTTTAAGTGCTCTTCAAGCTATATCTCAGTTTAACCCCAGCAATAAAATTGTATGTGTTATTCGGCACTCCTTGATTAATATTCAAAATCTGGGCTGCATAGTCTCTTTTGAGTGGATTCCAGGACATTGCGGAATTAAGGGAAATGAAACAGCTGATATGGTTGCAAAGCAAGCTACTAGGAAGAGTACTGTTGATATTATGTTACCTTTAACTACAACAGAAATTAAACATGTTTTGAAAAATAGGCTCATACAGATATGGCAAACACAATGGAAAGAATCTAAAGCCTCTTTTTTTTAAACTATTGAATCAAAAGATTCTCTCCATAAGAAATTGTGGTATATGCCAAGGTGGCAAGAGATTTTAGTTTACAGGCTCCGTTCTGGTGCTTTTAGTGAACTTAAGAGCTATAAGCTTAAAATTGGAAAACATCCAGATGGGATTTGTGATGTATGTCATATTTTTGATGATATTAAACATCTTTCACTTTTCTGTGACAAATATAAAGTAAATAGACAAAAATTAATAGAATCATTGGAATGCTCTTCTAACCATATGACAATTAAGGATATGTTTAAAGATAAATTCAGCATTTTACAAGTTGTTGGATTTATTGTAGATATTGGCATTAAAGTATAATATTTATAATATAATTTTAAAGACATTCTAATGATCTTGAGATCAAATGTCAGAGATTGTTTTGTTTATTTTTATGGTATTCCTTATGGAAGTATATTTAAAGCCCAGAATTTGATGTGTACATAGGTTTTTTTTTTCTTTTTGGGTAAGTTTCAATAATTTTGAGTCAGTTTGGCTGAAATTTATATCTTTCTACCGAGACGAGCTTTGAACACTATTGTCGGTGTACCGGGCGGCCTAGGCCTTCCTTGGATGGCTGAGAAAACTGCCTTATGTATTAGGCCTGGTTTGGTTGATGGTACTTTAGAGAGCAGACATTTAGTTGTATCAATTGCTTTTCATACTGAAAGTTTAAAAAAAAAAATTAAATAAATTTAAAAAAAATTAAATTACATTTGATGACTGGGCATTAAAATGTTAAAATGTATTAGCAAACAAATGACTTAAGGAAAATTACTTTAATATTGTACACCTTTTAACATGCATAATGTAGAAGAGAGTAATAATTAAATAAAAAAAACATTATATATAATCCTTTGGAAATTAGAGGAAAAACGTCTTTGGACTCACACCCAATGACCAACTTTGACTTTTACCTGTTATGTGACTGGCACACAGGAATTTCTTTAAGGTCATAAGTGACATTTAAACAACACCTATCCGAAGTAAATTGCATTTATCAGGAGAAATAAGGAACCAATTATTAGATGTGAAAACGGGCACTTATCAGGAGAAAGGGGTATTTATCGGAAGGGGAAAGGGCACTTATTAGAAAGGAAAAGGGGCACTTTCGATAATAAAGAGGGCACATATCAGAGAGAAAGGAGGCATATATTTTGTCAGAAATAAAAAGGAAATTTTGGGGGTACTTCGAAAAGTGTGTGTGTGTTGGGGGGGGGGGCTCTGTGCCCCCCCCCCCCCAAGGTTGCGATTGAGTTTTAGGTTAGGTTCATGGTTAGAGTTAGATATGTTTGGTCTACGGTTGAAGTTAGAAATTCAGTTGGTATAGGATATCAAACACAGAGCAATTGTCGCTGGGTGCATATATTGTACATCCATCTCACTGGTTCTTTGCCCCAGCGACTATCGCTACCTTCATTTTGTCCAAGATGGAGGGTTAAGGTTGCCATCTCACTACCCATTTCTGCCAGCCTCATCAAGGGGCAAATCCAGGATTGTGTATAAGAGGGGGCACAAAAATGCAGGTTTGTAAATAATGCTTGGAGGGAGACCCGTATTTTTTTGGTCTTGCCAGCTCTCCGAAAGTCGCTCAGTAGGGGGGCGGGCAGGGCGGCAAAAAAAAATTCCCCAGTAATTCCCCCCACAAACAAAAAATATTTTGTTCTAAAGGGGGGAGGGGACACAGTGCATATTTTTCTTCCAAAGGGGGGGGGGGCATGGGCCAGATGTGCCCCCCTAAATTCGCCACTGGATCTAGGAACTATGATCACCACTCAGTTGAAATACAATCTGCAGGATCGGTCATACTCTGAACCAATTTAAGGGCTCATTGGTCATACTGAATAACATATGTAATTAATTGTATTTAAAAGTGAAATTGTTGTCTATTATTGAACTGGGTAAGCAAATAGTTCAGAGATTAATTTGAAATGTTAACCAAAAATATATTACAAGGCCATCAAGGTCATTAAATGATTAGAAGAAAGTCATTTTCCTCCCTCTCCTTGTCTCCCATTGTCCACCCTACAAACAATCAATCTCTCTCTCTCTCTTTCTCTCAGTTTTCGACGATTCATTCTTACTTTATATCACCAGTAAACAATTATTACGAAATAATCAAATAAGAATATATGAAATGTAAGTTACATTTTCAGTAAGGAGGAAAAACACTGTCAGGAGTAAAAGTGTCGGAGGTAGAAATGCACAAGGTAAAAATTGTCGACTCGGATGTGAAATAACATAGTTCTAGCAAAGTAGCAAATATGACCCTTTTTATCTCTTGATATTTTTACCTCTGGCATTTTTGAATCTAGTGTTTTTCAACCTGTCTGGCATTCTTACTGCTGACATTTTGCATCTGACATTTTTGCCTATGGCATTTGCACTTTTCCTTCAGATGCAAAATCAAGTGTGAAGCAATGGATGGAAATTGTCACAGTTTAGAATCACTTTATATTCACGTTTAATATTCAAATAATGTAATTATTTTTCTGTACATATGTAGATATTATACAAGAATATATGTTTACACATACTTTACTGGCATGATTACACAATAAAATTACCTGAATTTAATGTCAGTACAAGTACGATTCTTTGCTGTCACCCGTTCTTGTGTGAAGAAAAAGCTAATCATCCAAACAACAATTTTGAAAGCTACTAAAATTCTTTAAAAGCATCTTCATTTACATGTACATACAAGAACTATTAGGTTATCATGTGCACGCTTCAATCTACATTTAGTAAATATGAAAAATGACTAACCAAAAGCATTAATGGCACATAAGATTCAAATTTCTATTGCCTTTACTTCGATCTAACAATCACAACAGCATTTAAAATACTAAATATCACAAGACATATTTTGATTTTGCTATTGTTTTTAGAATCATAAAATTCCCTGATCAAAAGGAACCATATAAAACTCTGTAACAAACATAATTTATGACACTATTCTTCCTTTTATATCTTAAACTCTGTTTAAGAGTTTTACGAAGAATTACCCTTTGTAGATTTAGCTGGGGAGAGCAAATCAAAAAATAAAAATCAGAAAAACAAATTATGCAAGCTTCACAAAAACTAACAAATGAGCAAGCTCTCCAATCTCTATGTGTGACATTTGAAAAGACAAGAAGAGAATTAGGGAACTTTCTATTCCATGTCCCACATTTTCTGAAACATTTACTTATTGGCATTTGTGATTTTTCTTTTCTGCTTGGGCTAACTTTCTACAAAAATTTAATTCCCCTTTAAGTCCTTAAATCCTGCATTTTACTCCATGTCTTAGAGAATATGTGATTTCTACAATTTAAGATTTAAGGTTACAAACATGATGCAGTGATGCACAGAAAGTCAAAATTCTCACACAATTTTAATTTTTTACTGTATGACCAGTACTAGACAAAAAAACAGTCTATTTCGTCAGGGATATGCTCCGCTGAGACTACGTCTGGCTTCCTAAGAGACAGATTTTTCTGTCTAGGCCAGTACTTGCTGCATGTATCAGTTGCGTTGTAATGAAAATTTGAAGAGCACTGTATAGCTTTACTCAAAATTCTACTGCCTTCTTGCATTGGTTCTAACTACAATGATTACAAAAAGGCCTCTTCTAACACGATCGCATAAACTTTCGAAAAAAATCAACTCAGGGGCAATTTCAATACCCTATTGTATGTCTACTAGAAATCATGTTCACATTATGTAATACGCAATTGTTAAGGCTATGGAAGTTGCTTTTTCGAAAGTCTTTGTGATTGTGTTTTCTGATTAATATCTATATAATGGTAACAATTCATGACAAAAAAAAAATGCTGTTCACATTAAAAGGCACCAGAATGTTTGATGAAAAAGGGATATTAAATATCACATTTGAGACCTAAAATCAAATGTTACGTTATGTTATGACGAACTGTTTTGTACAAATGGAAAATATGATATCACCTATGAATATGATAATATTGCCTGTGGGTCTATGACTTCTTTTCCTTTTTGAAGAATTGTAGGAATGCAATGAAGTTACCTACAAAACAAAATGAGAAAGAGAAAATACACAAATGTATATCAAGTGTGTAAATATATCTACATGTATGTTGCTGCATATTTCAATGATGAGAGCATAATTTACTATTTACGTAACTATATCAAACCTGTATCACTTGTTCACTAGTCTGTGTTTAGTAAAATCTTTAGAAATGAAGAAAACATTCACATGAAAATCACAATTCACAAAAAGGGATAATTTGACACCAAAATGATACTATTTGCCACTCTCAACTCAGGTGTTGTAAATATTTACCCTGGAAGTAGAAGTTTCTTGAAAGCTTTCAGTGTCTTATAGCAGCTTGGCTAAAGCCAGGGTAATAGTACTATTTCTTACAGGCATCTTGATCATCCCTTGGGATGGATATGATTGTGCTTTAACCGTAACTGTAGGCACGGACCACAAGCACTGGGGGGGGGGGGGGGCCTGGGAGGCCCCCCTCCATATATTTGGTGATTGCATCGCGACCGCTGGCAATTTCGGATTCTCGCTTCATGACCTTTTTCCCTGAAGACTTGCGCACGTTTTGATACCACATTTGTCCATATCAGACATACCTAGGGGGTGTTATATGCTAATTAATATGCACATGTCATTAAAATTGCTAATCGCTCCATATATTTGTGTACAGTTACATGCTGTCAATAGACAATGGTTTTGCATTTTAATTAGCTAATTATTCAAAAAATTTGCATTATTGATTAAAATTAATCACACCATCAGATTCAGCATGTGAAGATCTATCGACATGCAAATTTTCAAGTTCATTGGACATTGCGTTTCCGAGATCAATCAGTATTTTCATGGAGCAAAATAGCCCAGTTCAGTAAGGGTTAAATGTAGCTATAATTCCTTAAAAACTATTATCATTTTAGCTTTAATAACTTTGTAAAATCACTTTATCTTTTATCTAAATTGTGAAAAATGGCATTTCAATAAAATAAATTAAAGGGAAAGGGGTAAAATAAAAGTACATGTAGTTATATATAGGAGCTACCCAATGTTCCCCAGACTGATTTTTTCCCTGCACTTCTATTTCCTAAAGCATGATGGGGTCTCTGTTTGCCCTACTCCCTTTGTGCCCCCCCCCCCCCAACACACACAATGGATCCTTCTACCATATGTTTCCAAAAGCATGATTATGGGTTAGGGCTGGGGAGCATATAGAGACACATACATGTACATGTAGGAACATTGGAACTCTATACTCAATGGTGTACATGTATAATATTTGGTCTGTCTTTTTACTCACCTATGCATAGAAGAGCGAATCCACCTACAGCAAATGGAATAATTACGGCATACTTTCTGGCAGGAAACAGCTGATGAATTACTTGGTCCTCTTCAACAAATGGCTGAGATGAATGTTGAAAAGTGAAAAAAAAACAACAACATATGAACAAATTATCCAATTGGAAGTTTGTATCAAATTCCTTAGTTTTAAAGAACTTTATATTTATTACGTTACCTTTATTTTCAATTATAGTAGTGTCACATGTCGAAGCATAAAATACAATCTACAGATCCTTTCATGTTCTGATATAGACCACATTTTTAAAAAGATGAATATGTACTGGTATGTGACATTATACAACAGTAAAGGAAAAATATCAAGATGAAAAGGTGCTCACCAAGGCAATGATCCAGAATGTATAGTAGACAAACACCATTCCAGCAAAGGACAACAGTCCCATGCCTACTGCTTGGTCAAGCCAGGTAGCCTACGCAGAGAAAAAACGAAGAGAATGGAGGATGATTTTAGCAAATTCTAAATGGCTGCCCAACCACTGCAAATCAAATTCAAAATGTGAAAGTAGATCTACATATAAGAGCAAAATAAAACTAGAAAAGTCCATGGCCGTGCAATGCGAATGTATCCCCGGCAATGGCAACGAATCGAAAGAGGGACAAAGAACCTCCCCTAATCTGCAATGTGTGTAGAATAGAGTATAATGCATCTCTATAGAAAACTGTCAAAAAATGTGACCTCAAAACGGACACAAATTATCCACTAAAATATGAACTTTGACCCTATGAAAGACGGAACACTGGAGGCAGCATCACCAAAAACTGTAGAGGTCTAGAGTAATCTATGATGGACCTCCATACAAAATCTGAAAGAAATCAGTCAACAAATGTGTCCTCCAGAATGCATGCAACCAAAATATGACATTTGACCCTATAAAAAGTGGAACACTGGGGGCAGCATCAGCAAACACTAATGATGTGTAGATTTCACTAAGACACACCTCCATATAAAATTTGAAAAGAAATACGTTAAGAAATGTGGAAGTTAGAGCGCACAAAAGACATATGACATAAATGGTACCCTGGGGTACCAAATAAAAATCGGCCATTTTGTTGAATTATTTTTTTTTTTTAGGGCTGTACCCTGGGTTACCAAAAAGTGGGAAATTATTTGGTGTGATTTTTTGAACATTCAATTATGTCCCATGTTCTTGTAAAAAATCCTATAAGTCATGTATTTTTCTCAAATTCATTGTTGTTTTGAGTAATTATTAATTAATTCTAATTAAGTAATTCTATTTCTTCGATTTGAGAGAGGGCTTGGGCCAGCAGGGTCATAATAACACCATCAGCCTGCTCCTTGTCTTCCCCGTCACTCGCCTTCCTAAAAACCGCTACCATCATGACCATGTACACAGATCAGCGGCCTGCTTGTCCCCCAACTTCTGTATTGCACGATATTGTGCTCTTTCAACTTTCTCGGTCCTTGAAGTCTTTTACGTCCTTTCCCATACAGTAAATTTCCGTATCCACCATCACCTTCCACCTTGTCTAAGTTTGACAGCTAAAATACATGTACAGTAACGATGATGTGATGTTTTTTAGGAAGAAGTGAAATAAAATCAAGTTCTAAAGCCGCGGGAGCTAGCGCTATAGCCACTGCGCTTGTGAGGGCTAGCACGAGCAGCAGTGCATGCACACCATGCATAATAACACTGCACTGTTAACATACATTGGGAATGACTGCTTTAACGCACTGCATTCATAACTCTGGGGTTGTACTCGAGTGGACGTGAGATGGGGCTACACAACGTGGTACCCCGGGATACAACGCTACCCCGGGGTACCGCGTGGTGCATCATATGACCTTTGACCCTATAAAGGACAGAACAATGAGGGCAGCATCACCAAAGAGTAAAGATGTATACAGTCAAACCTGTCTTAGTGGCCACCTGTCTATAGCGGTCACCTGTCTATAGTGGTCACTTATATTGCCTCCCTATATCAAGAAATATGTGTCTTAGAACCTGTCTATAAAGGCCACCTGTCTACAGTGGCCACTTTTTCTGTTTCCCTTGGGTGGCCTTAATAGACAGGTTTGACTGTATATTATACCAAGTTACATCTCCATGGAAAATTTGAAAGAGATCCATCAAGAAATGTGGCCTACAGAGTGCACTCACACCATTCTCCAAAGTATGACCTTTGACCCTATAATAGATGGGACACTGGTGGCAGCACCACCAAAAACTACAGGTTTTTAGATTACACCAAGAGACACCTTCATACAAAATTTGAACGAAATCTGTTGAAAAATGTGACCGCCAGAGCGCACACAAGTGTGCACACATGACATCTATCAAAGTATGACCTTTGACCCTATAAAAGACTGGAGCCATGCTTCATTGGCCTACAGTACACTCCAGGAACACAGTCTCCATTCAACTTCAAGGTGGTGATGTTATATCACATCTTATACTCATTCGACGTACCTCCAGATTTTATATGCCCCTCTGCAACCACATCTAAGGGCGGACACTCCCACACGCTCATTGCCAATGAGCGTGTGGGAGTTTATTCCCTACATGTATGCCAGAACATTCGGCTTTTAACAGACATTCTTCACAGATACTACCAGACTGTGCATTGCACTGCCCCCGAGATGCCTTCAGCTGTACCACTTAAGCTCAATTCAAGCAAGTGGTACAGGAACCCAACTCCGCTAGATGGGAATGGAGTGTATTTTAGCTGCACATACATGTAGGAAATGTAGTCCTTTTAACTTGCACTGCACACGTCCACGCCATACCTGCCAACAGTACGACTACACACAGAGGTGGACTTAAACCGAAAATTCTGTCTCTCGTTTGTTAGCCTCTTTATTTGGGTAGGGTCGGCTCTTCACTTAGAGACAGAAGCGGGCCTTTCGATCTGCTGTGCAAACCGACTACACACCAATGTGTAGTTGGAAAAATCGCTATAATTTCATTTTCGTTCATGCATAGACCTCTATGATTAAATTGAATAGGCTGCCTTAGTTCACTCACACATAAGATTATTGTAGAACACCTCGCACTTTGTACCTTCCTATCCCAATGAATTGCCTCTCATAGCAAGTGTGTGATATTTTGCACATATATCATCCTAAAAATATGTAGAAGGAAGTTTTTCTCAAAATTTTGCTGATTACATTGCCATTGGTGTTTTCACCTCTTCAACTTAGAGGTCGTGACCACTGCCAAAATTGACACAGCCCAACATAGTGATGGTTCCGTCACTTCCGTGAGTGGCCTTAGGCTCTACTCCTTCAAAAATCTGTTCAACTTACTGTAGTGTATGCAGATCTTATGCAGATTAGGCATTAACATAAACTAGGGCAGAGGTCAACTTCCACCACTTGTAATCACGTTGAGCTATACAGACAGTAAAAGTACGAACCTTATTTCTTGGCCTGATCTGAGTGAGTTTTTCAGGTTGTACGAACGTAGTATAAGACACTACATTGGCGACGAACTATGGGATTTTGCTGATCTGTATGGACATGACCAAGAACGGGACATTTGACAGTTTTTGAGTAAGTTTCACGCCGTTTGTTACGTGAGTGCACGGTACGTGTGAAATACGAATTGCTCTACACTACGGTCCCATATATTGTGTTTGCTGTCTAGTTGATCACACGGGGATAGCGGTCAATATGGCGACCTCGCGAATGGTTTTTGAGGAGTTTGATGTGAAGGAGGGAGACATAGATACTTACCTAGACAGGTTAGACCAATACTTTATTGCCTTAGATATCAATATTGATGCCTCTACTGAGTCCAAAAGAAGGGCAATCCTCGTGAGTAGCCTGGGTAATGAAGGATACAAAACGGCCCGGGACCTATCATTTCCACAAAAACCAAGTGAAATTACATACAACGGGTTGTGTACGTTGCTGAAGGGTCACTACAGACCGAAGAGGCCAGTGGTGTCGGAAAGATTTAAATTTCATAATACCCGTCAACTGGCAGGGCAGACAGTATCACAGTATGTAACGCAGCTAAAGAAGCTGGCATCCTCGTGTCAGTTCTCTGGAGAGAACCTGTCGGAAGCACTACGAGATAGATTCATCGCAGGGCTTCTCTCTAGCTCTACGCAAAAGAAACTCTTATCAAAGGATTACAAGTTCCAGGAAGCCGTAGACCTGGCTCAGGCTGAGGAAGCCGCCTCCACAAATGTCAAGGACATGGTTCAGGAGGAAGAGAAGCGGATGCATCGCCTACAATATGGGCAAGGTTCCCGGCCTAGGAGGAAAGGGTATACTTCTTCAAGTAAGCAGACCAGTACTAGGCACAAATGTGACCGGTGCGGAATGACAAATCACACTCGTGACCAGTGTAAACACAAGGATGCAGTTTGTTTCAAGTGCCAGAAGAAAGGGCATTTTAGGTCACAGTGTAGGTCTGCTGCTGTGAGTAAGCCTCAGGATAAACAGTCCCATCAACAGGCTAGTCGTAAGGGGCATGGACGGAACAGAGGAATCAAGCAGGTTGAGGAAGAGGACGTGCAAGATGAGTTTGTGGACTCTCTGTTCAACGTGAGACGGGCTGATGCGGTTCCACCGATAATGGTGTTCATGGGAATCGAAGGGAAGCTCATTGACATGGAGGTGGATACCGGGGCAGCATTGTCCGTTATAAATCACAGGGACTATGAAGAGAAACTGGGCCATGTTGAGCTTCGGCCAGTTAATCGTGCTTTGCATCCTTATGGAGGCCCCAAGTTGGAGTTATCAGGGGAGATAGATGTCCAAGTGAACCATAATGGACAAACAAAGATCTTACCCTTGGTAGTAGTCAAGACCAACTGGCAGGCTCCGCCCTTATTGGGTCGGAACTGGCTCTCTCAGGTAAGGATGGACTGGAAACCCTTGTTGTCAGACGCACAATTCTCGGTCACCGAAAGCTCCGATGTCAATACCTTCCTAGAGCAGAAGTTTCCGGAGGTGTTCCTACCAGAACTGGGAACAATCCGGGGTCCAACCGCAAAGCTGCACCTCAAGCAGAATGCAGTACCCAAGTTCTGCAAAGCTAGGAATGGGTCCTATGCCTTGAGGCCAGCCGTGGAGAGGGTCCAACCGCAAAGCTGCACCTCAAGCAGAATGCAGTACCCAAGTTCTGCAAAGCTAGGAATGTGCCCTATGCCTTGAGGCCAGCCGTGGAGAGGGAGCTGGAAAGAATGAAAAAGGAGAAAATCATATACCCAGTGGAATACAGTGACTGGGCAACACCCTTGGTGTGTATTCCCAAAGCGGACGGCAAGGTCAGGATCTGCGGGGACTATAAGGTCACAGTAAACCCAAACATACACTGTGAGCAATACCCAATCCCGACTCCAGAGCAAGTTTTCAGCAGTCTGGCTGGGGGAAAGAAATTCTCGAAGATTGACCTGAAGTGTGCTTATCAACAGATGCTCTTAGATGAGGAGTCACAGATGATAGCAACGATTAGCACACATCGTGGATTGTTCAGGTACACCCGTCTTCCTTTCGGTATCTAGTAGAGGTGTTGTGGTCTAGTGGATAAGTCACCAGACTGCAGATCACAAGGTACGGGGTTCGAATCCCACCACAGCACTAACGTCCTTTGGCAAAACAATAATCTACATTGCCACTCTCCACCCAGGTGTAAATGGGTACCTGATATGCTTGAGCGCTAGTTACTTTGGCAGCTCGGCTATAACCAGGGTAATAATGTCTAAGCGCCATGAGCGTCACTGCGTGACGGATATGAGCGCTAGATAAGTGGCCACTATTATTATTATTATTATCTCCTCTAGCCCAGCCATCTGGCAAAGATTCATGGAGCAAGTGATTGCAGGTTTAGATGGAACGTGTGCCATCATGGATGATGTACTAGTTACGGGGTCATCGGACAAGGAACACTGGGCCAACTTGGAGAAGGTCTTCCAACGTTTCAACGCCTTTGGGTTGCGTGTGAAAAGGGAGAAGTGTCTGTTCATGCAGGACAGCGTGGTGTACTTTGGACGAAGGATCACGGCCCAAGGCGTCCAACCTGCAGAAGGGAAGGTGAAGGCAGTCCGCGCTGCTCCAACCCCTTCTGATGTCACCGAGCTCAGATCCTGGCTAGGAATGGTGAATTATCATGCCCAGTTCATACCGAACTTATCTACACTGATTCATCCCTTGAATGAGCTTCTAGGATCCAAGCCGTGGAATTGGGATGAGGATTGCGAGCAAGCATTCCAAGCCGTGAAGAATGCTATCACCAATGATAGACTGCTGGTTCATTACGATCCATCTCAAGAGTTAGAACTCAGGGCAGATGCATCACCATACGGTGTGGGAGCAGTTATCTGCCATGTCGACGGAACCGGGAGAGGAGACCGATTGCATATGCCTCCAGAAGTCTCAACAAGCATGAGAAGGGTTACGCTCAACTGGACAAAGAGGCACTGGCAATAATGTTTGGACTGAAGCGTTTCCGGACATACCTACATGGCCGTAGATTCATAATTCGTACGGACCACAAGCTGTTGGAGCAAATTCTGGGTCCAAAGAGTGCAGTGCCTACTCTAGCTGCTCAGAGGTTACAGCGTTGGGCTGTAATGTTGTCAGCCTTCAACTATGACTTGAAGTATCTTCCAGGGAAACTGAATGTGGTAGCCGATGCGCTATCCAGGCTCCCCTTGCCTGAGACAGGCGAAGAAGAAGAAGGAGAAGATCTGCATATAGTCTGCATACACTACACTTACCAATTTGACTGTATAATCTGTTTAATGCTCCTTTTTCAGATAATTCAAGGTCCAAGGCACTCACACTTATGCGAGGTTATTGGTATTCAAGGTATTCTGTGTTTGAAAATCTCGCAGCCGTTATTCAAACGGTCGTGTAGTCGGTGTGTAGTTGGTGTGTAGTTGGTTTGCACAGCAGACAGAACGGCAAGTTTCTGTCTCAAAGTGAAGAGCCGACCCTACCCAAATAAGAGGCTAATAAACGAGAGACAGAAGGTGGACTGTACTGAACAGAAAATAAAAGAAGAAATGAGGCCTCAAACAGACAAATTTCACTTGATCAAGATAGTCATCATCATCTGTACCACTTGTGTGTCTGAACCACTCTGTCCCACTTGAAACTATGCAATTCCAACCTGCTGTAATATATCCAGCCAAAATACCAGATCAAATGAGCGAAACAGAATATTACTTACTAGCAAGTTGTCTGTGAAAGTCCCTCTTGTTTGGGGACCAGGGCATCGTTTCATCAAACCGTCCTAAGTACATGTACAACTACAAGTTTGGCGACATCCATTGAAATGCGTGTTAATTTTAATACACATGTATGTTTCAATGGGATGTTGCCGAAATTGTACTTATGACGGTTTGATGAAACGCTGCCCAGCTAAACCACTGATTCAGAGAATATGGAATTTTAAGTATTAAATTTTGTGTACATTCTGTTTTTCTGCTGAGACCAATTCTGGATATCGCATATATCCGATATCCAGCGATATCAGCTATCGATAGCAAAGATTTCTTTCCAAGTACCCCGGTGTGCTGGGATGGGTACTTCCGGTACTGGCACTGTAGTAGCTGTAATGGTACTGTTTGGCATGGCGTTCGTAACTTGTTTATATCGGCTTTATGCGTGCAATACGGATACAAACTGCAGTGTGTGAGGTGATATTTCATATTTTGGGATATTGTTAACGATTTAATAATAACTTTACGTAGATTTGACGTTATTTCGGTGGATTTTAAAGAGTTTGAAATCACCGCAAAAGCAGCAATCCCCCATTTCTATCGAGATATGGATTGGCCGTACGCCGCCTGCATTGGGGTAGGAAAAGTCCGCCTTCCCGTAGCAAGCGTTGCGTTACATGCAGGATTCTGGGTCATGGGCAATAAAGATGCATCAACATTGGATATAAATTTATATTAAAAATTCCATTTGAATGAGTTACATCACGATTCCTCCATATTCAGTTTCTACAAAATGTAATGATTGGATTTTTGAAATGTTTTCGATCTGAAACTCCTAAAATTATGAGAAATAAGGAATTTGGAGCACCCTCGGATGATTTGACTGTGTTTTTGTCAGAGCAGTGCATTATGTATGTGGCAGTGGTACGTAGCATTTCTTTGGATACAAATAGCTTGAAATTTCCTTTTTTCTCAAAATTAAGGCAATATATCAACTGAAACATATACAAAATCGAATGATGGCACTTTAAAGAAACTGAATATGAAGGAATCATGATGTAATTCATTTAAATAGAATTTTAGTATAAATTTATATCCAATGTTGATGCATTTTTATTGTCCATGACTCAGAATCCCGCATGAAACAGAACGCTCGCTACGGGAAGTCGGACTTCTGCTACCCCAATCCATATCTCGATAGAAATGGGGGATTGCTGCTTTTGCTGTAATTTCAAACTCTTCAAAATCCACCGAAATAAAGTCAAATCGACGTAACATTGTTATTAAATCGTTAAAAATATCCTAAAACATGAAATATCACCTCACACAGTGCAATTTGTGAGCGCACTGAACATACAAAAATACGTACACATGTGTAGCGTCTGCGTTTCTAAGCTGTTACCGGAAGTGAGCGTCCCAACAAAAATACCCTGGATGTTGATATCGATAGCTGATATCGCTGCATATCGGCTATATGCGATAAGGAGAATTGATCCTTCTGTACTGCTGCCCTGTCTTTGTGGAGAGAGGAAATCTGCATTTGTTTATTGTTGCTGGCAGTAGTACAGCAGTACAGGGCAGCCCTTATGTTATGATGTGTTTTCACTATGACCATATTGGTTTGGCGGACATGGTGAAATTATAACCTCGTTTATTAGATAAGTGATCTGTATAGTGTAACATTATGCCTTACGGGTTCATATAACTGATATTCTAGACTCGAACAGCAGAGAGTAAGTAGAGGTATTTTACGTGTGTGAGAGAATGGTGTTTTATTGAGAGCAAGCAAGTGAGCCCTCTATCTGAATAAACACTATAGTTTGTCAGTTGAGTAAATCACATAAACAGGATACTACAATACTGTTACATACAGGAGTGTAGGATATCCTAATCTCCCGGTCATATCACCTGGTACATTTAAAGTCTATAAGCCGGTGCATGCGTAACTATACACAGCGCTGACGCAAAGCGACGTCTGGTCGGGCTAGTGCATGCGTGGATGTCACTGTCATAGTGTCAGATTATGCTATAAAAAATATTCGGATATTGCTATACAGTATAGTATTACAAAGTGTTTGTCTAACCAAAAATAGTCCAAGTTGCATTTAAATGAATCAATGCTGGTAGCAGATTTAAAATAAGGAGTTAGTGCCCGCTGAGCTTAGCCTTCCTTGACCTAGTCCTACATGTCCTATAGTACCATACTGTAGTGTAGTGTATGACATGATTGACAAGGCACTGGCTATCTGGGGGTCGTTTCATCAAATGGCCTCCATGACAGTCATAACTGTTGTCGGCGATCTACGGAAATGTCATGGACCTGAAAAACTGTTTCACGAAGACATGATAAACGAAAACTCAATGATATCGATACTCATCGGCGAAAAAACATAGTCTATATCACAGTCCATGGCATTGGAATTATCGTCAATTACCCAAACAGATTTTGAGGCTCAGTTTTCCCCAAACTATTCCAAAATGTAAAAAATGGCAGCGAAGAGGAATGCTTGTGATACAAACATCCCGTTTACATGAAAAGATGTGTTTCTTATGGCATCTTAGAATTTATAAAATTGAGAAAACTCGAGGAGGCTTTTGCGATGTACGAATCTAGATTTGTAGGTTATTTGTTTATAGAAAATGATTAAATTAAGATAAATTCTTATGGCCCAATTTAAAATATTTATTCATTAAAAGATACATATAATATCATTCATATCAAAGCATTGCGTGAAAACGGAAAAAATAGCGAAAATACATACATGATAAATTGTTGTCGTTCATATGGGTCTGTATATACAGACTGTTCCGTTTTCGATGCTGATTCTATGGTAGACGGATGTAGGTATTTTTAATATTAATCTCATTTACTTGTTGGGGGGTCAAGAAGCCATAAGAACATATTGTTCGTCTGAACAATTTTATAATACAGACATTAGTAATAGTACTATCTGGTAAAGGAACGATAAAGGATAGTGCTTGGAGATCAGGAAATAAATGTTCTCTTAATTTACATTTGTTAGTCGCACCCACGGACGCTAGATGGCGCTATCGCGCAAGTACACAGATAGTCAATGCGTGATTCGGCCCGCTATGCATGCACACACTTCCGATACCGCCTGTGTTAAGCGAATGACAAGCGAATGAATCTGAGATTTTTTTCTTTCTGTGATTGGTCCCCATATGTTTATCAATGACGTATTCTGCATGCCTGTGTGTTCATGGACCCGGGATGCCCTTTGCATCCCACCAAACCCAGGATTTTTTCCCTGAAGGAGCTAAGAAGTGGCGGTATGTATGCAATTTTAGGCATTTTTATTGCTACTTACCTTGTTCTTGTATAGTTTGAGTGGTTGATTTAGTGAAATGTGTCAGAATCTTAGACTTTGTATTTTATGGCAGTTGAGTTCGTTATCTATCGATGAGTCATTGAATAACCGTGCAGCAGTGAATCGCCTATGCCTGTGAGAGGCATGGAAATGGGCTTGTCATGCAGTCAGCCCTTTGATTTTGGGTTTTGACTATCGATTGTACATGCCTAACAACTGTAACATAGCAACAAAGATTATGTCAACGTATTTTTCAGCACATGATCATAAGGACTATTTAGCCCTCATTTTTCACTATCTATGAGATTTTCAGGTAAGTTCTGAGCCATCTATGTGATAATTGGAATATATTATTTAACTTTAACTTAAGCCAGGCATGAATTTGTGACTGTGAGTGCTGTTTTTATTTTTTTGTGGCAGTGGCTACATTTGTTATTTTTTCGCAGCCCATGGCCATAGCCCATAGACTAACTAAAATTAAAATAAAAGCTGGCTTGTGATGGCGTTCTAAAAAGATATGACAGGTTTGGATTTATTGGAATACCGACAAGTCACTTGTCAGCGAAGTTGTTGCTGGTCTTGGCTAAAAAACTTATGTCTTTGGATTTAGCTTTATTATTTAATTAGAGAAGCATTGGTCAACTAATGGACATGTGGTCAACTTTTGTGGTGGGGTATTCTATAGTTGCTCCAAGACGGCTTTGTGAAACACTTAGCGGACAAGTTGAGCGACAGTGTCGAGATGTTGCTGATCTTAATATGACCTGGGGGTCGTTTCATCAAACCGTCATAACGACAAGATCAGCGACATCTCGACACTGTCGCTCAACTTGTCCGCTAAGTGTTTCACAAAGCCGTCTTTGCCAAGACCAGCGACAACTTCGCCGACAAGTGACTTGTCGGTACTCCAGACCTGTCATATCTTTATAGAACGCCATCACAAGCCAGCTTTTAGTCAGTCTATGGGCTGCGAAAAAATAACAAATGTAAATTAAGAGAGTATTTATTTCCTGATCTCCAAGCACTATCCTTTATCGTTCCTTTACCAGATAGTATTACTAATGTCCGTATTATAATATTGTACAGACGAACAATATGTTCTTATGGCTTCTTGACCCCCAACAAGTAAATGAGATTAATATTAAAAATACCCACATCCGTCTACCATAGAATCAGCATCGAAAACGGAACAGTCTGTACATACAGACCCATGTGAACGACGACAATTTATCATGTATGTATTTTCGCTATTTTTTCCGTTTTCACGCAATGTTTTGATATGAATGATATTATATGTATCTTTTAATGAATAAAAATTTAAAACTGGGCCATAAAATATCTTAATTTAATCATTTTCTCTAAAATGAACACGATTTGGGTCTTCTTTCCGTAATTAGTCAATTATGGTATCCTCTTACCGACAAATCTAGATTCGTACATCGCAAAAGCCTCCTCGAGTTTTCTCAATTTTATAAATTCTAAGATGCCATAAGAAACACATCTTTTTATGTAGACGGGATGTTTGTATCACAAGCATTCATCTTCGCTGCCATTTTTTACATTTTGGAATAGTTTGGGGAAAACTGAGCCTCAAAATCTGTTTGGGTAATTGACGATAATTCCAATGCAAAAAGCCAAAATAGACTATGTTTTTTCGCCGATGAGTATCAATACCATTGAGTTGTCGTTTATCATGTCTTCGTGAAACAGTTTTTCAGGTCCATGACATTTCCGTAGATCGCCGACAACAGTTATGACTGTCATGGAGTTGATTTGATGGAACGACCCCCTGATGACGCCGTTGACGGTTTGATGAAACGTCCCCCAGTATGGCATACAGTCTTACAGATAGTGCCTTGTCAATCACGGGGCCGCGCCGGGCGTGCCCACGGCCGGCCGTCGGTGATCGGAGCGCGAGCTGCCGCACAGTAAAACCACACAATGCCACGCAAATGGCAACATCAAAACATCCAATTTTCCCATCCCTCACCAATGACAAAGTAACGCAAGGACCTCCATTTAGTATACACGAAATTGAAATCAAATAAGTCAATTACACTTTACAGATTAATTACCATTTTTTCCTGCTGTTGACGTGGAAAACGTTTCACCGCTGGATCGTGGAAGAGATTGTGCATGTGGTGTCGTTGAAGAGGCAAATTAAAATCATAAACATAATTCATACGTACCGTACCCGGTATTTTTTTTGCGGGCAGCGGCCGGGTCGGTCTAGCGTTCGGGGAGCGTCCCGTTCGTTAGCGCTAGTACTACAGTAGTCGGCGATGTGGGTATACCACCACTTACCAGTACCAGCGGCAGTGCTGAAAGTTGTCCATCGGAAGTAGTCGAATAAGGCTAAATCTGTTAAATACAGGTAAATACCAACTCGACCGGAGTCACCTGCACCGAAAGTGGGGTACCGTACCGTGGCGCCGTAGGACAATTTCAAGGTTTTTGAACCTATGTTTTTAACTTAAAGTTGTAGCGTCATGACATGAGCATGAGCATGAGACTCGTCTACAGACTAGTACAGAGTACAGTATTTTGTCAATTTATATTGACTTATTGTGATTGACTGTATTATCTGTATTACTCACACTTCTAGTTTGCCATTGGATTTCATGAAAAATATGCATCAAATGGAATTATTAAACCATCACGTAATTTGCCATTTGTATTTATAATTAATAATATTAATATATTATTTCCTAACGATTTATTATGTTTTAAAACTAAGAATTCTTGAGTTTTGGAGGGCTGGCGAAATTTTTTTTGGGGTTGTCACTCAGTCATGGTTGTCGCCACCATCACGTAATTTGCCATTTCATTTGTAATGAATATTTCCTAACATATGTTTTACCCCCCACTGAGCGACATTTGGAGGACTGGCGAGACCAAAAAAATATCCCTCCCTCCAAGCAGTTTCCAAAAGTTGACAATCCACGATTTGTGTGCCCCCACCCCTAGTATAGAAAATCCTGGATCCGTTTACTTTTTGCTGTAGACGTAGTGTTGCAATGAAATATCACAAATTTCTCACTCACACTTATGCGAGGTTATTGAAGATAAATTTCCTGTTCTCTCAAGACCTCTGTACCAATTTGCTAATTTGAATTGAAGTTCCTGTTGTTGTGGATTGGTTTTAATAACGGGGCATGTCATTCAAATATGAATATTTATGCCAATATGCAATATAATTTCTTGTTGCTTTATATTACAATTTATGCTAGACTACGCTGCATTATTTTGGCAATTTTAATTTTCGGGAGACATTTTGACAGGCTGTCAGCACAAACTGTTGCCCGTTGCCCGTTTTTCATCTGGCCAGCCCGGTTCGGTAAATCGAACAGACTTCTCAAGTCAGGGCTATATTTATACCGGTCAGGGCTTTATGGTGATTAGTCTACAACATATAGCTTTTGTTTATCTGATATTTTTATTCAAACTTTCATTACAATTTTCTATGAATTTTGCTGATTTCCTATAATGCAACTTGATATCGGATTGTCCTTTTAACAATTAAATTTATGATTAGTTAGTTATGATGTATCAAATTGATTCTAGATCGGTCTTTGAAACAGTGATCCAAATGACTTTGTCTTTTGACTTTGTCTTTGAGTTCTGTTTCAAAATTCTAAACGTTCAAACTTCAAAAATGACATGATCATTCTTGGCTTGGCTTCATGTCATATTTACTTATGTGCCTGTCCTTTATTTATCAACCTGTCCATAGATGTTTGTATGACAGGATGTCCAAACCTGCATGTGCATGAAAGGTTTTCAGGAATTGATTATTTCATTCCATCATGTGTCGGGCTTTGTCAGTTTTGTCTGGACTCGACCTTTTACTTGCAGAGAAAACTGCACCAGACTAAATGGCTAAATTTGAGAAAAATTGCCATTTTACAATGTAGGATAGAACTATTTAGGATGCTGAGTCAAAATTTTTTTATAGCCAAACCTCAAAATGTAGGCTATTGTCCAGAATGGGATGGTTGCAATTCCCTCAATCCATTTGGACCGGGAAGAGTTGTCATTTTCGTTTATTCATTGCAACCTATTTCTAGAAATTTTTTTAATTTAAAGAAGAAGGAAACATGTAAATATTAAGTACTAGGTAGAAAGAGAATGGAAATACTTATCCTTAATTTATTATCACTTACATTTCTATTCATATTATTTTACTTTTTTCATATAGGACCAGCATCACACTGCAGAGACAGAGTAATCTTGGCGTGGAATGAATATATTCTCCAGCAAATATGGGTGATATCTTCAGCATCATTTGTGCTGCACTTTTCATTCTTGTGACAATATCAACCAAGATTGTCAACGCTGCTGAAGTCACTTGCGTCAGGGATGGCAACTGTCGCTGCACCCTGAGTGACAACACTTACTATTATGATTTGGAGCCCATGTTGAAAGGAGTATTACCGCCCTTTTTCAAACTCAATGACACTGTTACCTACTTTTACGATCCTTGTCGATCTTTTTCCATGACTAGTAGTACCCTGAGTGAATGCACCAATGCTGCATTGTGCAGCGAGACTATGAATGAAATCTATCTAAATCTTGGGATTCATGATGGTTCAGAGTTTCGGTACACACCCGACGATCCGTCAGTCAAGTTGAAGATACTGTACCATAATGGTGGGTATACAAGAATGATTGTGTGGACTGTGAAAGTTTCAGGCTTCTAAGCAGGAAATTATGAACACATGCTTCAAACTGAATTGGCTTTGGGGAATATCCAAGGGGAGTGATTCAAGTGAAATTCTGAGAACCAGAGCAATTTTCCAGATTGAAAGTCTGCATTTATTGGTCCAAATTGGGACAAATATGGCAGTTGGTTGAAGAGATGCAATTAATTTTAGTGAGAATATTTTTATGGCCGTAATATTCCTCTTCGTTGTCCCTATTTACTGCAATCAGAAGGAGACGAGAAATCATAAGACTAACAGATAAAGGAGAGTATCGGGTAGAGGAATATTTTTTTTGATACTGCTTTGTTCTACAATTGTGTGTGATTATCTTCTTCTTTTTGTGTGTGTGTGTGTGTGTGTGAAAGGTGAGCAGATCAAATAATTTGCTCTTTTTTTAAAACATGAAATAAGGTTTGCAGTATTGGAGAAGAGTAATGTCACATTTTTGTATAAATTTCAAAACTTAATCAAGTGAATTCTGCACATAAAGCACACTCAAGGAGGCAAGAAATGTATAATTTAGGTAAAGGTTTGTGTGTAATACACATTTCACATTTCTGATTTTTCAATGATAAACATTGTCCAAGAGAAACAAAGAATTGGTTGCTGAAGCAGGTTTCACTGTAAAATTATCTTGACTCTGCATACTTCTAATTTCTTCTGTTTGTTGTATGCAGGTAAGAGTGGTGCAGATCAAATCAATTCTACTGTCTGGTTGACATGTAGAACTGATGGCATTTCATCTCTCGTGCACAAGGGAAGTGTACCAACTTACTACTTATTTGAGTTGTTTTCTCCATTTGCTTGCCCCAAAGCTGTCATACCTTCCGCCCAGCTTACTGCAGGAGGTATTATTTGTATCATATTTGTCGTTCTGGTAGCAGTCTACTTTGGAGGAGGTAAGTATCATTGATTAAAGGTATAATCCCCCCAATTGTCTTAAAAGGAAAAAATATCAAAACAAAATAGATCACAAGGAAATAAAAAAGTACAAGATGTCCCAAATATAGCATGTGTAACAATGATAAATTTCTTAGGTCTCATGTAATTCTATATACCATTTATTAACTTTTACAAAAACACTATTATTTTCTTTGCAGTTATTTTCAGGTACAGCTCTGTACATTTAAAAATACTGCACCACAGTCCTGCTCCCTTACAAGTTGTCAATTACAAAAAAAGTTCACTTTGATGTTTTTTTTTTCTTTCTTTCAGGATTCATCTACCTTTTCTTCTTTAAGTATGAGAGTGGCTCCAAAACAATTCCTCACCATGAGTTCTGGTCTTCCTTACCTGGCCTCATAAAAGATGGCTTTCTCTTCACTTGCTCGTGTATCTGTGGAGGCTCCAACAGAATGCAGTCATCTGGGCCTCAATATGATCAGATCTAGAACTGATCTGGACTTCAGACCAGGATCCACACTGTGAACCTCTTTAAAAATTGCTTCTTCTTGACATTACTTTGAATCCTTGGAGGTTCCAACAGAATGCAGTCTACTGGGCCTCAAGGTGATCAAATCTAGAACTAGTGTGAACCTTGAATCTGCCCAAAAGTCCAGGAACCAAGCTATAGGCCTCTTCAAAAATGTCTTCCTATAATTAACATTCTCCAGTATTTGTAGAGGCTTCAGCAGAATGCAGATCTATACCTCAACATGATCATATCTAAATCCAAGAACCAGGCTGGACCTGAATTAGCCCAACTCCAGGAACCAGGCTATATAGACAATTTCAAGGTGATAATAATGCCTAATTGAAATATTGCTTCAAAAGGTAAAGTTTGTAGATAATGTTATTGTTTTTTGTTTTGGGGGTTTTTTTTTTGCTCATTTGACATTTTGATACATGTATTAAATAGAAGAAAAAAATGTGTAACAAAAAGGAGTTGAATTATTGGACTTAATGATTTTGCAGTTTTCTTTGAAGTTTATGTAAAATATATTTTTGGGCATACTGAAATAGATTTTCTTTCCCTCAACAGACGAGATTTCATTTTTTTTAATTTCCCCTGATTACATGGAGGATAAAATTGTTTATGAGAAAGTGCCTATAAAATGGGCCTATCCCATCAGTTGATCATTTCCTCTTATTCAGACCTTCTTTGAATGATGGCCTAGCGGCGATTTTTATGTGAAATCACCAATATTTTAAATAAAAAAACAAAGAAATTTTGTTGTTGAAAAATCATTTTATTGTTTTTAATATTTTGACTAAAAGAAATCATCCAAGTGAGAGTTTTTATAGTCCAAATAATGTGTGATATCACATCCACCCAAATTATGTGTTTCTTTTCTATAGGATTTAGGGCTGTAACTAAAACAAAAATGAAATAGATTTCAATCAAATAGATCAAAGTTTTGTCTCGCCTACGTAAGCAAAAACCGAGACATAGACGCCACTTTTGAGATGGCTACGGCAGGGGCGTCGTCAGCAATTTCGGAAATCATTTCAAAAGTATAAGTTCAATTTCCATGAAACGTGCACACAAGGGTTGTTGGGTATCACAAATAATGTGGAACAAATTTCAGGCCCAAAGTCACTGTCAAAGGTCAATTACCCTCAATTGAGTTCAATTGTGTTAAAAAACTTAACCTGAGGTTCTGTTTGAATTTTTACTTTATTTCAAAAGTATTTATGTCACCCTCTTTCAAAGGAATACCCAAATCTTACTTTTTCATCACTTTATCCTTTACTGTACTGGATTATTTCAAGCTCCTCTCTGACTCCTCTCCAAGAGCCTGTGACACCAAATTGACATTTAATAATAATAATAATAATACATTGCATTTATAATGCGCTTAATACAAATGTTTCTAAGCGCCGAAGTATTATTACCCCGGCTGTAGCTAGGCTACCGAATTCGGTGCTCACAGCATTTCAAGGAATAAATTCCTACCGGGTACCCATTTACTAAAGATTTTCCTCCTTCTGTAAAACCCATTGCTACATGTACATGTAGATTGTAACCATACTAGGTAGGAATCATTCTTAGGGGAAGGAGACTTCAAGTTGTTCAAGTATAGTAGATCATTATTCTCAAGGGGTCTTAATGGAGGGGGCAGCAACACAAAAGTTTCCCAATGGCAATTATTTCATGTACACATATTCTGCTTCTTTGAAAGATCCTGAATATGAATAGTAATATCATAATTCAGGATGGTGTGAGCCTTTCAGTCAGGAAAACATCCATGATCAGCTGCACATTGTACCAAAGCAGTAACAGTCATTTGTCTTCCCTCTGTCTTGTAGCTCATTGGGCTTCTTCTTGTACTGAGAGGCTTAAAATACCCTGCACTTTAAATATATTTTCTACATGTACTGCCAGTACTGGTATTATCTCTTAGGACCTCAGAAATGAATCAAAACTCTGAAATTTTGTATTGTCATCATATACATATACAATACATGTATTGTACATGTACTAGTAGTCCTGTTGCATTGTCTTTCAATATCTGGGTATAAATTGTGCAGTGGCATATTTGCACTTCTCATAGGAACTCCAGTTGTAACAAACAAAGCTTGACTGAAATCTTTAGTGACTGTATAATACAAACTAAGTAAATGAATGTATAGGATGATATATTTCTGTGAAATTTCATTCAAAATTGCACATGGTCTGCTAAGAGCCAGAAGGATGTTAACAATGTATAAAGACAATGTGTTTTGTGTTCTTCCATCAAAGAGTTGCAATCAGATCTATGCTAATTTACCACTTCAGGTACAGTTTTTAACATTGATTTATTACATTTTTTATTACATTACTTGTTTTATTACATTTCTCTGTAATAGGGTCTGTTAGCCTAGTGTCTGTAACGTAATATGTCATGATAATAACCTAGAATCTGATTTTGTATGGGAAAAAAAACTTCTTGACATTTATTGTGAAATTGTCTTTCAGTACTACATTTACAGTATATATGCACATTATTGTGTTGTGACATTGTAAAATATCTCCCTATTTGGGTGAGGAGAATCAATTTCCTATAAAATTGATACATGTACTAGGTGTTTAAAATGGTGGACACTTTTGATCTTTAACTCGAAAATTATACCTCCTACAAGACTGAGGTTTTTAATTGAAGAATGTAAAATTAATTGGAAGCATGTTGTATTACATTTCTTTAAATAATTTTCTTAAAATATTGCTCTGAATATTTAATTAAATTGTGTGTAGACGTGTATCAGTAATTAATTCAGAACACAACAATTGCCATTATGTATTATTTTAAGAAAAGTATTCAG
This sequence comes from Heliocidaris erythrogramma, assembly GCA_025617745.1. Classification (NCBI taxonomy): domain Eukaryota; kingdom Metazoa; phylum Echinodermata; class Echinoidea; order Camarodonta; family Echinometridae; genus Heliocidaris; species Heliocidaris erythrogramma. The sequence goes on from CM046869.1 coordinate 14,565,427, forward strand.
AGAAATGTCATGAAACTTTCTCCAAATAAATTTCAAATCATTCAATTTTACAAATTTAAAAACCTCAGTCGTATGAGTATAATTTTTTAGTTATTAATGATCAAAACTGTCCGGTGCTTTTTTTTTAAACACCTAGTATACATGTATATATGAAAATACGGGGTTACCTCGCTAGTCATAAGGACCGCTATTCATTAGGACCACTTATTCATAAGGACAGCTATCCATAACGCGTGACTAAATGAATAGCGGTTTTGTATGAATAGCGGTCCTTATGAATAGCGAGCAAACCATAGACAAATTACTTCACTATTCATAAGAACTACTATTCATAACTATTCATAACGCGTGTTAAATGAATAATGGTCCTTATGAATAGCGAGCGGACCCCCAAAATACAGCCAGAGTTTTATGCATATATCTCACATTGCTGCATTGGCATACATAAAGAAGTCCATCGAGCTATATCTATCAATATTATTATATCCCCCGAACTAGTGTTCGGGGATACTATGGATTTGGTATCGTCCGGCCACGTCTGCCGCAGAAATTTTCTTGTGAGCGCTCTACTGGCTGCAGTTTTTGTCGGATCACCTTCACATTTCACATGGAGGTGCATTATGGTTAGATGAAGAAGCCAATTGTTTTTGGTGTGGGCGGAGTCATGGTTGCCATGGTAACCATATTTTTAAAGAAATGGTAAACATTTTCTTGTGAGCGCTCTACCGGCCGCAGTTCTTGTCAGATCACCTTCAAATTTCGCATGGAGGTGCATTATGGTAAGATGAAGACGCCTATTGTTTTTGGTGTGGGCGGAGTCAACATTATTGCCATGGTAACCATATATTTAAAAGAAATGGTAAAGATTTGGCATCGTCCCGCCACGTCTGCCGCAGAGATTTTCTTGTGAGCGCTCTACCGGCTGCAGTTTTTGTCAGATCACCTTCAAATTTCGCATGGAAGTGGATTATGGTAAGATGAAGATGCCTATTGTGTTTGGTGTGGGCGGAGTTGACACTGTTGCCATGGTAACCATATTTTTTAAAGAATTGGTAAAGATTTTCTTGTGAGCGCTCTACCGGCTGCAGTTTTTGTCGGATCGTCTTCAATTTCAAAACAACTACAAAATGACAAAAGTACAAAAGGTCATTTTTGTCAGCAGTGATACCCGAGGTCCCAAGTTGCCACTTTATCCATTTCAGTCACAACATTGATTCAAATGGGGAATGGGTGACGGGTTCGGGGGATACATGTACTTGGACTGGTCCCCCCTCCGAGTGCTCTAGTTCATTATGTTATTGAATCTATCTGACCACTTGAGAAATATTGTAAATACAGTGTATCTGGTTCAGTTTTTCTGTGCTTCCACAACATTTATTTTTTTGTAATTGATTACATTATTTCACTGTTCTCTTACTCAAAATTACTAGGATGTTGACATTCCTGTATATGCCGTGATCTTTATTTGTAATTCAGAGTCTAACTTACCATATATATACTTAATTAGCTCTATTGGTATTACTGCCTTTAATTTCCTTGCTAAATCCTGTGCTTTACTAAAATTTAGTTGGAGTAGATAAGAATATGTTTGTGTAACTAATGGCAAAACAAAGTGATAATTTTTTTGTACCTGCATGCTCCAATTTTGTAATTACTTTAGTAGTTTGCTTTGGGATGAACATGTGTTCACAGTGGAGAAACAAAATAAAATGGCAATTAGGAGTAATAAGGATGTTGTTTACTTCTAAAGTACTCCATGGTATCTTTTTTGTTTGTCATGTTTCTATAAGAATGAAGTTTCAGGTTCATTTCATCCAGCTGGCTTGTTAGATTTTATTTTGTATTAAATGAATTTATGTGCAATTGATGTATGAAATTTGTAGTATCTTTGTGATATACTGGTAGTAAATGCACATTTTCTTTCTCTATAAATGTCTTCCATTAATTTCATGTGTCAGTCAACCAAGGTGAAATCAAAATATAGGTATGAAATGAATTTTATTATGTTTTTATCGATACTTAGTGATGTATGATTGATGTATATGGGTATAGGCCTACGTTTTATATATAATACAGCGTACATTTTGTATAAGTTACTTAGGAGTTTTATGTGGAAAGACATTCACTTGCATTTTTTTTCTTTGAGTATATTCTGTATGCTGTATCACATCGTTTAGCTATGCTAGTAAGTATTATAACCTCGCCATGAATATAACAATGACATTAAATGCTGAAAAGGTTGCTTAAGATTAGTCATGAAAAAGGCATCATTTTCTCCTTTGAAACATATGAAAACTTGTAAGCCAACTTGTGAAAGAGTCTCTAAACCTTCAGAGATATTTGTCCAAAAGTGGGAAGTCTAGTAGGATTTAATATTTTTATGGCTGAATGGACGACCAGATTATTGTAAAGGTTCATTGAAATGAGTTAAGTGGTCTATTTTTTGTCATGAATCTATCACAAGATCACCAATAGTTTTGTGATGATGAAATGAAATGTTGAGTGTTAAATGAGTTTTGAAGTGGTGAAATGTTTCACAATCAAAATTTTTGATGTACATCATACATTCATCTCAATACACTGAGTTGCATTTTTTTCTGTCCATAGGGTAAGCTGTGAAATCTCATTTTCTACGTATACTATACTGTTAATTGTTTTCCATCTAAAACATCCTATTTAATTTCTAACCAACACTGAGAATTTAATATTCTGTATACCATATATTAAGAAGATACACTGAGAGTAAAAGTAGGAAGGAAGGAAGTAAGTTTGATAATTTTCTATCTGGACAGCTACCCCCAAACTTGAACCCCCTAGGACTATTACCCCCCCCCCCCCCACAAGTGGCTAAATAACTTCAAAGACCACTCCCCCCCCCCCCCACAAGTGGCTAAATAACTTCAAAGACCACTCCCCCCCCCCCCCCCCCCCCTAAAGTTACCTCTAGACTACAACCCCAGAACCATCCCACAAGGAAAACTACCCAAAGTGAATAAGCACTTTCTTGATATTATCTCCTCATGGAGGGTACATGTAGTTTTCCGGGGAAATTTGTCCTAGGGGTAGTTGTTTGCGGATGGTAGTCTAGAAGGTTAAGTCCTAGAGTCCTTTCTGAACCCTAACATGTAGCTGATGGTACTCAAACTAATTATTTTTACAAATTATGAGTTGCCTGTGACAAAGTTCATGATGCTCTCATCACAGACTATAACTTACAAAGCGTGATTATATATTGTAGACATGAATTATAGGACAATTATTGATTTATGTGGTACATGTACTTCTTGCGTACACTTACAGTATATGAAACCATACATAACACCCTGATAAGATGTTTTTGTTTGTTATGCTTGTCAGAAGTAGTCTGAGTGCATTCTAAAGTAATGTCTTGCCATTTTATTCTGATAATTGTATAACTGATATATTTAAATATTTAATTGTGCATGTATATAATATGGTATTATAACTTTTTTCAGACTACTTTCTAGCTGAATTCTTTCCTCTTTTTCATTACTGTATGTTTATTTACATTATATACTACTCAGTGTGCATTAGCTCCATTGCTAAAAAATTAGTACTTTTGAATTTTATCAAAGAAAATATATCCTTGTTGCTTTAGATTAGATAAAGATATATATATGAGCTTATTATTCTTTCCTGTATCATATTATGTACACATAAATGTATATTTTCGTTTTTTGTACTCAGTAACGGGGAAATTCAGCTTTGACAGCAATTTGTTCCAAAGGAATACAGAAAATCAGAACGACGGCTTAGACGAAATCAGATAAACAGAGAGAATGTTGTATTTTTATTTTTTTAATTAGATCAGTTACTCTAATGGGAATTTAAAATTGACGAATAACTTGAGCTGTGTCACTCTGATGTCATATTAGACAACTCAGCTCTCCAATCACTGGCTAAAATGTTTTATTTTCTTACTGATATTGCTGATCAGGATCTTTTCAGGATATATATACAAGTATGCAGACATGTATAATAAATTGGAGGATGTGTAACATCACGCTGCACAAAATCTATCTCTTGTGTAGCCGGTAGCCCCAAGTGAAAAGTTACTTAAATTGCATGATATTTTAATAAACAACAAATGGAAGAGTAGTCCCCATTTACATCACAGTTGAACAACCAATCTCTCAACCAATCTCTCGGTTTAAGATTCACTGAAATTCACTGATACATGTATCTGCTTTAAAACATTAATAAATTACTTATCATTTGTCAAATCGTACAAACGTTCACCAATCTGATTTTCTGCTTTCACACAGTGCAAGCGGAAAAAGAAAGTTGAATTGCTCTATACATGTAGTGATTTATTAATATGCACTTGCAATTTTTATTCTAACTACATGACTGTATTATGATGAACGTTGTCTTCCTTCGATGATATATCTATAAGAAAATTTGGAGTACGAGAAGTACCTGATAAATACATTAATTTTGTACTATGAAAGAGTTTTGAGAATAAAAATTAATATTATATGAATATAGTACACAGTGTATGTCTAATATGCAATGTGATTGGTTAGATTCGCATCACGTGACGTGCAAAAATTTGTTATAGTGCACGATCGTGCACTATAACTTTGATTTTTGCACGGGGAATCCCGTGTTAAATGAATAGGGGATGAGTCATTTGTGTACGAATGGTATCGTTTGAATTTCATCGTTCTCAGCATGTAATTTCAAGTTTTTGGAGTTCAGAGTGTTACACATCATTGGAGAGCTAACATTTGGAGTTCATTTTGTGAGCTAAGCAACTTTTGTAAAGTTAGGAAATCAGCAGTAACAGTTAGATGCAGACTATTCATTCATAGACCTATTCCTGAAGTTGGGGCCCGGGCCTAATACAGTTATATAGATCTATAGGGTCTATTTACTATAACAATTAGTGCATGTTCTATTTATGCACCATTACTGGACTATGAACTCCTAATACTAAATTATCCCTCGTGCAGGTCTGTGATAGACCATGCACTATTTATTTAATAGTGCACTTTAGCCTTTATTTGAAACTGCAAGTCCTATTCCTATTATCTCTCTTTCTTTCTCTTTTTTTCCTCGCTATCTCTGTATGTGTGTACCAACAGAGGTATACTTGTGTGACTAATTGGACAGTCAAACACAATAGATGCCTTTATTCCGTCAGGCTTGTGTGGCTTTTTTTGCTGCTTGTGTGGCTATTTGAACAATAGAGAGAACAAACTCGGGAAAGACACACAAGTATACCAGCTAGAGTATGGCTGCGTTTGTTTAGCATTATGTCCGAGGACATTTTCGGACAGAGAACAAAACAAAAAAATCATGACAACAATGGTCCTCGGAAGGCGGACAATAGTCCTCGAACGTCGAACAATGAATTTATGCCTTATTCCGTCGACTGTCCGAGGACGAGTAACAATAGAGGAACAATAGTTGTCCTCGGAAGTAAAGCCATGTAAACGTGTGTGTGTGTTCATTCATTCATTCATTCATTCAAAATGGTTTATTGAAAAATACTTTATTCGCGGCAAAGCCGAATTACAAAAGTTTACAATCATGATTTCAGTAACATCAAACGTGACATATAGTTTGGTATAAACACTTGGAATACATAACTTAATACTTAAATGAAGTGAACACATATATAGAGGAAACGAAAATTGTAGATAAATAATAAAACAGTATATGGATATCAGATTACATACTCGTACAACAAATTCCACATTGATTATAATATATGTCTTAACTTTTTCAGGACAGGAACTATCTGAGGGCCAAATTGACCACATTCTGCTCCCCAAACTGGCAACAACAATATTTCTCATTCAGTGCTACATGGTTAATAATAATAATGTGTTTGAATACAATATACATGATTAGGAATTTGACGACAGTTGAAAAAAAAATTGCCAATTTTTCTGCAAAAAAACAATGATTATTTTGAACCTCTCAATGTGTTGCCAATTTAACGATTTTAAAGCTTATTTTTGTTTTTTAAATTGATAATTCATGGCATCCGATGCAATATGGTCATACAATAAAAATGGACATAGTATGTGCAGAAATTTTGGCTTTTTCTACATATGCATCTCGTATGTTTTCTAGAGCTCTGAGTCAAAAGCCTTTGAACCAAACCTCAAAATGTAGTCAATTTCTCGAAAGGTTTAAGAATTATCATTTCAAATAGGCCTAGTGTAAATTATGAAACCGACATAGATAATTATAGCGGTAAGGACATAATGAGGGCAAGAACAATCACAAAGAAAGAGAAAGGGTTGTGTATATGTGTGTGTGTATGTGGGTGAATGACAGAGAGAGAGAGAGAGAGCGCGCGCAATAGAGAACTGGTGGAAAGAATACACATACATGATAAAAATAATGAAAAAATTGGATTTGGCAAAATGAGCAAGACGAATGTAATTCAATGAAATATACACTCTCTCTCCATTTTATTTCTCTCTATCTCTATCTCTACTACCACACTTTGGCTTGACAATGCGAAGTTTTTATACCCATTAACGATACTACTGTACATGTATTTAATATTTTATGCTATGACAAGTATCCATCAAAACCGTTTGGGACACTAAAACCTGCTACCGCCCCCCAATCCTGCTATACAATACCCTAGCAGAAAACAAGGAAAAACAAAAGATTTGTCTTTCTTAAACTAACGCATTTTTATGCACAGCTAAATTGAATTTGAATAAATACAGGTAACTTTTATCTTCTTAAGGATATATTGCAAAAATAGAAGAGTAAAATTGAAGAGTTTGCTCCCCCCCCCCCTCCCTGATTCAGTCTGGGAGGCACAGCCCCCACAGCCCCATCCCTCCCCAGCTCCGCCTACGCCCCCGATAGGTCGCAGCCATTGATCAATCCATGCATGGTCGCTCGGAGACGCAGACTTTAAAGGGGAATAAAAGAAAAAACAATAAAAACAAACAGCCTATAATCATGTAGATAATTGTCAGCCAATGACAAATATCTTGAAATTACTCCTATTTGATTATTTAAGAAGGAGAACAGTGTCTCCAAAAGTTGCAGTTTCCTTGCTTGACATTATCCCATGGGGGCTGCCACTTTATAATTATAATAATAATATGTTCCATTTATATAGCGCAGCTACTATATGAATACATGTATACTGCGCTTAATACAAAGTATCACATTATTACCCCGGCTTTAGCCGAGCTGCCATGATAGGCGGCTAAAGCATTCAAGGAATTTCTTCCTACCGGGTACCCATTTACTTCACCTGGGTGGAGAGTGGCAAATGTAGATTAATGTCTTGCCAAAGGACATTAGCGCCGTGGCGGGATTCGAACCGCGAACCATGTGAGCCACAGTCCGGTGACGTATCCACTAGACCACGACACCTCTACTTTACAAAGTACTAGTAATGTCAGAGCAGATACCCACTGACCTATACACTAGCTACCATGAGACTCATGATCAGCTGTGGAATGCATGACTCTAGATTTTCTCATAATAAACCATTTTTGTAGTCATGACGTTCAAATGAAGATACTTTTATCCTGTCATATAACCTATTTGTGTCAAGATATTTGGTTCAGCTGTTTCTTTTGTTAAGCAGCATTTGGCATGCAGTGTAAGTTGCTTGGTCTGACAATGGTTTGTCAATTCTTCAAAGAAGTGACAAAGGCCTACAACTGCTCTTAGATATCACCTGTGCTAGACAATAATATTGGGGTACCAAGATGGCTGCCATTTTGCATGGGTGGCTTTAGTTGTACAATAGTTATTCATTATGCAACATCTTATCCATTCTGTACAGGTAAATGGACATGTACCGCAATGACACAACAGTGTCATTGCGGTACATGCTAGATATTATCCCATGGCAGCCCCCGTGGGATAATATCTAGCAAGAAATCTGCAAACTTTATAGAGACTGTTCTCCTTATCAAATCAGAGTATTTTCAAGATATTTTGAACAGGCTGACAATTTTCCACATGATTATCAGCTAATGTATGTTGAGTTTCATTCTCCTTTCATGATTTCTGGGGAGCGTTTCATCAAGTGTTTTGTCAGTGATTTTTACGGACAACTGTTATAAGCTACCGAAATCCTTGCATCTGATTGGCTGAGAGCAAATTTGTCAGTAAAAATCACTGACAAAACGCTTGATGAAACGCTCCCCAGATCATGCTCATGATGCTGATTTGACGAAAGTTTATGCATGCTGCGTCGCTAACGCATTTTACATTGTGACGTAATGACAGTATCGTTTATGATTGGATGAAAGTGACGACCGATGAATCTTGTACAGAGCATACGCATAGGATCGCATTCTCGGGTATTTTGGGCTGAGAAAATAAATACTCAGTATCGCTGACATTTGCTCCGGGCTGTATTTCGTAAAATGCATGAGGCCTTAGGTTAGAGTTGAAATTGGGTGTTAAATTTGGTTTAGGGTTAGGTTTAGTGTTTGGTCCATGTTATAGAATTGGAATTAGAAACCAAATATAGAGTTGGAAATCAAAAAATAGAAGTGGAAACCAAAAATATTAAATTAAAGAAAAGAGATAAACCTTGGATTACGTGCTATTAAGCGCTCAGTATTAAGAAAACAAAACCTTTTTTTCTCAAGTAATTAAGTCTAAATATAATGACGAGGTTCTGGAAAGTATAAAAAATATAGAAACGTCTTAACTACAGTTCTCAGAACGGCAAAGCAAACATATTATAATCAACAATTTGAACGATATAAAAAGAATTCGAAAAAAAACCATGGGAGCACATTAATGAACTAATTGGCAATTTGGTGAGTCGATTGTGACATTTTTGTGGACAACTCTCCCGTTTGTCGTACACATTAATTTGCGGTTTTCGTCGAGGCGCTTTTATCCTCGGGGCAGTACTCAAAATATATTGGAGATTGCATATTGTTACAGGTCCTAATGAAAGAAATCCTACTGAGTAATGCATTTTGAAACTAGATGAATCTTCGACCGCACGCGGTCGGAATTTATGCCTCCGCCATCACCAGATTGGAAATGTATGGGATACATGTTCACTTGAAAAAGGATTGGTCCAACAAAATTACAAATCTTTTCACTTAAAATGCACTGGAGATAAAAAATCTATTTCATTTCATTTTTTTAAATAAAAAAAACTTACAATTGATCATCAAATACACCAAGGAAATAGATATTTTATAGCAAATAGAACACTGTCCCCTTGAAATTTCTAAAATAGGTAGGCCTATAATGACCTCTATGACCTTTGAACTTTGACCTTTAGACCCTAAAATCTAATCAGTTTATCGTCCCTCACATATGCATTCATGGGCCAGGTTAGAGGTTGATCTGTCAAACAGTTCTGAAGTTATTGCGAGAACGAACCATTTTTATGTACATAATGACACCTCTACCCTTTGACCTTTGACCTTGAGACCCTAAAATCTAATCAGTTCATCGTCCTTCCCGTATGCAAACATGGGCCATGTTAGAAGCTGATCTGTCAAACAGTTCTTCCGTTATTGCGAGAACTAACCATTTTTATGTACATAATTACCTCTGTGACCTTTGACCTTTGACCTTGAAACCCCAAAATCTAACCAGTTCATCGTCCTTCCCATATGCATACATGGGCCAAGTTACAAGCTGATCCGCCAAATGGTTCCTAAGTTATCACAAGAATGAACCATTTTTATGTATATAATGACCTCTATGACCTTTGACCTTTGACCTTGAGACCCCAAAATCTAATCAGTTCATCGTCCCTCCCATATGAATACATGGGCCAAGTTAGAAGCTGATCCGCCAAACGGTTCCTAAGTTATTGCGAGAAATAACCATTTTATGTATATAATGACCTCTATGACCTTTGACCTTTGACCCTGAGACCCCAAAATCTAATCAGTTCATCGTCCCTCCCATATGCATAGATGGGCCAAGTTACAAGCTTATCCGCCAAACGGTTCCTAAGTTATTGCGAGAAATAACCATTTTTATGTATATAATGACCTCTATGACCTTTGACCTTTGACCTTGAGACCCCAAAATCTAATCAGTTCATCGTCCCTCCCATATGAATACATGGGCCAAGTTAGAAGCTGATCCGCCAAACGGTTCCTAAGTTATTGCGAGAAATAACCATTTTATGTATATAATGACCTCTATGACCTTTGACCTTTGACCTTGAGACCCCAAAATCTAATCAGTTCATCGTCCCTCCCATATGAATACATGGGCCAAGTTAGAAGCTGATCCGCCAAACGGTTCCTAAGTTATTGCGAGAAATAACCATTTTATGTATATAATGACCTCTATGACCTTTGACCTTTGACCTTGAGACCCCAAAATCTAATCAGTTCATCGTCCCTCCCATATGAATACATGGGCCAAGTTAGAAGCTGATCCGCCAAACGGTTCCTAAGTTATCACAAGAACGAACCATTTTTATGTATATAATGACCTCTATGACCTTTGACCTTTGACCTTGAAACCCCAAAATCTAACCACTTCATCGTCCTTCCCATATGCATACATGGGCCAAGTTACAAGCTGATCCGCCAAATGGTTCCTAAGTTATCACAAGAATGAACCATTTTTATGTATATAATGACCTCTATGACCTTTGACCTTGAGACCCCAAAATCTAATCAGTTCATCGTCTCTCCCATATGCATACATGGGCCAAGTTACAAGCTGATCCGCCAAACGGTTTTTAAGTTATCGCGAGAACGAAAAGGGGACGGACGGACGACCCAAAAACATAATGCCTCCGGCACCACCTACGGTGGGCGGAGGCATAAAAAGTGACATTTTAGTCATATTGTGTGTTGGAGCGAATAGGGGAGTTGTCCACAGCTATACATCACACTGATGTTATTCCAAAAAAAAAATTTTTTTTATATGAGATGTATATTTCAATTAATTTGCTGTCTATTGATTTATGTAATCAAATTTACAGGGCTAACCCCGATTAGCATATGCTATTTGTTAGCTCCCTTTATCCAAGATGTTATTGTCATTGTTACCAAGATGTACTGGTGTATGTATCATTGTGATTTTGGTAATAAACTCATTCATTCATTCATAATGAGGGCGGAGCAACAATTATCGCCAGAGCATTGTCGTATTTAATAGTTTAAATACTGTATCATTCTTTCCTTGTTCATTTCCCCATTAATCATGTGAAGAGTATAGGCCATGCAGGAGCCTGTCCCGAAATAGTCACCCCATTTTACATTTGAGATTTGACCCCTTAAAGTTACTTAGACCATCCATGTCATTCACGAAGCCGCCGGATTTGGCTCCAGAGCCCCCTCCCCCCCCCCCCTCCCCCAAAGGGCCTCAAAGTCGGGTCGATTTCAACCCATATCTATGTAACATAATTATATGCGCCAAACTTTCACAGAAGGAAGGTGTATGACTATACATTACCAAAACACAAAAACTGACATAATTTCCGTCGGGATGGGTTGTCAGACCCCCCCCCCCCTCCCCCCCCCCCCCTCAAAAAAAAATAAAAAAATTAATAAATAAATAAAAAAAATTGAGGAAAGTTTTTCCCCTTAATGCCCGTGGACCAAATTCTGTCAGAAGGAAGAGGTCTGTGTGTACATTACATAAAAATTGAAAACTGACAAAAAATTCCATCGAGAAAGGGGTGTAACACGCCCCTGAAAAACACCAAAGCGCACCTAAACCAGGTTTTGCTGCTCAAATTGCTATGGATGTATAGATAAAAATCCTTTTTTGGCATTATAACCATGATAACTCTAATGTGTGCAATTCAATTCAGGTCAAATTTACATATAGTACAATCTTGAGTATTTTAACTTTCTTGGCATGCTTGGGGTGTTATTTGGTGACAGATGATCATATCAATAATAAGTTACATGCGAGCTTTTTATGAATGACATGGATGGTCTAAGTAACTTTAAGGGGTCAAATTTCATATGTAAAATGGGTTAACTATTTCTGAACAGTCTCCCAGACTAGTAAATTCGTGTTCTGGTAGCATAATACATTTTCAAAAATCAGAACTAATCCCTCTATCCCCCCCCCCCCCCCCTCTCTCTCTCTAACTCTATCTCACATATATATATATCTCTCTCTCTCTCTCTCTATCTCACATCTCTCTCTCTCTCTCTCTCTACTCCCGCCTCTCTCTCTCTCTCTTTCGCACTACCTCCCTCCCCCCCTCTCTCTCTGTCTCACTCTCACTCCCCCGCTGCTCCCCCTCTCTTTCTGCAATATTCATTGAGACTTTCCCTTCTCCCTTACACCCTCTTTCTGGAAATTAACCGAGGTTAATTCAAACTCTCACACCATTCTTCCTTTCGCAAGACCTTAAAATATATTTTTTTATTCAAAAACTTCAATTAATTTATTTTCTTTCATTTGTATGTCCGATAAATAATTTCTTCATGGAATTTGATAATCTAACACCATTTCAAATTAAGAAAATGCAAATAATGCACAATTACAAAAAAAAGGGGGGGGGGGCTTGTTAAGAATCCATTTGCCATAAGTTTAAAAGTTGAGCCTAATTCCCATGTAGCATTTTGAACAAGACTTGTATAAACGCCGTCTATGGATTTCATAATGCTGGAGCGTGCACTTATATTAAAAAAAATGTTTCTAAAACGATTTTTGAAATTGCGCAGTGGTTTTTAAAAAGAACCATGCTCCGTGGTGCAATGGTTCTATTAAGAACCCCAAATGTTAGGGGGAATTTAACTTTCTATAAATTGCGGAAATGAAATGAGGGCCGAAATACTTTCGCATCTTTAGCAAGAAACATCAAACTACGGAAGCTTAAAATTGCCCCCAGAATACGAGATGAATCAGTCTGACGAGAAGACAAGGAAACGAGTCAAGAAGACAAAAAGAGGGGAAGTCCAGTCTAAAAATTACTTGGTTTTAATAGAAGCAGAAAAAATAGGCCTACAGATCAAAGAAAGTTTGAGGAAAATCGGACAACTAATAAGAAAGTTATGAATTTTTAAGTGACATGAAAAACTAGAGAAACAAGTCATTGATTTGTGTTTTCCTAGGTACGCAACTCACCAATTCTTTGTTTGTATTCATAATACAAATTCTCAAATTTTGTCCAAGAATATGAGTTTTCACATAACTTGAACCAAGTTACATCTATAGTAATATGTTTTTGCATGTATAAACCTTTACAAAATATTTCAAGAACTTCAAAATATTAATATTTTTTCCAAATATTACATTTCAATAATAACTCATTTTTTATGAATATTATATAACATATTCATAATCATGATTTTTACAGAAAATTATTTACTCTGTATTAGTGTATACATGCAAAAACATATTCCTATAAATGTAAGTTGGTTCAAGTCATGAGGAAATCATATTCTTGGAAAAAAAAAATAATTAAAATTTGTATTATGAATATCAACAGAATAGTTGGTGAGTTGTGTACCTATTTTCATCACAAAGTCATGACTTGGTTGCCAATTTGTCTAGTGATTTTCATTGTTTTTCCAGTTTTTCATGCCACTAAAAAATTCATAACTTTCTTATTATTTTTCCGATTTTCCTCAAACTTTTTTTGATCTGTTGGTCTGATTTTTCTGCTTCTAACAAAACCAAGTAATTTTTGGACTGGACTTCCCCTTTAAGACACAAAGATGAGATCATCGATCTCGTCAAGTAGATTTGATTTGGCTGAAAAGATGAGAAGACAGATCTTGTATCTCGTGAGTCGACTTCATTTGGACGAGAAGACGAGAAGTCCATGTGTTTCATAAAGCTGTTCGTAAAGTTATGCATGACTTTTCGTATGACTTAAATATGACAAGCCAAATGGGACGCTCATTCATTTTTAAATGCATCAACTACAGTTGGACTGCATGCAGATTAATATTCTTATTGTAACAAACATTTTTAATGCAAAGTATATTTTTTGCCATAATTGAATTGAGGTTATTGGAAATACAGTCACACTTTGTTAAAACAACAGAAAAAAAACTATGGGCATCCTATCTGGCACTTCATATTCAAGTCGTTCGTAAAGTCATGCGTAACTTTACGAACAGCTTTATGAAACACCCCCTGATCCTAAATCTCGTCAAGTCGACTTGATGAGGACGAGAAGACGATTATAATATAATTTCTTCTAGTCGACTTGATTAAGACAAGAAGATGAGAATAAGAGTTACTGGACTTGGCTTCTCGTCTTATCGTCCTCATCAAGTCAACTTGACGAGATCCAGTATCTCGTCTTCTCGACAACTCGTCTTGAAAAAGTCGACTTGACGAGATCCATGATATTGTATTCTCGTCTTCTCGTCTTGATGAAGTCGACTTGACAAGATCCAGTATCCCGTCTTCTGGTGTATATCCTCATCAAGTCTGCTTGACAAGATCCAAGATCTGGTCTTCTTGTTTTCTCGTCCAAATCAAGTCGACTTGACGAGATCCTGTATCTCTTCTATTCGTCTTCTGGTCAAAATGAAATCGACTAGACGAGATACAAGATCTCACCATTCCATCTTTTCAGCCAAATCAAATCTACTTAACGAGATCCAGGATCTCGTCTTTGTGTCTTCTCGTCTCGTCTTCTTGTCTTCTTGACTCGTTCCTTGTTTTCTCGTCTCGTTTTCTCGTCTTCACGTCCTGATTTATCTCTTCTTCTGGGAGCACATTTAAGCTTCCGTATAAAACGCTATACAAAAGGAGCATGACAGTACCGTAGGACAAGTCCTGAGCAGTTGTTGAAAAACTTACTTTCTTCGCTGAAAAATAATGATTTGGTGAAATTGTTGCTTATATTCTCGTTTTCATAAAGCTTTCGGCATGCAGACAATAAATAGAATAGGCTATTTAATGCTAATTTCAAAGTCTAAATCTAAGTAAGATTGTATATATATGCCAACCCGTACTCCTGGCATTGGTAAATATCTCAAGATGAAAACCAAGAGCATATAAATCCTGCAACATGCAAAATTGTATCCATCTTCAAAATCTGCATTTGAAAATTAATGTTCAATAATGGTCGCTGGTTTCGCGAACCTATATCTCCTTTACTTATTGGCCTATGCACGTATGTCGGTTCGCGAAACCTGTGACGCAATTTTTACAAAATGATATTCTTGACCATCATTAATATCTATATACAAACTAGTCACATATAACAGCCAGACATGCTTTTAAAATCCCTTATGCACTGTCCGTTTGCGATATCGAGATACGCAATTGTACTTTGCCGCACAAAGATTGCACGTACTTTCACCGACATAGCAACAACTAGTGTACATATTTTCGAAATGAGAGGTATACAGATAGTTAATAAAGAGTATAGTTCGTCCTTAAAATATTCAACATCTGAGCACAGCTCTAAAATGAGGCACAACATACAAAGGCTGGAGTAGCAGTAATAACTGCCCTTTCCCCGTTGGACCCCCCCCCCCCCCGCAAAAAAAAAAAAAAAAAAACAAAACAAAACAGCAAACAAAACAAAACAACAACAGAAAACACCTGTAGATATAGCATGTCCGCATTGTAAAAATAGAAAAATAGTTCAGTTTACAGTACAGGCCTACAAAAAATAGGTTCGTATTGCTGGTAATCCACTCATTCACATGAAATTTCAAAATTGTTTATGAAATCGCTCAAAGCTTTAATCCCAAATTAAAATTGATGAATCAAAGATTATCAAAATCAGGTTTTAGGGTAATGCAATCACTTGAATGCTCTTGGTGCATACGAAAACGACGACAGGGCTTCGTGTGGGACAAGTTTATAACTACTATCGTAACTTTTTGGCTATGAGGAGATATCCATCCAAAGTTTTTAGGATATCAATGTAACTGACAACCATACCGATACCGTAAATTTATTTTAAACATAACCAAAAACAAAAACAAAAAGAAATATGGAAGCGGCAAATTATCTTTAAAAACATTAAAAGATAAATCTGTCCGATTTTGTTTAAAGGAAGCGTTATATTAAAGATGGATTTATTTATGGAAGTGGCAAATTATCTTTAAAAATTTAAACCATAAATCTGCTTTCTTTTTTTAATAGGAAGAGTTAAAAATGGATTCATAATATACCAAGCCTTACGGTGGTAGTTTTATTTGCAGTATCAAAATTCGTCAGGAATCGGTAGGGGCTCCACCAGAGTGACATTTGCATTGGCAAGATCCATTATGCTTGTTACCTTTTTGTACCCTAACAGTTTCATGGTTTCTAGACAGACATCTTCGACCTGTCGCACCTGCACAGGCCGCAAAGATTGCCGCCACCGGGTCGCAGTCTCGATGGAGTTCTTGTGCGTGCTGAAGAGCTTCACGCTGCGGTTATCGTTGTTCCGAGTGTTGGACACGATCCACTCCATGACCACACGTGGGTACTCAATACCTACGAAGTCGTAGATCTGTCGTGCGATGCGAAGTGGGTCAAGGGCGAAGTCCTCGTACCGGACTAACTTGTAGCGGTTGCGTAGCCACGAAGGTTTCTGGTTCTGGACTTGAAGGATGGAATCTCTGGTCCATTGACAAAGTCGAGGTATGGTATGGACCACATGATCTGGGTAATTACCCAATAGTCCAAGGGCGTCCAGTTTACCTGAGTAAAGAGAAAGAGAGGGGGGGGGGGGGGAACAGATTGCAAAAATATTTAAGAGTGTATCTAAAACGTGAGAAACCTTCCTGATGAGGTGAGAGTTTAAAATAATAAACTAAAATATTAGGGCGTCTAAGAGCAGTATCTATTATGTTTGATATTATACAGATGATACTGGCAGAATATTTTAACTTATATACGTCAGACAGGTTTTACGCAGTGCGGTTAATACTCAAAGTCTCCTAAAGATCCTCATCCGGAAGGGCAGTTTGTCAAAAATGAATTGAACTTCCGATCTCTAGTTGGACATGTTCCGAGTATTCATGGTAATCTCGATTGGAATGATGTCACAGAATTCTATTTTTTCACTTTCTTTCTTTCTTCTCGGTCGCTGAATGCGAGTTTCTGTGCATCAATTTAGCATTACTATACTTATTATGGTGTGAACGAACTGTGAGGTATTGCACGAAGTTCGCGCTTAAAACATACCTTTCCAAATAAGGTTGCCAGGGCGAACATTTCTAGGTGCAGGTAGCTTCGGTCTACTAAAATTGTAATATAGCCTCCTAGAATTTGCTGTGCCTCGCGGGTCCCTCACTAAGTGGATGATCTTAACGTTGATTCCGGCATCGACTAGGGGTTTAAAGTAATCTAGGTCGGCACGAATCGTCTTCACGCAGACACGTTGGTGAGAATGCTTGCAGACGGTACCCACGTCGTTTACAGTGATGAGGGTGCAATTGCGATATCGGCTTTGGGGTCCAGGGGGCTTTTTGCAAAGGGAAACAATCTTGTTGCTCCTTACCGATCCGCCATTCCATCTAAGCCATGCTTTCGTGAGATTTTCCCCAAATTCACAGCGACTGTGGCCGAGCAGGAGATCGGTTGAGATATTCTTGTGTTGGCTGACGTCCACTTCGCCCGATCGCAACAAGGGGTCTATTGATATCAGCGGCTCGTAAATGAAGAAGAGGGAAGGGTTCTGGTTGAAGATTTCCCCCAGTAATGTCGAACCCGTTCTCATCCTAGCTAGAATAACAATAAAGATCGGGCGCTTAGATTTATCTTTAATGAAACTCTCAGAATAATCACCAAATTCGTCATCTTCACTGGCATCTTTATCCTCAACCATCTCCCGATACCGGTTCTCCTGTAACTTTCGCGCTTCTGTCGTCTGCTCAGTCTCAAATCCAGTAAAGGTTTTTCTCATCCGAACATTCTCTTGCATGCGTTCCATAATATCCTTTGTCTTGCTCCTAGTAAAGACTAGCCCTCGTTTTAACTCTTCTAACATACTGCTTCCTAACCCACCTGTCACGTTGCTTGCCTTGGTCGTTTTCTTCCTTTCTCTTATCCATCGGTTTGTTTGATCCTTGGTCCCAACTTGCTTGGCCCTGATTTTATACGGATCAATTGGAACAACTAATCTTGGACGGGTATGCACTCTCATTTTCAGGTTATCTTGGGCTGCCAGGGACCCTGGGGGACGTGACGTCTTTGTATTGTGGTAGACAAATAATAATGCAAACAGGATGCTCATGAAAAGGAGCAACGATCTAAAGAGTCGAGACGTACTAACTGACGATATTACCCTCATATCAAGAATCCACAAACAGGGTGTGCGCCCTGCTCCAATCATGTTAACTCTTCCACTTTATACAACAAATATATTGCACTGTCAATACAACACCATTACGGAGTGCTAGAGAAAATATCACTTTGACTGATCATTAGCACTGGAGCCCTAAAGTCATCTGCAGAAGTGATGCGCAATAATTATCTTCACTGCATACAAAAACGTTGTTTTCTTTCTAACTGTGTAAAATTCATGTCAATTTCTAGTACAGAATGCAATCTTGATAAATGTCAAAGAGAGAAAAAAAAATCGCTTCCTTGTTCCAACAATCGGCCTGGCTATGCTCGGATAGTCTCCATCAGGCTCGCCAACACTGTTTCTTCAGCTCGGCAGCAATTTCTTAACGTTGCTTTGGGTCATAAAATAACGCATCGGGATTATCGCTTAGCACGTAAAGAATATTTTAACTTGATGTGACTACTAGTATATCATATCCTTCTGTCCATGCACTGCTGGAGCACACTCAGCACGGACTCAACATCAACAGAGTATTTCCTGCCCTTCCTTATATCCGACATAAAAAAGTGAGTTCCTGATGACGTTTCTATAATATTTCATCAGAAGACGAGCTTCTTTCTCTGATGGCATGAATCGGGCAGTTGGCCAAAAGACTTTTCGTCAATAACTGTTGAAGTCTGAATTCCTAGGGGGGATGACAAAAACTTTCGACGATGACCTCATCCCATTCCAGGCAAGTTGAAGGAGGCTAAACACTCAGGCGACGTCGAAGAAAGAGAGAGAGACACACACACACGCACAGAGGATCCATTCTGTAGAGAAATTGAAATAATATATGTAATAACCATGATGCACTCACTGCTTGAAAAATAGAGGCCTATATTGCTTTATAATATTTTCTTTTCCCTTGCAATCAATATTCACTGCCGTGTGAAAAAAGGGGGAGGTGTACTGGGAGTACCTATATTCAAAACCTCTTCTTCATCAACATCTGAGCAAACTTATAAATTACGGCCAAAAAAGAGGGTTATACTAACATTACGTGTGTATCATAAATTAATATTGAAAATTGGAGACGGGGACACATTCTATAATATTTCATAATTTTGCAATATTATACACCAGCTCCATCAAATAAATAATGGATCATATTTGCTATGTTGCCCCGAACCGCACTTCACCCACCCCACCCCTATCCCTCCACAGTTTGCACCCATTAGAATACAACACCTTCATTCTCTTGGATAGGTCCAGCAGAATACAATCAATATAGGATTTTTAAAAGCATATAGTGTCAAACAGCAGTACAGGCCTATATAGAAAGCTTGTAATTTGCTTCTTTGTGCAGGGAAAATTTTGCTTAAAATGACTTAAACCACTGTACACCAAATGACCAACCATCCTGGAAAGAACAAGGAAAAAAACAACAAACAAACAAACAAACAAACATAAAACATATTAACAATGCATTAACCTCCACCACGCGACCAGGTATATTGCTCATCCAAGGAAAAATAAATCTGACTTGAAATTGGGTAAACAATTAATGTATTCCATAATTCTCTTCAATTCTCTTCGTGTATTAAACTCTGCACACCATAAGCATAACCACGCATTAACCAATCCTGGTTTTCTTACGGAACGTCCAATCACCTATTATTTTGCAAAGCATGCATGGGGAATTTGTTCTTTGTTATCATCACTATTACAAAAACTATGTATCTTTCAAAAGAAGAAAATGAAATGTATAATTATTATTATAAATTATACATAGGCATGTTGAATTCATGTTCATTTCAAATGTTTGTTAAAGTGGCATTTTTGTAACATTTAATTTAAAGGCCAACTTCCAACTTTGTGATACTAAATAAGAGAACTATGATGGTGAAAGTTTGGAAGAAGCAGGAGGGGATAACCCCCCCCCCCCCCCCACCCTCGCTCGGTCTCTTTGCTCAGTGGTGTATCTAGGGGCAGGGGGCTCGTGCACCAGGCAGCACTTGAAGGGGGCGCAAGAAACGCAAAGAAGAGAAAGAAATATGGGGGAAATGAAGAAAAAGCATAAGTTTAAGGACCACGCGCCCCCAAATCCGCAGGGTAAATGCACTAGAAATTTATTTTTTGAAGGTTTGAAATGCGAAAATTCGAGCTTCTCTTCCGCTCAACTGCGGTGGTCAAATGCAAAATTTCCAGGGTAAAATGCACAAGAAAATGCGTTTTTTAGGGTTAAAAATTGAAAAATTTGCCGCTCGGCTGTGCTCGGCTGCGCCCTCGCCTGCACAATACCTTAAATAAGTTTGGGCACTCGGGGGGGGGGGGGGGGCTAACTTCATTGTTTGCCCTGGGCGCCATAATCCCTAGATACGCCATTGGCTTTGCTCCCTCGCAAGTGAAATATTGCGTCCAAATAATTGAAAAGCAGTCCGGGCGTCGAACTATAACTTTCCGCCTAAAAACATGGTTTGCTACAAGCTGTTATCCTTCTCTCAAATTTGCTAAAACGTCAAAACTTTCGCGCTTCGCGCTGGAAGTGGGAAAGTCCCCTTCCCTGCACCTACCCCTTTTTACATACAGTGCAATATTGCGTCCAAATAACTGAAAAGCAGTCAAGGCGTCGAACTATAACTTTCCGCCTGAAAAATTTGTTTGCTACGAGCCGTTTATATTTCTCATAAATTTGCTAAAACGTCAAAACTTTCGCACTGGAAGTGGGAAACTCCCACTCCCTGCACCCACCCCTGTTACATACAGTGCAGTATTGCGTCCAAATAACTGAAAAGCAGCCAGGGCGTCGAACTAAATTTCCGTCTTTAAGAAGTGTTACAAGCTGTTATCTTTCTCTCAAATTTGCTGTAAAACGTAAGAACTTTCGCGCTTCGCGCTGGAAGTGGGAAACTCCCCCTCCCTGCACCCACCCCTTGGGCAGCACGCTTTGTGTGCTCATCACCCCCTCCCCCCCGAGAGAATTTTGGAGGGCTGGCAAAAAAAAAATTGTCGACACCCTCCCCCCCCCCCCCCCTTTGGGTGAAAATATGCATTTTATGCCCCCCCCCCCCTTGTTTATTGTGCCTCCCCTTTTAGAACAAAACCCTTTTTTTTTGGCTTGTAAAGGATTATGAAGTGAAACTCGACCCCATAACCCTTCGCAGCCCCCCCCCCCCAACTGAGCGAATTTTGGAGGGCTTGGAAAAAATTTGTCGTCTTCCCCTCCCCCCCCCCCAACTGACCGACTTTTGGAGAGCTGGCGAGACCCCAAATCACTTTTTTTTTGCTTGTCAGATAATTATGCTGTGCTATGGAGGGGCACTGGACCCCATACCCCCCCCCCCCCCCCCCGAGACAATTTTGGAGGGCTGGTAAAACAATTTTTTTAGCTATAGTCCAGCTGTTGGGGCCTCTGGCCGAGGGCACCGGCACCATGGGGGGGGGGGGGGCGAGGACCCGACACCCGAAATAATGATTAGACCAACTGGTTATTAGACCAACTGATATTAGACCGAATGGTGTTAGACCAGTTGGCTATTAGACCAGTTGGCATTAGACCAGCTTACGTAGATGCCATGTCCCCGAATGCCCGAATAATGCCAATTATCATGTTACGTGTGCCGAAATAACTAAACGTCATGCAATCACAGTTCGGCTCATGATTCGGCTGCTGTTCCTGACAGGCCAGTTCCGCGTACACGATATCTTATTTTCTTCAAACTTTCACTGATCTGTTAATTTTAAAACCAAGTTTTAATCAGGGTGGATTCTCCCTTTAAAAATCCACTGCAACCCAAATGCAAGTTGATTTCTGTTGATATGCGGGGATGCATACAACTCATATTTTGTTATGCAACATCTAAATATGTTTCATAGATTTTTAAATATTTTTAAAAATCATTTCCTCAAACATGATAACCCTAAAAATATGCTCCAGATCTCATTCTTGCAATGACATCATGTGTCAATCATTAGGGAGCAAAGGAGAGATGGTGGTATGTAAATTTTCCAGAGATGACCATCTGTTCTAATAGACAATACAATGCCTACATTTGAGTTGCTATGTCAAACATGCTGTAGCATCACCAGGAAAAGAATGGTAATGAGGAGGTACTGTTTGAAAGCATGCAATTCTATTGTGAGCATGTGCTGAGCTGAGGGAAGTTACATTCCACTGTCTATATTGAAGCATGTTAGTGTAGCTGACTGATGATTTACAGATGATGTCATTGCAGGAATGAGATCTGGAGCTTTTTTTAGGGTGGAGCTTAGGAGGTTGGAAAAAAATATTTAAAAAAAACATTTAAATATCGATGAACCCTATCTAGATGTTTGAAGAACAGAATATTAGTTTTATGCATCGCGGTATATCAACAGCAATAAACTTGCATTTTGGTTGCGTTTGGGTTACAGGGGTCCTTTAAGTTGCGATTTCCTTTTAATGTCGATAAAATGGAGGGGGAATCTCTTCTTGAGTCTAGGAACCCTCATATTTTCTTGTGAGGAGAATGAAAAAAGATAGGATGTGGAAAATTATTACATTTTGAGAGTCGAAACTGAAAATCGAAACTCATGTTCACTTTTGAGGGGAACGGAAAGGCGCGTCATCATAATTATGATCGACAATCATGGCGTGCATGTGCAGGGGAATGTAATCATCCTCTCTCTCCCTATTAGGAAGCGAAAAATAAGGGACAGGGTGAAAAAGGGAGAAAATAGTCAAAAGAAGAGTGTATTAAAAATGGTAGTTACAATTCCTTCCCAAATCCCCAATTCAATTCAAATGAATATGTATTTTCTTGATTTCTTCCATCAATTTGGACACCACTTATCAATTCTGGGCCATGTTGCATAAAACTTTTACCAAAATCTTGATTGTGACATAAATCTCCGCACAAGCTATGTCATTGGGGTAACCTCGCTATAGTCATAAGGACCCTATTCATAAGGACCACTTATTCAAAAGGCCGCTATTCATAACGCGTGTTAAATGAATAGCGCTTTTCTATAAATAGCGATCCTTATGAATAGCGAGCGGACCCGATGTCATTGACATTTTATGTTTATGTCGTGATTCGGGGATTTATGTCATGAATCATGACATAAATCATGACAAAAACGTTTTTAAGCAAAAGGGCCCTTTTCAAATAATAAAGCAACATAAATAAGTTAAAGAACTTGCATTACATGGAAGAAGGCATTTTCTCGCAGTTTACCCAAATCAACTGCTAATTGACAGCGGTGCCCCCCCCCCCCCCCCCCCCCATTTAATCGAATTGAAACATCGGACGAAAGAAAGAAAGAGAGGTAAATTAAATATAATGCTATACCAAGTTATACGACCTGTTCTCACATCCCCTAATCGATTGCCTTGTTTTCTGGAGTTTCATCCACTACAAGACCACAGTGCCCCCCCCCCCCCCCCCCCCATGACATGATCACCCCCTTTCATGGCTGGACCCACGCTATGGGAAAATGTCGTAAATCCTGTAAATTTAGGCATTCGCAATCGAAACTTTGTTCAGTAATGTCTCATTTTTCAGTATTCAAAATTTGTTTCACAATCCGAGTATTTTTCACAATCCAAGTATTTTTTCACAATCCGAGTATTTTACGGAAATTATTTCAAGAAAGTATATAAGACCTATTTCGTTCCACCCCTAGATTCGACATTGTTCGAGATACGATAATGGTGTTGAATGATGGGCCATCTTGGATGTGATACTCGGGAAGAATATCGCTGTAGGAAGTCATTTGTTTTCAAATGTAGTTCTTTTCGGCAGTTTTAATTGGTTCTTGACCGATTTGGGTATATATAGGAAAACAAACAAAATTGTATTAATACACCACTCTGGTTTCCTGTTTCCTCTTATACATTATTAAAGTCCCTCGGTCCCCTATTATCATTATTACGTGCGAGCATACAGCATATTAGCAGTCATGTATAAAATAAACCAAACGTTTCAACCTTTTTCATACATTTCGAATTATGAGAAAAAATATAATAATGAGATAAAGGCTACAAGCTCATAGACCTTCATGATACTAAACTCAATTACACGTTTCGGGGGGAAATTAGATAAACCCGTGTTATCATGTTGTGGTTTTATGTTTCCACTCGTATTTCAAAGTATCCTCAACGATAATGACGTGGCAGTGGTTAGGTAGGACAATACATTATAATTATAGCAACTTAACATGTTTAAAGCCCTTGATCAGCTACAATGTTCATATATAACATTTATCATGTATATAATTAATTTTTTATGTTTAACCTCAGTCATCGTGACAAGCACGGATTTATCAACCAGTTCATGCGGTCGCTCGAATCCATCATAATGTCTGCAGCTGCTGTTATTGATACTAATATACTTCTCAATCTGTTCAGGAATCTATCAAGGCCTAACAAGCAACATGGGCATAGGACAATGTGTCAGACCAGGAAAAGTAACATGTCCCTGGTCAGACTATCATGACTATACCTGTATATAGTAGAGTTATCCGGCTGTCCTCTATTAGGCAGGGTGAAAATGGGAATAAATTTCATTACTGGACGCATGGTGTGCAGTAATTTCATGATCAGAAACTATTTTTTTGGGAGCAGATATCCTTTCAGGGGGACCTATGGGGGGGGGGGGGTGGTCTTTGCAGATACCCTTTCAAAAGGGGAAGGGGCAACGGGGGGGGTCTTTTTAGAATTCCGGGAAATGTTTGCTCATAACGGCTAGTCCATATATTTTTCACTGTATTCGTTTTCTAAATGATGAGGACAGAAATATGTAGACTATATACTCCTTATACACTGTCTCTTGCAGCATGTGCAGTGTATAATTCAGAGATTTTTAGACTAACTCAAATGTATATACTCATATTTTTTATTGATGAGTGAAGGAAAGATATACATTTGTCCAGGAAACCCTGCAGGTTATGACTTTTTTTCCGGTTGTCTGCATGCAGCACGGAAAGGGAAAGGATCTTGGAATTTACCAAGCTATAGGAAGGGAAATTGATATTAGCAGTCAGTTACTCAGGTGTGCTAAAGGAAATAAAGCATTGACGAAGAGATGATTAATGGCTTTACATCTTACCCTGTCTATAGGCCTAATCAAAATATTGTCACAGATCCATTTGTCACTGATCCATATTAGAAACCCTATGAAAGTCAAGGTGTTCTTAAATCACAAGTATAAGCATCATACTGATATATCTTTTACAGTTTTTTTAAAATTCGATATGTGGAGGGAAAAAAACTTTCTAAAATGCAACCTGAACTGAATATTGATTTAGGGAAATTACCGAGAGCTAGAATTTCACATTGGAATTGTCCAATGTGAATGGAATCAAACTTACAGGAATTTCCCAATCATGATGAGAATTTGATTTATTTACTTACTTATTCATTTATTTATTCATTTATCTATTTATTTATTTATTTATTTATTATTAATTTATTCATTTATTATTTTTATTTAAAATACAGGGTAAGTGAGTTCAGTTATAACAAAAAACTGATTTACTGCTTTACAGCACATTGTATTGTTGGTATACATGCATAGTTAAAAACTAATACGTGAGAGTTGCAGGGAAATTATATTTCCTCCTTATCATCAAAGTTATTGGCGTATATGACTTTATACATGTATATATATTATACTAGCAGAAGCAGCCCGTGGACATCCACGGGCGCTAGCTGTGTTTATGATTAATCACCGTACCGTATATTTGTCACAACAATAAAGTAAATAAAAAGAAAAGTTGGGTAAAGTGTTATTTTGTTACCAAGAAGTATTTACAGCAATTGATATGTTTTACTTATCCAAAACTTACAAGAAGTCTAAAATAAATACATTTTCATTTTGATGAAGACTAATTGACGATTGTTTTACTTTATGAATGACTTAATAATGATTTTATTTATGTTACGTCGGCCCTGTGGCCTGTGGATGACACACGATCTCATTTACACCCATGCGAAGCGCAAAAGCTCTGACGCTTTATATAGCAAATTTTAGAGAAAGATAACGGCTCGTAGCACTTTTTTAGGAGGAAAGTTATTTCAACGTCCGGACTGCTTTTTAGTTATTTGGACGTAATACTGCACTGTAACATTAATGGGTGCAGGGAAAGGGGAGTTTCCCTCTTCCCCCGTTTTGCGCTCTCGCTTTTTTCTTTCTTCTATTTTTAGTGGCTGAATAGGAGGGGCCATGGCTCCCCTGTGCCCCCTGTCTACGCCAGTGAGTATATCCATGCACAGAGCTAGATGGAGCGATTTGATCTTGCCATGTTTCTGTGGTTTAATACTCAAGAGAAATTAAGGCCATGAAAACATAACATAACATGCATAATTAGCGGTACGTCCCTTTTAAAGGATACAAAATAAGAAAAAATGAATTTATTGTCATTTTCTTTCAGGGGGATTACTGCCCCCTTATATGGGTCTTGGGAGGACAGACGGATTGACTTTTCCCTACTACCCCCCCCCCCCCCCGAATACCTAGATACGCCACTGGTATGAGGGCCATTTTCCTATTCACTGTCGTTGTTGATAATATATATGATATAAGTAAAAAGTAGAAATAAATCAATTTGATTATAAAGAGTCCTAAAATATGAAGTGGCCGAATCCCCCTCCTCTAATTTGTTTAATCTAACAGTTA
>CM046869.1:14592737-14942927 GCA_025617745.1 Heliocidaris erythrogramma
GTTTTGTGATGATGAAATGAAATGTTGAGTGTTAAATGAGTTTTGAAGTGGTGAAATGTTTCACAATCAAAATTTTTGATGTACATCATACATTCATCTCAATACACTGAGTTGCATTTTTTTCTGTCCATAAGGTAAGCTGTGAAATCTCATTTTCTACGTATACTATACTGTTAATTGTTTTCCATCTAAAACATCCTATTTAATTTCTAACCAACACTGAGAATTTAATATTCTGTATACCATATATTAAGAAGATACACTGAGAGTAAAAGTAGGAAGGAAGGAAGTAAGTTTGATAATTTTCTATCTGGACAGCTACCCCCAAACTTGAACCCCCTAGGACTATTACCCCCCCCCCCACAAGTGGCTAAATAACTTCAAAGACCACTCCCCCCCCCACAAGTGGCTAAATAACTTCAAAGACCACTCCCCCCCCCCCCCCCCCTAAAGTTACCTCTAGACTACAACCCCAGAACCATCCCACAAGGAAAACTACCCAAAGTGAATAAGCACTTTCTTGATATTATCTCCTCATGGAGGGTACATGTAGTTTTCCGGGGAAATTTGTCCTAGGGGTAGTTGTTTGCGGATGGTAGTCTAGAAGGTTAAGTCCTAGAGTCCTTTCTGAACCCTAACATGTAGCTGATGGTACTCAAACTAATTATTTTTACAAATTATGAGTTGCCTGTGACAAAGTTCATGATGCTCTCATCACAGACTATAACTTACAAAGCGTGATTATATATTGTAGACATGAATTATAGGACAATTATTGATTTTGTGGTACATGTACTTCTTGCGTACACTTACAGTATATGAAACCATACATAACACCCTGATAAGATGTTTTTGTTTGTTATGCTTGTCAGAAGTAGTCTGAGTGCATTCTAAAGTAATGTCTTGCCATTTTATTCTGATAATTGTATAACTGATATATTTAAATATTTAATTTTGCATGTATATAATATGGTATTATAACTTTTTTCAGACTACTTTCTAGCTGAATTCTTTCCTCTTTTTCATTACTGTATGTTTATTTACATTATATACTACTCAGTGTGCATTAGCTCCATTGCTAAAAAATTAGTACTTTTGAATTTTATCAAAGAAAATATATCCTTGTTGCTTTAGATTAGATAAAGATATATATATGAGCTTATTATTCTTTCCTGTATCATATTATGTACACATAAATGTATATTTTCGTTTTTTGTACTCAGTAACGGGGAAATTCAGCTTTGACAGCAATTTGTTCCAAAGGAATACAGAAAATCAGAACGACGGCTTAGACGAAATCAGATAACAGAGAGAATGTTGTTTTTTATTTTTTTAATTAGATCAGTTACTCTAATGGGAATTTAAAATTGACGAATAACTTGAGCTGTGTCACTCTGATGTCATATTAGACAACTCAGCTCTCCAATCACTGGCTAAAATGTTTTATTTTCTTACTGATATTGCTGATCAGGATCTTTTCAGGATATATACAAGTATGCAGACATGTATAATAAATTGGAGGATGTGTAACATCACGCTGCACAAAATCTATCTCTTGTGTAGCGGTAGCCCAAGTGAAAAGTTACTTAAATTGCATGATATTTTAATAAACAACAAATGGAAGAGTAGTCCCCATTTACATCACAGTTGAACAACCAATCTCTCGGTTTAAGATTCACTGAAATTCACTGATACATGTATCTGCTTTAAAACATTAATAAATTACTTATCATTTGTCAAATCGTACAAACGTTCACCAATCTGATTTTCTGCTTTCACACAGTGCAAGCGGAAAAAGAAAGTTGAATTGCTCTATACATGTAGTGATTTATTAATATGCACTTGCAATTTTTATTCTAACTACATGACTGTATTATGATGAACGTTGTCTTCCTTCGATGATATATCTATAAGAAAATTTGGAGTACGAGAAGTACCTGATAAATACATTAATTTTGTACTATGAAAGAGTTTTGAGAATAAAAATTAATATTATATGAATATAGTACACAGTGTATGTCTAATATGCAATGTGATTGGTTAGATTCGCATCACGTGACGTGCAAAAATTTGTTATAGTGCACGATCGTGCACTATAACTTTGATTTTTGCACGGGGAATCCCGTGTTAAATGAATAGGGGATGAGTCATTTGTGTACGAATGGTATCGTTTGAATTTCATCGTTCTCAGCATGTAATTTCAAGTTTTTGGAGTTCAGAGTGTTACACATCATTGGAGAGCTAACATTTGGAGTTCATTTTGTGAGCTAAGCAACTTTTGTAAAGTTAGGAAATCAGCAGTAACAGTTAGATGCAGACTATTCATTCATAGACCTATTCCTGAAGTTGGGGCCGGGCCTAATACAGTTATATAGATCTATAGGGTCTATTTACTATAACAATTAGTGCATGTTCTATTTATGCACCATTACTGGACTATGAACTCCTAATACTAAATTATCCCTCGTGCAGGTCTGTGATAGACCATGCACTATTTATTTAATAGTGCACTTTAGCCTTTATTTGAAACTGCAAGTCCTATTCCTATTATCTCTCTTTCTTTCTCTTTTTTTCCTCGCTATCTCTGTATGTGTGTACCAACAGAGGTATACTTGTGTGACTAATTGGACAGTCAAACACAATAGATGCCTTTATTCCGTCAGGCTTGTGTGGCTTTTTTTGCTGCTTGTGTGGCTATTTGAACAATAGAGAGAACAAACTCGGGAAAGACACACAAGTATACCAGCTAGAGTATGGCTGCGTTTGTTTAGCATTATGTCCGAGGACATTTTCGGACAGAGAACAACAAAAAAATCATGACAACAATGGTCCTCGGAAGGCGGACAATAGTCCTCGAACGTCGAACAATGAATTTATGCCTTATTCCGTCGACTGTCCGAGGACGAGTAACAATAGAGGAACAATAGTTGTCCTCGGAAGTAAAGCCATGTAAACGTGTGTGTGTGTTCATTCATTCATTCATTCATTCAAAATGGTTTATTGAAAAATACTTTATTCGCGGCAAAGCCGAATTACAAAAGTTTACAATCATGATTTCAGTAACATCAAACGTGACATATAGTTTGGTATAAACACTTGGAATACATAACTTAATACTTAAATGAAGTGAACAAATATATAGAGGAAACGAAAATTGTAGATAAATAATAAAACAGTATATGGATATCAGATTACATACTCGTACAACAAATTCCACATTGATTATAATATATGTCTTAACTTTTTCAGGACAGGAACTATCTGAGGGCCAAATTGACCACATTCTGCTCCCCAAACTGGCAACAACAATATTTCTCATTCAGTGCTACATGGTTAATAATAATAATGTGTTTGAATACAATATACATGATTAGGAATTTGTCGACAGTTGAAAAAAAAATTGCCAATTTTTCTGCAAAAAAAAAATGATTATTTTGAACGTCTCAATGTGTTGCCAATTTAACGATTTTAAAGCTTATTTTTGTTTTTTAAATTGATAATTCATGGCATCCGATGCAATATGGTCATACAATAAAAATGGACATAGTATGTGCAGAAATTTTGGCTTTTTCTACATATGCATCTCGTATGTTTTCTAGAGCTCTGAGTCAAAAGCCTTTGAACCAAACCTCAAAATGTAGTCAATTTCTCGAAAGGTTTAAGAATTATCATTTCAAATAGGCCTAGTGTAAATTATGAAACCGACATAGATAATTATAGCGGTAAGGACATAATGAGGGCAAGAACAATCACAAAGAAAGAGAAAGGGTTGTGTATATGTGTGTGTGTATGTGGGTGAATGACAGAGAGAGAGAGAGAGAGCGCGCGCAATAGAGAACTGGTGGAAAGAATACACATACATGATAAAAATAATGAAAAAATTGGATTTGGCAAAATGAGCAAGACGAATGTAATTCAATGAAATATACACTCTCTCTCCATTTTATTTCTCTCTATCTCTCTCTATCTCTACTACCACACTTTGGCTTGACAATGCGAAGTTTTTATACCCATTAACGATACTACTGTACATGTATTTAATATTTTATGCTATGACAAGTATCCATCAAAACCGTTTGGGACACTAAAACCTGCTACCGCCCCCCAATCCTGCTATACAATACCCTAGCAGAAAACAAGGAAAAACAAAAGATTTGTCTTTCTTAAACTAACGCATTTTTATGCACAGCTAAATTGAATTTGAATAAATACAGGTAACTTTTATCTTCTTAAGGATATATTGCAAAAATAGAAGAGTAAAATTGAAGAGTTTGCTCCCCCCCCCCCTCCCTGATTCAGTCTGGGAGGCACAGCCCCCACAGCCCCATCCCTCCCCAGCTCCGCCTACGCCCCCGATAGGTCGCAGCCATTGATCAATCCATGCATGGTCGCTCGGAGACGCAGACTTTAAAGGGGAATAAAGAAAAAAAACAATAAAAACAAACAGCCTATAATCATGTAGATAATTGTCAGCCAATGACAAATATCTTGAAATTACTCCTATTTGATTATTTAAGAAGGAGAACAGTGTCTCCAAAAGTTGCAGTTTCCTTGCTTGACATTATCCCATGGGGGCTGCCACTTTATAATTATAATAATAATATGTTCCATTTATATAGCGCAGCTACTATATGAATACATGTATACTGCGCTTAATACAAAGTATCACATTATTACCCCGGCTTTAGCCGAGCTGCCATGATAGGCGGCTAAAGCATTCAAGGAATTTCTTCCTACCGGGTACCCATTTACTTCACCTGGGTGGAGAGTGGCAAATGTAGATTAATGTCTTGCCAAAGGACATTAGCGCCGTGGCGGGATTCGAACCGCGAACCATGTGAGCCACAGTCCGGTGACGTATCCACTAGACCACGACACCTCTACTTTACAAAGTAATGTCAGAGCAGATACCCACTGACCTATACACTAGCTACCATGAGACTCATGATCAGCTGTGGAATGCATGACTCTAGATTTTCTCATAATAAACCATTTTTGTAGTCATGACGTTCAAATGAAGATACTTTTATCCTGTCATATAACCTATTTGTGTCAAGATATTTGGTTCAGCTGTTTCTTTTGTTAAGCAGCATTTGGCATGCAGTGTAAGTTGCTTGGTCTGACAATGGTTTGTCAATTCTTCAAAGAAGTGACAAAGGCCTACAACTGCTCTTAGATATCACCTGTGCGAGACAATGGGGGTACCAAGATGGCTGCCATTTTGCATGGGTGGCTTTAGTTGTACAATAGTTATTCATTATGCAACATCTTATCCATTCTGTACAGGTAAATGGACATGTACCGCAATGACACAACAGTGTCATTGCGGTACATGCTAGATATTATCCCATGGCAGCCCCCGTGGGATAATATCTAGCAAGAAATCTGCAAACTTTATAGAGACTGTTCTCCTTATCAAATCAGAGTATTTTCAAGATATTTTGAACAGGCTGACAATTTTCCACATGATTATCAGCTAATGTATGTTGAGTTTCATTCTCCTTTCACGATTTCTGGGGAGCGTTTCATCAAGTGTTTTGTCAGTGATTTTTACGGACAACTGTTATAAGCTACCGAAATCCTTGCATCTGATTGGCTGAGAGCAAATTTGTCAGTAAAAATCACTGACAAAACGCTTGATGAAACGCTCCCCAGATCATGCTCATGATGCTGATTTGACGAAAGTTTATGCATGCTGCGTCGCTAACGCATTTTACATTGTGACGTAATGACAGTATCGTTTATGATTGGATGAAAGTGACGACCGATGAATCTTGTACAGAGCATACGCATAGGATCGCATTCTCGGGTATTTTGGGCTGAGAAAATAAATACTCAGTATCGCTGACATTTGCTCCGGGCTGTATTTCGTAAAATGCATGAGGCCTTAGGTTAGAGTTGAAATTGGGTGTTAAATTTGGTTTAGGGTTAGGTTTAGTGTTTGGTCCATGTTATAGAATTGGAATTAGAAACCAAATATAGAGTTGGAAATCAAAAAATAGAAGTGGAAACCAAAAATATTAAATTAAAGAAAAGAGATAAACCTTGGATTACGTGCTATTAAGCGCTCAGTATTAAGAAAACAAAACCTTTTTTTCTCAAGTAATTAAGTCTAAATATAATGACGAGGTTCTGGAAAGTATAAAAAATATAGAAACGTCTTAACTACAGTTCTCAGAACGGCAAAGCAAACATATTATAATCAACAATTTGAACGATATAAAAAGAATTCGAAAAAAAACCATGGGAGCACATTAATGAACTAATTGGCAATTTGGTGAGTCGATTGTGACATTTTTGTGGACAACTCTCCCGTTTGTCGTACACATTAATTTGCGGTTTTCGTCGAGGCGCTTTTATCCTCGGGGCAGTACTCAAAATATATTGGAGATTGCATATTGTTACAGGTCCTAATGAAAGAAATCCTACTGAGTAATGCATTTTGAAACTAGATGAATCTTCGACCGCACGCGGTCGGAATTTATGCCTCCGCCATCACCAGATTGGAAATGTATGGGATACATGTTCACTTGAAAAAGGATTGGTCCAACAAAATTACAAATCTTTTCACTTAAAATGCACTGGAGATAAAAAATCTATTTCATTTCATTTTTTTAAATAAAAAAAACTTACAATTGATCATCAAATACACCAAGGAAATAGATATTTTATAGCAAATAGAACACTGTCCCCTTGAAATTTCTAAAATAGGTAGGCCTATAATGACCTCTATGACCTTTGAACTTTGACCTTTAGACCCTAAAATCTAATCAGTTTATCGTCCCTCACATATGCATTCATGGGCCAGGTTAGAGGTTGATCTGTCAAACAGTTCTGAAGTTATTGCGAGAACGAACCATTTTTATGTACATAATGACACCTCTACCCTTTGACCTTTGACCTTGAGACCCTAAAATCTAATCAGTTCATCGTCCTTCCCGTATGCAAACATGGGCCATGTTAGAAGCTGATCTGTCAAACAGTTCTTCCGTTATTGCGAGAACTAACCATTTTTATGTACATAATTACCTCTGTGACCTTTCACCTTTGACCTTGAGACCCCAAAATCTAACCAGTTCATCGTCCCTCCCATATGCATACATGGGCCAAGTTACAAGCTGATCCGCCAAATGGTTCCTAAGTTATCACAAGAATGAACCATTTTTATGTATATAATGACCTCTATGACCTTTGACCTTTGACCTTGAGACCCCAAAATCTAATCAGTTCATCGTCCCTCCCATATGAATACATGGGCCAAGTTAGAAGCTGATCCGCCAAACGGTTCCTAAGTTATTGCGAGAAATAACCATTTTTATGTATATAATGACCTCTATGACCTTTGACCTTTGACCCTGAGACCCAAATAACCAGTTCATCGTCCCTCCCATATGCATAGATGGGCCAAGTTACAAGCTTATCCGCCAAACGGTTCCTAAGTTATTGCGAGAAATAACCATTTTATATATATATAATGACCTCTATGACCTTTGACCTTTGACCTTGAGACCCCAAAATCTAATCAGTTCATCGTCCCTCCCATATGAATACATGGGCCAAGTTAGAAGCTGATCCGCCAAACGGTTCCTAAGTTATTGCGAGAAATAACCATTTTATGTATATAATGACCTCTATGACCTTTGACCTTTGACCTTGAGACCCCAAAATCTAATCAGTTCATCGTCCCTCCCATATGAATACATGGGCCAAGTTAGAAGCTGATCCGCCAAACGGTTCCTAAGTTATTGCGAGAAATAACCATTTTATGTATATAATGACCTCTATGACCTTTGACCTTTGACCTTGAGACCCCAAAATCTAATCAGTTCATCGTCCCTCCCATATGAATACATGGGCCAAGTTAGAAGCTGATCCGCCAAACGGTTCCTAAGTTATCACAAGAACGAACCATTTTTATGTATATAATGACCTCTATGACCTTTGACCTTTGACCTTGAGACCCCAAAATCTAATCACTTCATCGTCCTACCATATGCATACATGGGCCAAGTTACAAGCTGATCCGCCAAATGGTTCCTAAGTTATCACAAGAATGAACCATTTTTATGTATATAATGACCTCTATGACCTTTGACCTTTGACCTTGAGACCCCAAAATCTAATCAGTTCATCGTCTCTCCCATATGCATACATGGGCCAAGTTACAAGCTGATCCGCCAAACGGTTTTTAAGTTATCGCGAGAACGAAAAGGGGACGGACGGACGACCCAAAAACATAATGCCTCCGGCACCACCTACGGTGGGCGGAGGCATAAAAAGTGACATTTTAGTCATATTGTGTGTTGGAGCGAATAGGGGAGTTGTCCACAGCTATACATCACACTGATGTTATTCCAAAAAAAATAATTTTTATATGAGATGTATATTTCAATTAATTTGCTGTCTATTGATTTATGTAATCAAATTTACAGGGCTAACCCCGATTAGCATATGCTATTTGTTAGCTCCCTTTATCCAAGATGTTATTGTCATTGTTACCAAGATGTACTGGTGTATGTATCATTGTGATTTTGGTAATAAACTCATTCATTCATTCATAATGAGGGCGGAGCAACAATTATCGCCAGAGCATTGTCGTATTTAATAGTTTAAATACTGTATCATTCTTTCCTTGTTCATTTCCCCATTAATCATGTGAAGAGTATAGGCCATGCAGGAGCCTGTCCCGAAATAGTCACCCCATTTTACATTTGAGATTTGACCCCTTAAAGTTACTTAGACCATCCATGTCATTCACGAAGCCGCCGGATTTGGCTCCAGAGCCCCCTCCCCCCCCCCCCTCCCCCAAAGGGCCTCAAAGTCGGGTCGATTTCAACCCATATCTATGTAACATAATTATATGCGCCAAACTTTCACAGAAGGAAGGTGTATGACTATACATTACCAAAACACAAAAACTGACATAATTTCCGTCGGGATGGGTTGTCAGACCCCCCCCCCCCTCCCCCCCCCCCCCCTCCAAAAAAAATAAAAAAATTAATAAATAAATAAAAAAAATTGAGGAAAGTTTTTCCCCTTAATGCCCGTGGACCAAATTCTGTCAGAAGGAAGAGGTCTGTGTGTACATTACATAAAAATTGAAAACTGACAAAAAATTCCATCGAGAAAGGGGTGTAACACGCCCCTGAAAAACACCAAAGCGCACCTAAACCAGGTTTTGCTGCTCAAATTGCTATGGATGTATAGATAAAAATCCTTTTTTGGCATTATAACCATGATAACTCTAATGTGTGCAATTCAATTCAGGTCAAATTTACATATAGTACAATCTTGAGTATTTTAACTTTCTTGGCATGCTTGGGGTGTTATTTGGTGACAGATGATCATATCAATAATAAGTTACATGCGAGCTTTTTATGAATGACATGGATGGTCTAAGTAACTTTAAGGGGTCAAATTTCATATGTAAAATGGGTTAACTATTTCTGAACAGTCTCCCAGACTAGTAAATTCGTGTTCTGGTAGCATAATACATTTTAAAAATCAGAACTAATCCCTCTATCCCCCCCCCCCCCCTCTCTCTCTCTAACTCTATCTCACATATATATATATCTCTCTCTCTCTCTCTCTATCTCACATCTCTCTCTCTCTCTCTCTCTACTCCCGCCTCTCTCTCTCTCTCTTTCGCACTACCTCCCTCCCCCTCTCTCTCTCTGTCTCACTCTCACTCCCCCGCTGCTCCCCCTCTCTTTCTGCAATATTCATTGAGACTTTCCCTTCTCCCTTACACCCTCTTTCTGGAAATTAACCGAGGTTAATTCAAACTCTCACACCATTCTTCCTTTCGCAAGACCTTAAAATATATTTTTTTATTCAAAAACTTCAATTAATTTATTTTCTTTCATTTGTATGTCCGATAAATAATTTCTTCATGGAATTTGATAATCTAACACCATTTCAAATTAAGAAAATGCAAATAATGCACAATTACAAAAAAAAGGGGGGGGGGGCTTGTTAAGAATCCATTTGCCATAAGTTTAAAAGTTGAGCCTAATTCCCATGTAGCATTTTGAACAAGACTTGTATAAACGCCGTCTATGGATTTCATAATGCTGGAGCGTGCACTTATATTAAAAAAAATGTTTCTAAAACGATTTTTGAAATTGCGCAGTGGTTTTTAAAAAGAACCATGCTCCGTGGTGCAATGGTTCTATTAAGAACCCCAAATGTTAGGGGGAATTTAACTTTCTATAAATTGCGGAAATGAAATGAGGGCCGAAATACTTTCGCATCTTTAGCAAGAAACATCAAACTACGGAAGCTTAAAATTGCCCCCAGAATACGAGATGAATCAGTCTGACGAGAAGACAAGGAAACGAGTCAAGAAGACAAAAAGAGGGGAAGTCCAGTCTAAAAATTACTTGGTTTTAATAGAAGCAGAAAAAATAGGCCTACAGATCAAAGAAAGTTTGAGGAAAATCGGACAACTAATAAGAAAGTTATGAATTTTTAAGTGACATGAAAAACTAGAGAAACAAGTCATTGATTTGTGTTTTCCTAGGTACGCAACTCACCAATTCTTTGTTTGTATTCATAATACAAATTCTCAAATTTTGTCCAAGAATATGAGTTTTCACATAACTTGAACCAAGTTACATCTATAGTAATATGTTTTTGCATGTATAAACCTTTACAAAATATTTCAAGAACTTCAAAATATTAATATTTTTTCCAAATATTACATTTCAATAATAACTCATTTTTTATGAATATTATATAACATATTCATAATCATGATTTTTACAGAAAATTATTTACTCTGTATTAGTGTATACATGCAAAAACATATTCCTATAAATGTAAGTTGGTTCAAGTCATGAGGAAATCATATTCTTGGAAAAAAAAAATAATTAAAATTTGTATTATGAATATCAACAGAATAGTTGGTGAGTTGTGTACCTATTTTCATCACAAAGTCATGACTTGGTTGCCAATTTGTCTAGTGATTTTCATTGTTTTTCCAGTTTTTCATGCCACTAAAAAATTCATAACTTTCTTATTATTTTTCCGATTTTCCTCAAACTTTTTTTGATCTGTTGGTCTGATTTTTCTGCTTCTAACAAAACCAAGTAATTTTTGGACTGGACTTTAAGACACCCCCTTTAAGACACAAAGATGAGATCATCGATCTCGTCAAGTAGATTTGATTTGGCTGAAAAGATGAGAAGACAGATCTTGTATCTCGTGAGTCGACTTCATTTGGACGAGAAGACGAGAAGTCCATGTGTTTCATAAAGCTGTTCGTAAAGTTATGCATGACTTTTCGTATGACTTAAATATGACAAGCCAAATGGGACGCTCATTCATTTTTAAATGCATCAACTACAGTTGGACTGCATGCAGATTAATATTCTTATTGTAACAAACATTTTTAATGCAAAGTATATTTTTTGCCATAATTGAATTGAGGTTATTGGAAATACAGTCACACTTTGTTAAAACAACAGAAAAAAACTATGGGCATCCTATCTGGCACTTCATATTCAAGTCGTTCGTAAAGTCATGCGTAACTTTACGAACAGCTTTATGAAACACCCCCTGATCCTAAATCTCGTCAAGTCGACTTGATGAGGACGAGAAGACGATTATAATATAATTTCTTCTAGTCGACTTGATTAAGACAAGAAGATGAGAATAAGAGTTACTGGACTTGGCTTCTCGTCTTATCGTCCTCATCAAGTCAACTTGACGAGATCCAGTATCTCGTCTTCTCGACAACTCGTCTTGAAAAAGTCGACTTGACGAGATCCATGATATTGTATTCTCGTCTTCTCGTCTTGATGAAGTCGACTTGACAAGATCCAGTATCCCGTCTTCTGGTGTATATCCTCATCAAGTCTGCTTGACAAGATCCAAGATCTGGTCTTCTTGTTTTCTCGTCCAAATCAAGTCGACTTGACGAGATCCTGTATCTCTTCTATTCGTCTTCTGGTCAAAATGAAATCGACTAGACGAGATACAAGATCTCACCATTCCATCTTTTCAGCCAAATCAAATCTACTTAACGAGATCCAGGATCTCGTCTTTGTGTCTTCTCGTCTCGTCTTCTTGTCTTCTTGACTCGTTCCTTGTTTTCTCGTCTCGTTTTCTCGTCTTCACGTCCTGATTTATCTCTTCTTCTGGGAGCACATTTAAGCTTCCGTATAAAACGCTATACAAAAGGAGCATGACAGTACCGTAGGACAAGTCCTGGCAGTTGTTGAAAAACTTACTTTCTTCGCTGAAAAATAATGATTTGGTGAAATTGTTGCTTATATTCTCGTTTTCATAAAGCTTTCGGCATGCAGACAATAAATAGAATAGGCTATTTAATGCTAATTTCAAAGTCTAAATCTAAGTAAGATTGTATATATATGCCAACCCGTACTCCTGGCATTGGTAAATATCTCAAGATGAAAACCAAGAGCATATAAATCCTGCAACATGCAAAATTGTATCCATCTTCAAAATCTGCATTTGAAAATTAATGTTCAATAATGGTCGCTGGTTTCGCGAACCTATATCTCCTTTACTTATTGGCCTATGCACGTATGTCGGTTCGCGAAACCTGTGACGCAATTTTTACAAAATGATATTCTTGACCATCATTAATATCTATATACAAACTAGTCACATATAACAGCCAGACATGCTTTTAAAATCCCTTATGCACTGTCCGTTTGCGATATCGAGATACGCAATTGTACTTTGCCGCACAAAGATTGCACGTACTTTCACCGACATAGCAACAACTAGTGTACATATTTTCGAAATGAGAGGTATACAGATAGTTAATAAAGAGTATAGTTCGTCCTTAAAATATTCAACATCTGAGCACAGCTCTAAAATGAGGCACAACATACAAAGGCTGGAGTAGCAGTAATAACTGCCCTTTCCCCGTTGGACCCCCCCCCCCCCCAAAAAAAAAAAAAAAAAAAAAAAAAAAAACAGCAAACAAAACAAAACAACAACAGAAAACACCTGTAGATATAGCATGTCCGCATTGTAAAAATAGAAAAATAGTTCAGTTTACAGTACAGGCCTACAAAAAATAGGTTCGTATTGCTGGTAATCCACTCATTCACATGAAATTTCAAAATTGTTTATGAAATCGCTCAAAGCTTTAATCCCAAATTAAAATTGATGAATCAAAGATTATCAAAATCAGGTTTTAGGGTAATGCAATCACTTGAATGCTCTTGGTGCATACGAAAACGACGACAGGGCTTCGTGTGGGACAAGTTTATAACTACTATCGTAACTTTTTGGCTATGAGGAGATATCCATCCAAAGTTTTTAGGATATCAATGTAACTGACAACCATACCGATACCGTAAATTTATTTTAAACATAACCAAAAACAAAAACAAAAAGAAATATGGAAGCGGCAAATTATCTTTAAAAACATTAAAAGATAAATCTGTCCGATTTTGTTTAAAGGAAGCGTTATATTAAAGATGGATTTATTTATGGAAGTGGCAAATTATCTTTAAAAATTTAAACCATAAATCTGCTTTCTTTTTTTAATAGGAAGAGTTAAAAATGGATTCATAATATACCAAGCCTTACGGTGGTAGTTTTATTTGCAGTATCAAAATTCGTCAGGAATCGGTAGGGGCTCCACCAGAGTGACATTTGCATTGGCAAGATCCATTATGCTTGTTACCTTTTTGTACCCTAACAGTTTCATGGTTTCTAGACAGACATCTTCGACCTGTCGCACCTGCACAGGCCGCAAAGATTGCCGCCACCGGGTCGCAGTCTCGATGGAGTTCTTGTGCGTGCTGAAGAGCTTCACGCTGCGGTTATCGTTGTTCCGAGTGTTGGACACGATCCACTCCATGACCACACGTGGGTACTCAATACCTACGAAGTCGTAGATCTGTCGTGCGATGCGAAGTGGGTCAAGGGCGAAGTCCTCGTACCGGACTAACTTGTAGCGGTTGCGTAGCCACGAAGGTTTCTGGTTCTGGACTTGAAGGATGGAATCTCTGGTCCATTGACAAAGTCGAGGTATGGTATGGACCACATGATCTGGGTAATTACCCAATAGTCCAAGGGCGTCCAGTTTACCTGAGTAAAGAGAAAGAGAGGGGGGGGGGGAACAGATTGCAAAAATATTTAAGAGTGTATCTAAAACGTGAGAAACCTTCCTGATGAGGTGAGAGTTTAAAATAATAAACTAAAATATTAGGGCGTCTAAGAGCAGTATCTATTATGTTTGATATTATACAGATGATACTGGCAGAATATTTTAACTTATATACGTCAGACAGGTTTTACGCAGTGCGGTTAATACTCAAAGTCTCCTAAAGATCCTCATCCGGAAGGGCAGTTTGTCAAAAATGAATTGAACTTCCGATCTCTAGTTGGACATGTTCCGAGTATTCATGGTAATCTCGATTGGAATGATGTCACAGAATTCTATTTTTTCACTTTCTTTCTTTCTTCTCGGTCGCTGAATGCGAGTTTCTGTGCATCAATTTAGCATTACTATACTTATTATGGTGTGAACGAACTGTGAGGTATTGCACGAAGTTCGCGCTTAAAACATACCTTTCCAAATAAGGTTGCCAGGGCGAACATTTCTAGGTGCAGGTAGCTTCGGTCTACTAAAATTGTAATATAGCCTCCTAGAATTTGCTGTGCCTCGCGGGTCCCTCACTAAGTGGATGATCTTAACGTTGATTCCGGCATCGACTAGGGGTTTAAAGTAATCTAGGTCGGCACGAATCGTCTTCACGCAGACACGTTGGTGAGAATGCTTGCAGACGGTACCCACGTCGTTTACAGTGATGAGGGTGCAATTGCGATATCGGCTTTGGGGTCCAGGGGGCTTTTTGCAAAGGGAAACAATCTTGTTGCTCCTTACCGATCCGCCATTCCATCTAAGCCATGCTTTCGTGAGATTTTCCCCAAATTCACAGCGACTGTGGCCGAGCAGGAGATCGGTTGAGATATTCTTGTGTTGGCTGACGTCCACTTCGCCCGATCGCAACAAGGGGTCTATTGATATCAGCGGCTCGTAAATGAAGAAGAGGGAAGGGTTCTGGTTGAAGATTTCCCCCAGTAATGTCGAA
Source organism: Heliocidaris erythrogramma (assembly GCA_025617745.1). Taxonomy (NCBI): domain Eukaryota; kingdom Metazoa; phylum Echinodermata; class Echinoidea; order Camarodonta; family Echinometridae; genus Heliocidaris; species Heliocidaris erythrogramma. Next base: position 14,607,818 of record CM046869.1, read on the forward strand.
CCCGTTCTCATCCTAGCTAGAATAACAATAAAGATCGGGCGCTTAGATTTATCTTTAATGAAACTCTCAGAATAATCACCAAATTCGTCATCTTCACTGGCATCTTTATCCTCAACCATCTCCCGATACCGGTTCTCCTGTAACTTTCGCGCTTCTGTCGTCTGCTCAGTCTCAAATCCAGTAAAGGTTTTTCTCATCCGAACATTCTCTTGCATGCGTTCCATAATATCCTTTGTCTTGCTCCTAGTAAAGACTAGCCCTCGTTTTAACTCTTCTAACATACTGCTTCCTAACCCACCTGTCACGTTGCTTGCCTTGGTCGTTTTCTTCCTTTCTCTTATCCATCGGTTTGTTTGATCCTTGGTCCCAACTTGCTTGGCCCTGATTTTATACGGATCAATTGGAACAACTAATCTTGGACGGGTATGCACTCTCATTTTCAGGTTATCTTGGGCTGCCAGGGACCCTGGGGGACGTGACGTCTTTGTATTGTGGTAGACAAATAATAATGCAAACAGGATGCTCATGAAAAGGAGCAACGATCTAAAGAGTCGAGACGTACTAACTGACGATATTACCCTCATATCAAGAATCCACAAACAGGGTGTGCGCCCTGCTCCAATCATGTTAACTCTTCCACTTTATACAACAAATATATTGCACTGTCAATACAACACCATTACGGAGTGCTAGAGAAAATATCACTTTGACTGATCATTAGCACTGGAGCCCTAAAGTCATCTGCAGAAGTGATGCGCAATAATTATCTTCACTGCATACAAAAACGTTGTTTTCTTTCTAACTGTGTAAAATTCATGTCAATTTCTAGTACAGAATGCAATCTTGATAAATGTCAAAGAGAGAAAAAAAAATCGCTTCCTTGTTCCAACAATCGGCCTGGCTATGCTCGGATAGTCTCCATCAGGCTCGCCAACACTGTTTCTTCAGCTCGGCAGCAATTTCTTAACGTTGCTTTGGGTCATAAAATAACGCATCGGGATTATCGCTTAGCACGTAAAGAATATTTTAACTTGATGTGACTATATCATATCCTTCTGTCCATGCACTGCTGGAGCACACTCAGCACGGACTCAACATCAACAGAGTATTTCCTGCCCTTCCTTATATCCGACATAAAAAAGTGAGTTCCTGATGACGTTTCTATAATATTTCATCAGAAGACGAGCTTCTTTCTCTGATGGCATGAATCGGGCAGTTGGCCAAAAGACTTTTCGTCAATAACTGTTGAAGTCTGAATTCCTAGGGGGGATGACAAAAACTTTCGACGATGACCTCATCCCATTCCAGGCAAGTTGAAGGAGGCTAAACACTCAGGCGACGTCGAAGAAAGAGAGAGAGACACACACACACGCACAGAGGATCCATTCTGTAGAGAAATTGAAATAATATATGTAATAACCATGATGCACTCACTGCTTGAAAAATAGAGGCCTATATTGCTTTATAATATTTTCTTTTCCCTTGCAATCAATATTCACTGCCGTGTGAAAAAAGGGGGAGGTGTACTGGGAGTACCTATATTCAAAACCTCTTCTTCATCAACATCTGAGCAAACTTATAAATTACGGCCAAAAAAGAGGGTTATACTAACATTACGTGTGTATCATAAATTAATATTGAAAATTGGAGACGGGGACACATTCTATAATATTTCATAATTTTGCAATATTATACACCAGCTCCATCAAATAAATAATGGATCATATTTGCTATGTTGCCCCGAACCGCACTTCACCCACCCCACCCCTATCCCTCCACAGTTTGCACCCATTAGAATACAACACCTTCATTCTCTTGGATAGGTCCAGCAGAATACAATCAATATAGGATTTTTAAAAGCATATAGTGTCAAACAGCAGTACAGGCCTATATAGAAAGCTTGTAATTTGCTTCTTTGTGCAGGGAAAATTTTGCTTAAAATGACTTAAACCACTGTACACCAAATGACCAACCATCCTGGAAAGAACAAGGAAAAAAACAACAAACAAACAAACAAACAAACATAAAACATATTAACAATGCATTAACCTCCACCACGCGACCAGGTATATTGCTCATCCAAGGAAAAATAAATCTGACTTGAAATTGGGTAAACAATTAATGTATTCCATAATTCTCTTCAATTCTCTTCGTGTATTAAACTCTGCACACCATAAGCATAACCACGCATTAACCAATCCTGGTTTTCTTACGGAACGTCCAATCACCTATTATTTTGCAAAGCATGCATGGGGAATTTGTTCTTTGTTATCATCACTATTACAAAAACTATGTATCTTTCAAAAGAAGAAAATGAAATGTATAATTATTATTATAAATTATACATAGGCATGTTGAATTCATGTTCATTTCAAATGTTTGTTAAAGTGGCATTTTTGTAACATTTAATTTAAAGGGCAACTTCCAACTTTGTGATACTAAATAAGAGAACTATGATGGTGAAAGTTTGGAAGAAGCAGGAGGGGGATAACCCCCCCCCCCCCCCCACCCTCGCTCGGTCTCTTTGCTCAGTGGTGTATCTAGGGGGCAGGGGGCTCGTGCACCAGGCAGCACTTGAAGGGGGCGCAAGAAACGCAAAGAAGAGAAAGAAATATGGGGGAAATGAAGAAAAAGCATAAGTTTAAGGACCACGCGCCCCCAAATCCGCAGGGTAAATGCACTAGAAATTTATTTTTTGAAGGTTTGAAATGCGAAAATTCGAGCTTCTCTTCCGCTCAACTGCGGTGGTCAAATGCAAAATTTCCAGGGTAAAATGCACAAGAAAATGCGTTTTTTAGGGTTAAAAATTGAAAAATTTGCCGCTCGGCTGTGCTCGGCTGCGCCCTCGCCTGCACAATAACTTAAATAAGTTTGGGCACTCGGGGGGGGGGGGGGGCTAACTTCATTGTTTGCCCTGGGCGCCATAATCCCTAGATATGCCATTGGCTTTGCTCCCTCGCAAGTGAAATATTGCGTCCAAATAATTGAAAAGCAGTCCGGGCGTCGAACTATAACTTTCCGCCTAAAAACATTGTTTGCTACAAGCTGTTATCTTTCTCTCAAATTTGCTAAAACGTCAAAACTTTCGCGCTTCGCGCTGGAAGTGGGAAAGTCCCCTTCCCTGCACCTACCCCTTTTACATACAGTGCAATATTGCGTCCAAATAACTGAAAAGCAGTCAAGGCGTCGAACTATAACTTTCCGCCTGAAAAATTTGTTTGCTACGAGCCGTTTATATTTCTCATAAATTTGCTAAAACGTCAAAACTTTCGCACTGGAAGTGGGAAACTCCCACTCCCTGCACCCACCCCTGTTACATACAGTGCAGTATTGCGTCCAAATAACTGAAAAGCAGCCAGGGCGTCGAACTAAATTTCCGTCTTTAAGAAGTGTTACAAGCTGTTATCTTTCTCTCAAATTTGCTGTAAAACGTAAGAACTTTCGCGCTTCGCGCTGGAAGTGGGAAACTCCCCCTCCCTGCACCCACCCCTTGGGCAGCACGCTTTGTGTGCTCATCACCCCCTCCCCCCCGAGAGAATTTTGGAGGGCTGGCAAAAAAAAAATTGTCGACACCCTCCCCCCCCCCCCCCCCTTTGGGTGAAAATATGCATTTTATGCCCCCCCCCCCTTGTTTATTGTGCCTCCCCTTTTAGAACAAAACCCTTTTTTTTTGGCTTGTAAAGGATTATGAAGTGAAACTCGACCCCATAACCCTTCGCAGCCCCCCCCCCCCAACTGAGCGAATTTTGGAGGCTTGGAAAAAATTTGTCGTCTTCCCCTCCCCCCCCCCCCAACTGACCGACTTTTGGAGAGCTGGCGAGACCCCAAATCACTTTTTTTTGCTTGTCAGATAATTATGCTATGCTATGGAGGGGCACTGGACCCCATACCCCCCCCCCCCCCCCCCGAGACAATTTTGGAGGGCTGGTAAAACAATTTTTTTAGCTATAGTCCAGCTGTTGGGCCTCTGGCCGAGGGCACCGGCACCATGGGGGGGGGGGGCGAGGACCCGACACCCGAAATAATGATTAGACCAACTGGTTATTAGACCAACTGATATTAGACCGAATGGTGTTAGACCAGTTGGCTATTAGACCAGTTGGCATTAGACCAGCTTACGTAGATGCCATGTCCCCGAATGCCCGAATAATGCCAATTATCATGTTACGTGTGCCGAAATAACTAAACGTCATGCAATCACAGTTCGGCTCATGATTCGGCTGCTGTTCCTGACAGGCCAGTTCCGCGTACACGATATCTTATTTTCTTCAAACTTTCACTGATCTGTTAATTTTAAAACCAAGTTTTAATCAGGGTGGATTCTCCCTTTAAAAATCCACTGCAACCCAAATGCAAGTTGATTTCTGTTGATATGCGGGGATGCATACAACTCATATTTTGTTATGCAACATCTAAATATGTTTCATAGATTTTTAAATATTTTTAAAAATCATTTCCTCAAACATGATAACCCTAAAAATATGCTCCAGATCTCATTCTTGCAATGACATCATGTGTCAATCATTAGGGAGCAAAGGAGAGATGGTGGTATGTAAATTTTCCAGAGATGACCATCTGTTCTAATAGACAATACAATGCCTACATTTGAGTTGCTATGTCAAACATGCTGTAGCATCACCAGGAAAAGAATGGTAATGAGGAGGTACTGTTTGAAAGCATGCAATTCTATTGTGAGCATGTGCTGAGCTGGGGGAAGTTACATTCCACTGTCTATATTGAAGCATGTTAGTGTATTCCTGCAATGATGTCATTGCAGGAATGAGATCTGGAGCTTTTTTTTAGGGTGCAGCTTAGGAGGTTGGAAAAATATTTCAAAAAAACATTTAAATATCTATGAACCCTATCTAGATGTTTGAAGAACAGATTAGTTTTATGCATCGCGGCATATCAACAGCAATAAACTTGCATTTTGGTTGCGTTTGGGTTACAGGGGTCCTTTAAGTTGCGATTTCCTTTTAATGTCGATAAAATGGAGGGGGAATCTCTTCTTGAGTCTAGGAACCCTCATATTTTCTTGTGAGGAGAATGAAAAAAGATAGGATGTGGAAAATTATTACATTTTGAGAGTCGAAACTGAAAATCGAAACTCATGTTCACTTTTGAGGGGAACGGAAAGGCGCGTCATCATAATTATGATCGACAATCATGGCGTGCATGTGCAGGGGAATGTAATCATCCTCTCTCTCCCTATTAGGAAGCGAAAAATAAGGGACAGGGTGAAAAAGGGAGAAAATAGTCAAAAGAAGAGTGTATTAAAATGGTAGTTACAATTCCTTCCCAAATCCCCAATTCAATTCAAATGAATATGTATTTTCTTGATTTCTTCCATCAATTTGGACACCACTTATCAATTCTGGGCCATGTTGCATAAAACTTTTACCAAAATCTTGATTGTGACATAAATCTCCGCACAAGCTATGTCATTGGGGTAACCTCGCTATAGTCATAAGGACCCTATTCATAAGGACCACTTATTCAAAAGGCCGCTATTCATAACGCGTGTTAAATGAATAGCGCTTTTCTATAAATAGCGATCCTTATGAATAGCGAGCGGACCCGATGTCATTGACATTTTATGTTTATGTCGTGATTCGGGGATTTATGTCATGAATCATGACATAAATCATGACAAAAACGTTTTTAAGCAAAAGGGCCCTTTTCAAATAATAAAGCAACATAAATAAGTTAAAGAACTTGCATTACATGGAAGAAGGCATTTTCTCGCAGTTTACCCAAATCAACTGCTAATTGACAGCGGTGCCCCCCCCCCCCCCCCCCCCCATTTAATCGAATTGAAACATCGGACGAAAGAAAGAAAGAGAGGTAAATTAAATATAATGCTATACCAAGTTATACGACCTGTTCTCACATCCCCTAATCGATTGCCTTGTTTTCTGGAGTTTCATCCACTACAAGACCACAGTGCCCCCCCCCCCCCCCCCCATGACATGATCACCCCCTTTCATGGCTGGACCCACGCTATGGGAAAATGTCGTAAATCCTGTAAATTTAGGCATTCGCAATCGAAACTTTGTTCAGTAATGTCTCATTTTTCAGTATTCAAAATTTGTTTCACAATCCGAGTATTTTTTCACAATCCAAGTATTTTTTCACAATCCGAGTATTTTACGGAAATTATTTCAAGAAAGTATATAAGACCTATTTCGTTCCACCCCTAGATTCGACATTGTTCGAGATACGATAATGGTGTTGAATGATGGGCCATCTTGGATGTGATACTCGGGAAGAATATCGCTGTAGGAAGTCATTTGTTTTCAAATGTAGTTCTTTTCGGCAGTTTTAATTGGTTCTTGACCGATTTGGGTATATAGGAAAACAAACGAAATTGTATTAATACACCACTCTGGTTTCCTGTTTCCTCTTATACATTATTAAAGTCCCTCGGTCCCCTATTATCATTATTACGTGCGAGCATACAGCATATTAGCAGTCATGTATAAAATAAACCAAACGTTTCAACCTTTTTCATACATTTCGAATTATGAGAAAAAATATAATAATGAGATAAAGGCTACAAGCTCATAGACCTTCATGATACTAAACTCAATTACACGTTTCGGGGGGAAATTAGATAAACCCGTGTTATCATGTTGTGGTTTTATGTTTCCACTCATATTTCAAAGTATCCTCAACGATAATGACGTGGTAGTGGTTAGGTAGGACAATACATTATAATTATAGCAACTTAACATGTTTAAAGCCCTTGATCAGCTACAATGTTCATATATAACATTTATCATGTATATAATTAATTTTTTATGTTTAACCTCAGTCATCGTGACAAGCACGGATTTATCAACCAGTTCATGCGGTCGCTCGAATCCATCATAATGTCTGCAGCTGCTGTTATTGATACTAATATACTTCTCAATCTGTTCAGGAATCTATCAAGGCCTAACAAGCAACATGGGCATAGGACAATGTGTCAGACCAGGGAAAAGTAACATGTCCCTGGTCAGACTATCATGACTATACCTGTATATAGTAGAGTTATCCGGCTGTCCTCTATCAGGCAGGGTGAAAAATGGGAATAAATTTCATTACTGGACGCATGGTGTGCAGTAATTTCATGATCAGAAACTATTTTTGGGGAGCAGATATCCTTTCAGGGGGACCTATGGGGGGGGGGGGGGTGGTCTTTGCAGATACCCTTTCAAAAGGGGAAGGGGCAACGGGGGGGGGGTCTTTTTAGAATTCCGGGAAATGTTTGCTCATAACGGCTAGTCCATATATTTTTCACTGTATTCGTTTTCTAAATGATGAGGACAGAAATATGTAGACTATATACTCCTTATACACTGTCTCTTGCAGCATGTGCAGTGTATAATTCAGAGATTTTTAGACTAACTCAAATGTATATACTCATATTTTTTATTGATGAGTGAAGGAAAGATATACATTTGTCCAGGAAACCCTGCAGGTTATGACTTTTTTCCGGTTGTCTGCATGCAGCACGGAAAGGGAAAGGATCTTGGAATTTACCAAGCTATAGGAAGGGAAATTGATATTAGCAGTCAGTTACTCAGGTGTGCTAAAGGAAATAAAGCATTGACGAAGAGATGATTAATGGCTTTACATCTTACCCTGTCTATAGGCCTAATCAAAATATTGTCACAGATCCATTTGTCACTGATCCATATTAGAAACCCTATGAAAGTCAAGGTGTTCTTAAAGCACAAGTATAAGCATCATACTGATATATCTTTTACAGTTTTTTTAAAATTCGATATGTGGAGGGAAAAAAACTTTCTAAAATGCAACCTGAACTGAATATTGATTTAGGGAAATTACCGAGAGCTAGAATTTCACATTGGAATTGTCCAATGTGAATGGAATCAAACTTACAGGAATTTCCCAATCATGATGAGAATTTGATTTATTTACTTACTTATTCATTTATTTATTCATTTATCTATTTATTTATTTATTTATTTATTATTAATTTATTCATTTATTAGTTTTATTTAAAATACAGGGTAAGTGAGTTCAGTTATAACAAAAAACTGATTTACTGCTTTACAGCACATTGTATTGTTGGTATACAGGCATAGTTAAAAACCAATACGTGAGAGTTGCAGGGAAATTATATTTCCTCCCTATCATCAAAGTTATTGGCGTATATGACTTTATACATGTATATATATATACTAGCAGAAGCAGCCCGTGGACATCCACGGGCGCTAGCTGTGTTTATGATTAATCACCGTACCGTATATTTGTCACAACAATAAAGTAAATAAAAAGAAAAGTTGGGTAAAGTGTTATTTTGTTACCAAGAAGTATTTACAGCAATTGATATGTTTTACTTATCCAAATCTTACAAGAAGTCTAAAGTAAATACATTTTCATTTTGATGAAGACTAATTGACGATTGTTTTACTTTATGAATGACTTAATAATGATTTTATTTATGTTACGTCGGCCCTGTGGCCTGTGGATGACACACGATCTCATTTACACCCATGCGAAGCGCAAAAGCTCTGACGCTTTATATAGCAAATTTTAGAGAAAGATAACGGCTCGTAGCACTTTTTTAGGAGGAAAGTTATTTCAACGTCCGGACTGCTTTTTAGTTATTTGGACGTAATACTGCACTGTAACAGGGATGGGTGCAGGGAAAGGGGAGTTTCCCTCTTCCCCCGTTTTGCGCTCTCGCTTTTTTCTTTCTTCTATTTTTAGTGGCTGAATAGGAGGGGCCATGGCTCCCCTGTGCCCCCTGTCTACGCCAGTGAGTATATCCATGCACAGAGCTAGATGGAGCGATTTGATCTTGCCATGTTTCTGTGGTTTAATACTCAAGAGAAATTAAGGCCATGAAAACATAACATAACATGCATAATTAGCGGTACGTCCCTTTTAAAGGATACAAAAATAAGAAAAAATGAATTTATTGTCATTTTCTTTCAGGGGGATTACTGCCCCCTTATATGGGTCTTGGGAGGACAGACGGATTGACTTTTCCCTACTACCCCCCCCCCCCCCGAATACCTAGATACGCCACTGGTATGAGGGCCATTTTCCTACTCACTGTCGTTGTTGATAATATATATGATATAAGTAAAAAGTAGAAATAAATCAATTTGATTATAAAGAGTCCTAAAATATGAAGTGGCCGAAATCCCCCTCCTCTTATTTTTTTAATCTAACAGTTATATTTATGTTCCTGCCCTTAACCCCCTTCACCCTCAAAGATAAATGAATAAATAAATTAATTTAAAAAAATTAATAGATAATTTTTTTTTAACTGTTGAAAGTTCAATTTAGAAATTAATGGAATGCTTGTATGAAAGTTCCAAAGGAGCCGAATTTTCACAAATAAAGGGCAGAAAAGTTTACTGGCTTCTGAATCGATCCGAATCGATCGCAACGACCGCCCCAGGGGATGTCTCATTGAGACCTGTACATTATCCGCGTAAATCACTTGCTGAATTAAAAAGCAGATTGAAGTAGGGGCAGATTTTGATACCCTAAACAGGGAAACTCTTCTATCTCTGATTTTTATACCATTAACGGCGATTAACGGCGATTTTATATCTTGGTAGCTTGGTATTTTACATCCTATATTCGAGGATTAGGCCTACATCATCATAGAACTCTTTTTAGCCAAAAAGGAACCGTAAAAGAAATGTAACCTAATTTGGAACACATTACCGAACTATATAGGCCTAACACCCCCCCCCCCCCCCTCCCTTCTTCTTATCAGTCTCTGAAATTGATACCCTTTTTCTTGATTTTGCTTGTTTATGCGGCCCGGGTTATGCGCTTGTTGCTGAAAAGGTACCCTTTTTATCCGTTTGCAAGTGGATGATGTACCGGTCTAAATGAGACACCCCCCCCCCCCCCCCCCCGGCGACCACCGTGAAACCATAAAGTTACATACACACTAAACTGTGTGTATGAGTTATCACAGACCTGTAGGCCTATAACTCTATGCGTGAAACATAGTACCGTAGCTGTGTACATGTGCTTGTGCGAATGAATACTATGTAACACGTGTGTTGCGTCGTATACATTGAAGCCATACATGCGAATATGGCCTTGGAGTATATGCTTGGAGTATACACGCTGTTCTAATTTGGCATACCTCCCCTTCACAGGTAAAGGGTATGGGTTGTGCTGGGCATGAAGCTACAAACCCGCTTCATGGGTTGGCAGAATTATTAGGCCTACTCCCTGCGGAAATTCAATGTTTAAAAATGAATTTTTGAAATATGGACGGGACGTCAGCCCTTAAGAAGTGCCTCCCACCACTCTAAGAACCATTCCCCAACCGTGGGTACCAAAAGGCAGGGACCGAAAGGGCCAGGGGAGGAGCCTATTTGAACCCCAAAAAGAGCCCCAAATCCTTAGCGTAATATATTAATAGATAGGAAACATGATCATACACACTGCATTTCCTTCATATGGGATAATGTATTATTAATAAATTTTTCCATGGCCTGCGAATAAAACATATACGTGACAATAGACGGGAGAAAATCGATGATTCGTAATTATCCAAAATACATGTAATTGTGCCTATGTGATAAGGTGCTCTCCTCGTTGCCTGAAGCCATAGAGATGTACGGAACATTAATTTGCCCGAAATATGTGTCGCTGTTATAACTCATCTTTGATAATAATGGTAGTTTATGTCGCTACTGTTATGTAAAATCGCGTACTTATTATGAATTATAGCTACATATACATTGTATTTAGCAATATTCAGGGGCCGCGGAGCGTTTTTGAAAGGGGGGCTGATTTGATTTCACTTGAATGATAATTTTGAACCTTTTCGGGGATTTTATAAAAAATGAAAACGTGTCTAGTGAAAAAGTGGGGGCTACAACCCCCCCCCCCCCCCCCCGTTCGTGGCCCATGATATTGGACGAACAGAACAGAATAAAGGTCATCAATACCCAACAAAATAATGATAAATGAAGCCTCAAATTATTGTATTAAGCTTTATTTCGATAGGGTATAGTCACATTATATTATTTTCAAGTCCATTTCTGGAACCTGAATGCTACAGAGCCCTGTTCAAGAAGTTACACTAGGGCAATTCCACGGTAACGGAATTACAAATTAGAGATTTTTTGCTCACATTTTTTGAGTTTGTGCACTAATTTTGTACTTTAGTCCCCTTCCTTAATTCGATTAATAATCTGCAGATGTACTCATTCTTTCACCTGAACTATTTCATACCCAAAAATTTTCACTTAAATCAATTATATTCTGATATATATACCGTGGTAACGGAATTACCAGAAAATGGCGGTATTTTTAAAAATCTCATTTCCATTCAATATCCTCTGAAATGTACAAGCCAATTATTCCAGAATCATGTTTGATTCAGCTTACTGTTTATTCAACTTAATTGTGATAGGAAGAGATTGAAAAATAACATGGCAGATGTGTAGTATTTGCTCTTCTTCCAAGATTAGTCATCGATAACGGTAAGGTACAAGTTGAAATCAGAGAATTTTCAGTTTCCCCAAAAAATATTCACTCTTAAACCTAGGAGGAAAACTCTCCGCCATTTATGGTAACGGAATTACAACCATATTTTAGTAGATTTTAAACATGCTTCCTGAAAATACTGGTTTAATTATGTCTCATACCTTGGAACACATACACGATTATAATGAAAGTTAATGCATGAGACACAAATTGAACAATATATTTATTTAATCATAATCATTACATTACCCAAAATATTTAGTAAACAGCAAACAAATGTCATGTTACTTCAAACATGCATTGTGCAAATTATACACGAATGAGATGGGTAAAGAGTTTTTTCAGTTTCTTTTAATTTAAGGATTTGGCTATTATAGGAAAAATTAAAGATACCTTTATTATCTAAAATTAGCTGATTTTGCCCTTCTCATGTGGAATTGCCCACTATTCGTGAACATAGGCCTAATCATAATAATTTTTGCTCATTATCTGCAATAAAAATTAACGAAACATCGGATGAAAGATCAGATATCATAATAGTGAAAAGAACAAAGTGAGGGTGACAAATAATTCAAACACAGAGCTTTGGTATAATTTATGAGAGTTGGAGAGTTGGAGCTCCCGGGAGACTTATAGTATGAGCAATTTCTGTGATGACTCCTTGGTATGAGAGAGGAGGGAGAAAGATATATCTCGCATTGCTTGTTTTTATAAGATGATCCATGGCCTTTGTGGACATCAATACAAGAAATACATCTCACCAAAAGAAAAAAACCGGGCAAGACGTGGTCATGATCAATAATCCAACATCAATCAAGTTATGACTGATGCACATGTATACATATTCATTCTTCCCAAGGACTATAAAAGACTGGAATAGTCTGCCCCCTTAACATGCTTAATTAGCCAGCAGTCCGGCAACATCATAGGTGACCGCTCACGACACACCTCCAGTACACCTTTACGGCATCTTGTGGAGGATATCAACCAAGAGGGAAATACATGTAGAATGAGAGGAGACAAGAGGTATAACTAGAAGCAGATCAATCACCATGATAGAGAGTGCATGGGCGCACCTATACATAATTATCATGGCATATACTCACACGACAATGATGAATATTGGAGCACTGAAATCTTCGAAGTAAGCCGACGGCCGACCAAGTCTTCCAGTTTCCAAACATGCCAAACCTGATGTTGCTGATGTTGGAGTTAAAACTTTTAAAACTTGTTAAGAAAGTAGCCCCAACAAAACGTGGTATTGTATTGCTGTGACAACGCGTACATTTACATTCACGGCAATACTTGTCTAGCAGTACCTCCTTGGTTTGATGTACATGTACCACAAAAGGAAAACAGATGTGAAGTCAATGACGTTGACTTCACTTTTGACCTATTCGGAGCATATAGCCTACATACGGGGACTCCTCGTAGAATGCCGTATATACGCTAACCTGCTGACAGTGCGGAACCAGTGAAAGTCTGTCCACAATACACCAAGCACCAAGCTGATGCCCAGATCAGCATGCCTTCGGATTCCTTTTCATTTTCAGAAAAGTTCGAAAATTCCTTTCAAGACGTGAGAAACAATTTCCATACTTTATTAATAGTACGAACTGAAAGGAACTCTACACAATGAATACCCCTTTGATGGGAAAGGATTTGCTGAATGTGACGATTGAGATCAAGTTCTGTGTTTATACACATGTAGTAGGCCTACTAGGTATGGAGAAGGAACTCCGGGGAACTTCAATCGGAAGGAAATATAAACCTACGCTCGAGACAAATATAAACTTGACTATATATCCCCGGGGTATCCATGTTCAGATATAGATTGGGAAATTGGCACAAAGGTTTATATGCCTATACTCTATAAGTCTAAACGTATATAGAGTTAAATATGGAATATTATATATCAAAGTCCTTGGGTAATGTTCAGATAATGCAATCTCATGAATGTGAATGAGTCGCTTCTTATAATCATTCTTGAGTCTATACAGCCTGTCAGTCTGGTTGGATGGTGAAGAGATTATGCAGGTCTGGAGGGAGAGAATGATGAAAATGATGAGAATGATGAACGGGTGAAAATGGAGAGAGAGAGTGGTATGATGGGGGTGAGGGTCTTTGCAAAATAATTGGTTTTATTTTGGATTAAAAAAAAACAAACGAGTTATTGGAAAAGGTTTGGTAGGCAACTGCCGACGCAAATTTCAGCATGCCTATAGTTTTTTTCCGCTTGTCGGCGTGTAGTCCGTTAATATTGGTCAAAAAAGTGGATTAGAATGCAATTTTGTGACGATTTTCGGAAACATATATTTTTGAAAAGGTAATGCTTTGAATAAAAGCAAGAGCATTTTTTCCAAATTTTAAAAGGGGTCTAAAGTTACTTTTCAGGCATGTTTTTAAAGTGGATTTGGAGCGTTTTTATGATCTTATAATTATTATATCTAAATAGGCCTATTATTCTTTTTTTATTACATGCATTATGGATGTAAATTCCTAACCTATGTATAGGTATAATATTACAGATGATTTTCGAGAAGAAATCATACAAAAAAATATATAATTAATGCAAATTATAGGTTTTATTTATTTGTCATATTTCAAACGCCCCCTACGATGACATGGTAGTCTGCTCGTAGTAGCATTTTTGGCAGTTATCAAGTTCGATCGAAATAAGGCACAGATCGGTGGATCGAAGGGGTAAAGGAAACTATTGAGCCAATGCACTGGAAGGTCGGGAAACGAAAGGGCCGGGGTACGGGTGCGCATATTTGTTTTTAGCCATTATCGCAAAAAAATCCTACAAGTGCTCTGGTGTAAGAGTCATTTTAATTGCGTTTATTCAGGGGCGGATCCAGGATTGAGTAAAAGAGGGGGCACGAAAATGAAAGTTTTTGAAAAGGTAGACCCGTATTTTTTTGGTCTCGCCATCTTCTCGAAAAGTCGCTCAGTGGGGTAGGGACAAAAAAGTTTTTCGCCAAACTTGAAAAACCTTCAAAAATCGCTCAGTAAGGGGTTATGGAGTCCTGTTTCCCCCTTTCTTCTTCTTTCCTTCCTCCTTTCTTCTTCTTCTTTTTCTTTTCCCCTCTCTTTTTCTTTTTTTTTCGCCGCCAATAGGGGGGGGGGGGCGCGGCCGATTCGGCCCCCCTGGATCCGCTAGTGTTATTGGTAATACAGTCACACTTTGTTAGAGCATCAGGAAAAACCTTCATCCTATCTGGCACTTCATATTCAAGTCGTTCGTAAATTTACGCATGACTTTATACGAACGACTTGAATATGAAGTTTTACACCCCCCCCCCAGTGTTTACGACAAATCCCTGAACATGGGTCTACGTTTTTTTCTTAAAATTTGCTCCTAAAGAATGAGTTAGGGGTTCAAGGTGCGAGCCTGACACCCCCGTCCAAAAAATCCGAGAACCCCAACCCCCCATCCCCGGTCACTATGCTGTGCATGCACATCAAGAAGGTGCTGGGTAAAACAGTCATCGCCTCGAAACTCGATTCTAGGACCCCTGGTAAACTACCCCCGGACAAATACCCACCGGACAACTACCCTCTAGGAAAATTAACCCCCAGGACAACTCCCCCCAGGACAGTTACCCCCGGACAATTCCCCCCCCCCGGACAACTACCCCAGAATCCGGGGGAATTGTCCTGGAGGGGGGGGGGGTAATTGTCTAGGGGGTAGTTGTCCGGATACGGTGAAACTCACTGCCACTACGTGTAGAGTAGAGTTCAGTGCAGGTGAAACTGCTCCGTAAAAAGTCTACTCGTGATGAGCCTCATGGAGGGAAACTCTTAGGAGCCCTGCCTTTTTTTAAATCTCATTTTCCCTCATTCGTAAGTTAGAAAAGAAGTAAACTGAAATAGAATAATTCCGTGAACCATTTACAAGGCATGTATGGCCGTAGATATTCCGATAAAATAAACGCGTATAATGATTATATTGCATGCATAATCATGTTGGTGAACAGCAGCCGAATCATGAGCCTAACTGTGATTGACGGCACAGTATCATGAGAATCGGCATTATTCGGGCATTCGGGACATGGCATCTGCGTAAGCATCGAATAATGTTGGTGCCAAAGGGATACTCAACCGCGGGGGGAGGGGGGGGGGGCACTCAGATATGGGTGTACACATGCGTGTCCATGGGTTTTCAAAATACCCCCTAAACAGGTTTTATACTTGGATGAAAAAAAGACCCCTAAACGAGGATATTTGCGCGGTTTTTCATGATCCAACCCCCCTAAACAGGTTTGACTTAGTGCAAGCTAGCGCGCGCTATAACTTATAAGCAACAACACATTTCAGAGGGGGAACCATTTCTGCGTCGGTATAACTCTCCGCTCCCGATTCTCCTCTCTTTTTTGCATCCATCTGCATGCACTGCCGCGCGCCACTCCCTGAACTGAAATCGGGCTGTAAATCCCCGTGAAAATCCCTGAAAATATCAGAAAATGTCCCATTTACATATTGGTGCCAAAGTGAAAAATATACCCCCTAAACGCGTTCGGCCAGATTAGTCAAAAGCACCCCTTTTTGTTGAAAATCAGCGTTTTTGGACCCCTTAACGCGTAACGCGCTTTACGCGTTCCACCTGGAACGCGTTTTCTTGGACGCGCATGTATACACCCATATATCTGAGTGCCCCCCCCCCCCCCCCGGGCGTGATCGTTACCTGGTCATGCCGTTGCCTCATGGGAGCAAACTTCGAACAGGCTGTTCGCCGCGGACCAGGGGCGGATCTAGCTTTTTTCCAAGTGGGGGGGGGGGGGGGGTTGACCCCGCAAAGCGGCGAGCCGATATTTTGTTGCTATTTTGAACCCCCGTAAGTGATGTTTACCTCCCTCCTACCCTCACACCCAGGGGCGGATCCAGGATTTTGTAAAAGAGGGGGCACAGAGCCGGAAAAGTACACAATTAAGGGGGCAATTTTTTTCATTGTGTACTTAAGGTATGCCAGTTGGGTTTCAAAAGAGGGGGCACGGGCCGGTTCTCCCCCTATGTAGATCCGCCACTGCTCACACCCTCTCCCAAGTTGTCCGATTCTCGATAAAGTCGATATGTATCCCTCAATTATTGTCAACTTCATGCTGGTGTTGATGTGATGTCTGGTGTTGATGTGATGTCTGGTGACGATTCTGCATCTTATCTGATTCCAGAGCTAGAGCCATCCATGGCTCGGTGTGATTGTATACTATAGCGCCATCTCTTGGTTATGGTAAGGATAATTCAAAGGTCAAAATCATCCACAGGGATGCGAGCGCTGAGGTCAAGAAGAGTTAGAGTTAGAGTTTATTTATTCATTTGTCTTTCTTCCAACAATAAGTAACAAGAAAAATAACATTAACACTTTCTTTCAAACAATGATATAAATAACAACAGTAACACTAGGCTTTACAAGTATACTAAAAAAAACATAAATATATGACCGAGTACATGTACCTGTGTAATGATAACAAAGATAACAATATTTTGAGAAAGGCAAACGAGGAGACCTTAATGAAGCATAGCTTGTAAGACAAGGTCCCTCATGAATAAAAAGTAATATATATATATATTTTGGAAAGAAAAAATATATATATATATATTGAAGAAAACAGAAAATGGTAGCAAGAAATACACAATACGAAAAAAAAGGATAAACAAGGGTGGCTATATACAATGGGGGCAAGGGAGATTTTTTTTTCTTTTTTTTCTTCTTCACAAGACGAGGATAGGAATGAAAGCGAGGGAAGGGAAGATAAAGATATAACAAAGGGTTACATTTATAGACGAAAAGACATACACAGACACAAGACAGGAAAAAAAAAATGACAAGACAGCTGGCTTTCAAGAAGATAAAGACGGAGTGGAATATTTCTTTTGAAAAAGACTTCCGCTATTAAACAATTACAGCAACTCTTGTATAAGCATCAGGGCGGTAACCCTGGGGGACGGGGGGGGGGGAGGACACGTACCCACTTGAAATATTGAAGAAATATAATTATGCAACAACAACAACAAAAAAAAGTTTCATGAATGTATAACGTTTACAAGACAGTGTTCAGACTTGCGACCTCTCCAAAATGTAGTAAACCAAGGGCATCAATAATGTAAATTGCTTATTCTGCAAAATGCAAAAATCTTCTTATCCGAAGGGGGTCGTGGGGGGTAGGGGGTGGGACCTCCACAGGCCCTTTCCCCTCTTTCGCAACTGAAATCATCGCCTCGCGTCCTGATAAGACGTATAAAAACGAGAATGAAATTTTAAAAAGAAATAGAAAGAAAACCTAGTCATATAATTCTTTAATCAAAGTAACAAAGGCAGATAAAATTGAACGCCTTATCAGAACATTTTATAAAAAAAGTCAAAATAGCCGCTAGTAGGGAACACTAATGCTATGCCTATGTTCGCATTCCCTTTACTCTATTCATGTTATGGTGGAAAAGAAATTATTTTTGCCGAACGATAAGCAGTGATGTTCTGTCAATGTCGTCACGGTAAGTACAATTGCAATGTCTGAATGTTTTAGTATGGGTTTTTTTGCTTTTTCATGAATTTTAACTTCAATCAGTATATGCGGTTTGAATTAATATTTTCGTTTTACGTATTAACGTTTTGTTATTGTAAATAATTATGATAATAGCTGATTTCATGTTTAAGGCTAATAAAGCGGTACTCATTTTTAAAATGGCCCTGGGATTATGATTTTTCGGTTTTCAACAAATTGGAGAGTATTCTCCTTGTCTCATATCACACTTTTCCAATAAGAAATTCATCATATTCATTTCGCGATCTCAACTTCAAAATTAATAAAACGTCCATTTCATACTTCGTGAAATATTGCGTCCAAATAAATGAAAAGCAGTCGCCTAAAAAAGGTGCTATTCGAGCCATTAGCTTTCTCTCAAATTTGCTAAAAATTGACGTCAAAGCTTTCGCTCTTCGCGAGGGAAGGGGGAAGCTCCCTGCGACCACCCCTGTTACATACAGTGCAGTATTGCGTCCAAATAATTGAAAAGCAGTCAGGGCGTCGAACTGCTTTCTGCCTAAAAAGGTGCTACTAGCCGTCTCAAACGTCAGATCTTTCGCGCTTTACGCGGGAGGGGGAAAAATTCCCCCTCCTGCACCGATCCCCCTGGGGAACCGGGGGGGGGGAGGGGCATGTCTCATTGGGGCCTGTACATCATGGGTGACCGTCCCCCTTCCCCATGATGTCAATGCTCCCTCGAAATGAATGGGCCCACGCTACACCACAGCCTGAAACCGTGGGAGGACTCTACGCCCCCCCCCCCCCGCCCGCCCTCCCTGCTATATAGCCCCTACAGCTGGATCTCCCTGGTATTGAAAACTACACCATTGAGTTAGAAGTTTTGAAAAACATATCAGATAACGTTTTAATACTATACTATCGACCTCTAAACGCAAACAACAATATCAACAACGGAGGAATGTTGACTTTATATTTCATTCATTGTTTACAATTAATCTTGGATTGGAGGTAGAGTTTGTTCGCAGATAAATCGAAGCGTACTAACATTAGAAACAGTGGACCTTGTTTTGGGGTATTTCTATCCATTCCTGTCCTGTCCCAACCAGCCCCCCCCCCCCCCCCCTCTCTCTCTCTCTCTCTCTCCCTCTCTCTCCCTTCCTGTCCCTACCAGCCCTCTCTCTATGTTCCTAGATCCTGTCCTGTCCACAGCTCTAGAGTTCTGTGGTCCTGTCCCTACCAAACGGTTGAGGCTATGTTGGCGTGATTTGGGCACCCTCATTATTATTCATGAGCTCGGATTCCGCGCGCGCGCTCTCTTCCATAGAGATTGTACATGATGCATCGAGGTGCGTGAGAATACCTACCAGGACTTCGAATATTGGTTAGACAGTAAGACTGGCGCGATTCCAGCATTATTGGCGTAATTTTGGCATTTCTTTGTTTTTACAATTGAAATCACCTAAAAGAATGGAAATAAAGGTGTCATATTGTGAGATAAAATGTACAAAATGATATCCAACCCTTAAAATATCAATAAATGTAAACAGATAGAACTTTTCCGACTTTTCATTTTCTTCTTGTTTCATATTTGACAAAGTACAGTAAGACTGGCGCGATTCCAGCATTATTGGCGTAATTTTGGCATTTCTTTGTTTTTACAATTGAAATCACCTAAAAGAATGGAAATAAAGGTGTCATATTGTGAGATTCAATGTACAAAATGATATCCAACCCATAAGATATCGATAAATGTTTTTAAAAAAATAAAATCCGACTTTTCATTTTCTTCTTGTTTCATATTTGACAAAGTACAGTAAGACTGGCGCGATTCCAGCATTATTGGCGTAATTTTGGCATTTCTTTGTTTTTACAATTGAAATCACCTAAAAGAATGGAAATAAAGGTGTCATATTGTGAGATTCAATGTACAAAATGATATCCAACCCATAAGATATCGATAAATGTTTTTAAAAAAATAAAATCCGACCTTTCATTTTCTTCTTGTTTCATTATTTGACAAAGTACAGTAAGACTGGCGCGATTCCAGCATTATTGGCGTAATTTTGGCATTTCTTTGTTTTTACAATTGAAATCACCTAAAAGAATGGAAATAAAGGTGTCATATTGTGAGATTTAATGTACAAAATGATATCAAACCCTTAAAATATCAATAAATGTAAACAGATAGAACTTTTCCGACTTTTCATTTTCTTCTTGTTTCATATTTGACAAAGTACAGTAAGACTGGCGCGATTCCAGCATTATTGGCGTAATTTTGGCATTTCTTTGTTTTTACAATTGAAATCACCTAAAAGAATGGAAATAAAGGTGTCATATTGTGAGATTTAATGTACAAAATGATATCCAACCCATAAGATATCGATAAATGTTTTTTTTTTAAAAATTCCGACTTTTCATTTTCTTCTTGTTTCATATTTGACAAAGTACAGTGAGACTGGCGCGATTCCAGCATTATTGGCGTAATTTTGGCATTTCTTTGTTTTTACAATTGGAATCACCTAAAAGAATGGAAATAAAGGTGTCATATTGTGAGATTTAATGTACAAAATGATATCCAACCCATAAGATATCAATAAATGTAAACGAATAGAACTTTTCCGACTTTTCATTTTGTTATTGTTTCATATTTGACAAAGTACAGTAAGACTGGCGCGATTCCAGCATTATTGGCGTAATTTTGGCATTTCTTTGTTTTTACAATTGAAATCACCTAAAAGAATGGAAATAAAGGTGTCATATTGTGAGATTCAATGTACAAAATGATATCCAACCCATAAGATATCAATAAATGTAAACGAATAGAACTTTTCCGACTTTTCATTTTGTTATTGTTTGAAATTTGGCAAAGTACAGTAAGACTGGCGCGATTCCAGCATTATTGGCGTAATTTTGGCATTTCTTTGTTTTTACAATTGAAATCACCTAAAAGAATGGAAATAAAGGTGTCATATTGTGAGATTCAATGTACAAAATGATATCCAACCCATAAGATATCGATAAATGTTTTAAAAAAAATAAAATCCGACCTTTCATTTTCTTCTTGTTTCATATTTGACAAAGTACAGTGAGACTGGCGCGATTCCAGCATTATTGGCGTAATTTTGGCATTTCTTTGTTTTTACAATTGAAATCACCTAAAAGAATGGAAATAAAGGTGTCATATTGTGAGATTCAATGTACAAAATGATATCCAACCCATAAGATATCAATAAATGTAAACAGATAGAACTTTTCCGACTTTTCATTTTGTTATTGTTTCATATTTGACAAAGTACAGTAAGACTGGCGCGATTCCAGCATTATTGGCGTAATTTTGGCATTTCAGAGCGAGCGCGATTAAATTAGCGCGGCGCGCCCGTACTTATGAATATTCATAATTGCTCGTTCAATAGCTGCCCAAATGACGCCAACATAGCCTCAACCCTACCGAACGCTTCGATTCATTACCTAATGAATATTTATGATCAATTTGAAAATAATATATTTATTAATGATTTAATTTTGTGCATTATCATTTTAAAATAATATTTGTAATTAATTCAATGAATATATTTTTTTGTGTAATTACACTTATATTGCTTAATGATTTGTTGGAATTAAATGTGTAAAATAATTATTAGAAAAAAATATAGAATAATAATTTAATTGGCAAACTGGTCTGAGCCTTCCGCCGTACGATTTTCGCGCTCGTTTTCATCAACTCACACATGTTTACGTACGTGCAGCAAGCAAGCAACCGCGCCAAACCATGCGATACACTCATGCTCCTATTCCTGTATTAGATGGATGAGACGAAGGTGATAAAAGTCTATTTTAGACAAAGGTAAGAGGACATATTTCAATTTTCTCATTGATGTCTGTACAACCTGAAGTGTAAAAACGATCTTTCTCAATTAATTTTTGATTCGGTTCTTAACAGGGACAAAATTCACCTCGATTCATCGAACATGGTATGTTTTTCTGCCTTGGCTTCACTTCTCTTCTGGTTCTGCGCAGTGCATGCATGGTCATTCATATAATTGACACTGCCATGACTGCACTGGAAATGGAATCTGGAATCTGGATCATGTGGATCCAGTTCGTGAGTTTGTTATGCATGTTATGCCTGGTTTGACTTTGAGTTGTTCTGAGAGACAATAATGTTGGGTGCATTGTGATTTGCAATGACGTCTGTCTGTTTGAACTTTTGAAGGAGTTTTATAACCTTTTGTGACTTTTGACATGTTTGAGCCTGGGCTCTCCTCCAACCACCGCCAACTTCCAAGTCAAGACAGACGGTAACTATACACAGCGCTGTCGCGAAGCGACAGCGCTGTATAAGCTGGCCATTCAAAAGCGTTGCGAACCGCGACTACAACTGGGCGTTGTGGCGTGCGCCTGTAATCCAGCTACCAGTGGAAGTTATAAACTGATTCAGCGGACCCAGGTTCGAGACTGAGTCACGTCTTTCGGATGGTGACGTTAAAGGTCGGTCCCAGACGTAAATAATCATATCTGATTAATTCACGTCTGTAAAAACTCAATTACACACATACACACACACACTACAAAATTGCGACTACATGCTTTTTTGATTACTGTATAAGCTGTCATTTTCGCGAGGGTTTTATTTTCGCGAATTTCGTGAATGAAAGTTCACCCGCGAATTTAACAACACACGAAAATATTCTCATATGAACATGCAACATTACGAGAGCAAATTTTTACAAGGCGAACAATACAGTGCTGTACTATTAGTAGTACAAACCATGCGTTGTCGCTTCGCGATCCCCTAGCATGCCTAGCTATATAGCTAGCCCTAACAATTGCTTGCTCAGATTTTTTTGGCCCCATTACAATTCCTGCGCCCGCGATGTGTAAATGTATTCGCTTTTTCCACTTTCAAATGGGGAATATCAACTCTGTTCAGGTTATTTATCCCTTCATGTCTTTCCCTAGATCTGTTGTGCGGTGGTGAACGCGAATTCAACAACACGCGAATATGTGGCAGAGGTCGCCATTCGCGAAAATATCTGTACGCGAAAATATCAGCTTATACAGTAAATTACATCCTTTCTTGAAGTAATTATAGTACCAAATCAAGCTTAAACATGTTAAACTATATTACTTTGTTGCGCTCCCTAACTTAAATTTAGTTAACTAACTTACAACTTACCAAAAGCAAAAAACGATGATTTATTGCGTCGTCTGCCATGTCTGCCCACAGTCATGACAGTAGCTGTATGATGGGGGGACCTAAAGCTACGCACTTTGTTTTGTATGTGGAGCGCGTATTCTCCCATAGACAACGCGTATTAAAAGTGGTGCGTAGCTTTAGGACCCCCTGCCATACTGTCTCGTCTCGCATACGGCAGAGGTGATAGTACAGCTACTGTATGACTGTGGGCAGACATGGCAGACGACGCAATAAATCATCGTTTTTTGGTAAGTTGTAAGTTAACTAAATTTAAGTTAGGGAGCGCAATAAAGTAATAGTTGAACATGTTTAAGCTTGATTTGGTACTATAATTACTTCAAGAAAGGATGCAATTTAATCAAAAAGCATGTAGTCGCAATTTTGTACTCGCGGTTCGCAACGCTTTTGAATGGCCAGCTTGTACAGCGCTGTGTATAGTTAGACAGACGGAAACCTCCCATCATGCTCTAGCCCACTCATAGCTACAGGACTATACTTAGTATGTAGAATATAGGCAGTCATACACCTCAACTCTTTCAAACACCACTTGCACAAAAGTCACCAACATTCATTCAAAATCGGCATTTAATTTACAAAAAACCGACAATACAAATACAATAAATTCAACTCACCGATGTTGGAAAAGAGAATTCCATAAATGAAATCCGTAATTTACAGTCGATTCTCGCGAAACGAGCTATCGGAGTCATTGTGTACATTTCCTGGTCGCTGACATCTCCCCAGAAGAATTTTGACGTTAAAAAATTGGTCCCTATCACGCCCACTCATGGGCCTTTCTATAACAACAATGTCATGTTATCTTTATTACGAAAAAAACAAGCCATCAGTGTTCCCGGCCCAACCATAGTCGATGCCCGACTCACAACTCACGTAGCTTCACGTCACGTATCGCACCGGGCCTGACCCAGTCTAGTCCTATGCTAAAGCTACGCACCATACAAATCACATACACTGCAATGCCAATGCGATGCGTTCAAATTGGGGTAAAATACACACTGATACACACATGATATGCACAGCACATATCAATATCAAGATTTGCATTTATTTATTGCATGTGCGTAGCTTTTTAGGACCTCTCATTTTTCCGAACAAAATTTTGACCTGAATGTGTTCTTGACATTTGGCCGTCGTAATTTTCTCCACAAATCAACTTTAGAATATACAAACAGACGATTGGTACTACAAAACTTAAAGATAACATTTAACAAATTCATAGTGACGAAGCTTTTCGACCTGCACTCATCGGGTCACAACGCAGGAATGAGAGAATACAAGAAAATACAAAAGTCAAGGAAGGGTGTGTATAGCGACCCGGGTATGATCCGGGCACGCTAGAATAATCGAAGCGCTTGTACAAACTCCATTTGTCGGCACAATAGCGGATCTCTCGACTGAATGAACAACGCTTCTAAGAAGCGAAGATGTTGAAAGCTGCGTGCTCGGGCAACAATAGTGAACTGAGCCGGGTTATACGCCTTGGAACAAGCCGGACTATTTAGCAAGTGCTGACCAATAGAGTCGCTGTGACTGCGGCATTGAACATTAGCGACGCTAGCAGCGGTTTTGCAGTTACGCTTCGGCTGTGCTCGGCTACCAGCTGATGTCTGTCGTACCACGGAGGGTACGTGCTGTTTAATGTGGTCCGCTAGACGCTGAGATGTACGGCCAACGTAGATGGCTTCACACCGACAATGATACTGATAAACGACATTGCTCATGTGGGGGGAAGGCAGTACATCCTTGCGAACAGCGGGTAGCATTCTATTAGTAGAGAACACGACACGCGGAGCCACGGCAAAGTAACAGCGCGACACTGTATGCTTAATATCGCGCGCATACTTATCAGACACTTTACCTTGCCAAGGTAATTTGAGGTAGACCGGGCATTTATTGGGCCCATACACAGGGCGAGTCCGCGAATCAATGGTACGCTGCACAACGCGATCAATGACAAGCTCAGGATAGCCATTGTCTCGTAGGATTTGCTTGATGCGAAGAAGCTCAGGGTTGACAGACATCAGCTGGTAGCCGAGCACAGCCGAAGCGTAACTGCAAAACCGCTGCTAGCGTCGCTAATGTTCAATGCCGCAGTCACAGCGACTCTGCTATTGGTCAGCACTTGCTAAATAGTCCGGCTTGTTCCAAGGCGTATAACCCGGCTCAGTTCACTATTGTTGCCCGAGCACGCAGCTTTCAACATCTTCGCTTCTTAGAAGCGTTGTTCATTCAGTCGAGAGATCCGCTATTGTGCCGACAAAAGGAGTTTGTACAAGCGCTTCGATTATTCTAGCGTGCCCGGATCCTACCCGGGTCGCTATTCACACCGTTCCTTGACTTTTGTATTTTCTTGTATTCTCTCATTCCTGCGTTGTGACCCGATGAGTGCAGGTCGAAAAGCTTCGTCACTATGAATTTGTTAAGTTATCTTTAAACTTTAGAATATGTAGAAACGGGATATGGAAATGAAATTTGTACAAACAATGATTTTTATGACTTTCTAGCTGCATGCTGAAAACAAAGTGCGTAGCTTATGTTTAGGCCCCCCCCCCAAACCTACATTCTCCGAAATAATCCTTATATTGTGCTCTCACCAGTGCGGCGCGCGATGTCGATATCAGCCAATAAATAACGTCGGCTTTATGTACATGTATTTGCCTTTTCGATAGTTCATTCACGCGACTGGCTAATAAAAAATTCGCTCAGGTCTTAGATATAGATCTACTACATACACGTTAGATCTAGGTCTACGTCTAAAAGTTAGACGTATTTATAAACAGACATGTAACACAAAATAATTTTTGGTTAAATATAATCCACCTTTGACGTGAATTCTGGTCAGAGTCAAGGCCTGACTGCGAGGGATGGGATCGCTACTGTGCATCGCTACTGCACATATCCACGATCGTGTCTGCAAATACAACTCGGAGCAGAACAACTCGACTTGAAAAATCATTTTTCCACCGAAATCATCCCCAAATCAGAGCTGTCAACCATTCCGTTTTTCACAGAATTATTACCACTTTTTAACCAATATTACGGCACTCCGTTTTTTCTTCATGAAATACGTTTTTTTTTTTAAATTCCAATATGTACTAAAATGTGTTTGCGTGAGTTCTGTGTACATGTATACGAAAATACAGTGTTGTCTATGACTTCCGGGTTTGAGCTATCGATACACGTAATGTTACAGTCCCACCGACGAAACCGACCCCAAACTGATCGATGGTACATGTACGGTATATCATTCAAATAACGCAAGTTTCGATCGCTCTTCCGTCGTGTGACTGCGAAAACATGTTTTATTCGCATACAGCGGTGCCCCTGCCCATGCAGCGTGCAGGCCATGTAAGCACAGCACCGATCTCTATATGTGGGACAATGTATTAACGCTTGCTGAACTGCGCACGGGCTTTGTCACGATTTAACGGAATTATTTCCCGAAACTGGAGAGGATTTGATCAAAATGAGTGGAAAACGGTCACAGAAGTTTAAAGAGGAGTACAAACAACGATTTCCTTTCATAAAGCCAAGCACAAAAGGTGTTGAATTTGCATTTTGCATGTGTAAGTTATCATTTATATATTAGATTTAATAACTTTTTAACAAGTTGGTTTCCAGCAATGCAATTTGTCAGGAATGTTTCTGAACTATCTGTCTAGCTTGTGTGTAAAAATCAATATGATCCAATTAGTAATGCGTGAGTGAGCACACATCAAAGGGAAAAATGTGACGAGACATTTCAGCATAAGAAATTAGCATTTCTGCAATGGAAGTATGTCGCGCAAGGTTTTAAGTTTTGTTTGAAGGTATTCCTTTTTTTTGCTGTAAATTCCTCTTTTTTTTTTGCTTGCACAAGGTTGACAGCTCTGCCAAATCGTGAAATCGAAATACGGAATTTCAAATTCATGGAAAATTGGCATTTTAGCACCTTTTATTAAATTGAGCTCCTCAAAAATCACAGGAGAGTGATTGTAAGGAGCTCAATTGAGTTCCTCAAGAACATAAGGAGTGTGATTTATGGAGCTCCACCAAATTCTAAACGTGAAGGCCTGTTGTCTCCTGGTGGACCTGGTGTAATCAATCAGGCCCTTAAATTATGGCCCTCTAATACAGCCTTTTTCAACCGGAGTGCCGTGAGAGTATTTTATAAAAGATTGACTTCTAGGAAACTCTTATAAAATATAACAAGATGCCCCAATATAACACTTGGGGTGTTTTGGAAATAACATTTGGGAGATGATAAAGTGCGTTTTCCCTTGTTTGCTTTTCTCGCTCGCAAACCTTAGAAATGAGATAGTTTAAGGGAGTGAGATCCATGAATATTCCCTTAAACTAAATTATGAAGTTGTGATAGATTACAAAAGAATAATAATTGGAAAACTCTTGCAGATGTGAAAAGGATTATAATTTGCTTGTAAAGTTAGTATTAGTAATTCAAAAATTTATAGAATTTTCAGTGGAAAGCAAATGGGTGGTTCTCGAAAGGTCTGTCAAAGAGTTGCCAATTTCTGTTTGATCAATTACAACTTTCAAAAAATTAATCACTGTCTTATTCCTTATCTAATTTTCCAAAGACTTTCACTGGTGTATTTATTTCATTTTTTTCTGCTTTTCATAAAACAAATTTATTTTCAGGACGGACTTCCCTTTAAGTCCCATTCTTAAGGCCCTAAGAAACGTGAATTTCTAATTTGCTGCATACACAATGGGGTAATGATGTTATTGAATTAGATGTTATATGAATGTTTTATGAATTTTTAAAGAAATTATAACAGCTAAGGAAGGTACATTAACAAAAAATGTGTATATTTGTATATCAAATCGTCTGCTTTGAGCCAGAAGGGCATTAATTCTGTTAAAGTATGAGTTAATTCCCTTCTGGCTTCAAACAGACAAAATATTTTAATACCAGCATAAAGGGTATTTGGCCTTTTATTTTGGTACATGAGTCCTTTGCCATTATTCTTTTATGATGAATGCCACACCTCCAAATATGATTGAACACGTGTGACAAATGATAACATAGCCGTTTTCAATCAAAGAGCGAAGGTGACGTATTATTTAAGACGAAGCTTGTGCCAGCAATTTCCTTCTCCATTTCCTTGCGACCGCTATCTTGCTTCGGCGCACGTCACCTTTTCCTTGAAAGACTACCGACATTCTCCAGAAGATAACGGTAGAGTAGCATCTGCTGATTGTGTTGCATGATGCGATCCGATTGGGAGTGGCCAGTCGCTCTGTCTGCCAGAATAAACAGTGTATAGGTCACATCTCAGCAGTTTATAGAGCTATGGGTCTGATGAATAGCAAGGAGCCAGATGCATCAGTGACTGACATTGTCATTTGATTATTAGAGATGGGTTATAGATATCGAAGGGATTAGTTATTGGGAGATGTGTTCACACCACAGGAGTCATGCCTCCAGACCACTCTGATTTAAAATAGATCAGTGCTATAGTCTTTGGCTCATATTCTGTACTCAGTTCTAAGTTAAACCACATATTAATTAAAAGTGATTTAGACTGCAAGTCCAGTTTAAATTTCTATACAAAGTTGAACCATATTTCGACTGGAGTTAAAGCTAAACCAGAGTTCAGAATGTGATTTTCTAAAACTCTGGTTTAAAGGGTTAGACTTGTTTTAAACCACACTTAGACCTTGGTTTAAGTTCACCCGGAGTTCAGAATATGGCCTCTGATTTTTGTATTTTGGCAGTGACTGCCCTACATTTAAGCCTACATGTGTTTTTTCCCCGGTAGTTTTATATAGAGCTAAAAATGTATTGATCTAATGAATAGTGAAGAACCAGGTGCCCTATGGACTGACATTGTTGTCATTTCATTATTAGAGACAGGTTATAAACATCGAGGGATTATTTTTCTTGGGAGATGCGTTTATACAATAGTAGCTTTGACTCCCATCCAGACTGCTCTGATTTGGAATAGATCCTGTTGCATGTTGGGAAATATGGATACATGCAAGGCTGTTATTGCCCTACATGTAGGCCTACAACAATGTACATGAATGTTCCAAATATTTTTTTTATGGACACTTTGTATATATAGGCATCTTACATTATTCATGGGAGGTTTTATTTACATGTAGACCTTGTAGAACATGTGCATGTAAGCTGTAGTATACATGTGTATCTGTATATATTTGAGAGCTGCAGATATGATATTTACAATATAAAACGTAATTGTGGCTTAAATTGCACTTTCAGCGGTGGTAAACCTGGTTGGTGTCTAAAGATCAGATTAATCCTGCCAGTACTGTGAAAAGCGAAGGAATTCCTGGGTATTGTACTATAAAGTACTAATAATATGATTGAAAAAAGCTTAAATACTGAAAGCCTGTACTCCCAAAGGGATTTTTGTTAAAATAAAGAAATAAAACACTTTTGATTAACATGTCCAGAGTGAGAGGGATGTAAACACACGATACATAAACAAACTCGCTTGGAAGGGAAAGGTACTGTAGTGTGCAACTCTCATACTATATGACGTTAACATCATGTAGACCCTGAAGAAATGTATTCTATAGAAAAGCATGCCCAAACGTGTGTTTTGTAGTCTGACATTTGGTTATACATGTAGGACTTTTTTTGCGACTTATCGCTGTTATGTAAATACAAAATTTAAATTCAATTAATTTCAATTTGGTATTTATTTCCAATTTATTACAAAATAAATAATCTCATATTATGTAGCTGTATAAAAAAACCATTCCTAGTTTTCCACAACTGATGAAGGGTTATTCTTCTTACACAGAGGATATCTGGTGAGAGTCAGATGGAATTTAAATCCTATCTGTTTATACATGAACACTGTTAATATCAGACGATATAAACCACCAAGCTGAATTATCAGTCCTAAGGGATGTCATTAATTTCGAGGAGATAGATATTTTGATGGCTGGGAAAAAATATATGGGAGCTGTGAGCTCAAAAATAGCTCTGGTAAAGACCAATAAAATATAAGAATAGCCTGAGGAAATCATACTTCTGTATGCAAAATCCAAAAAGAGCATTCATTAACAGAAAAGTAATTTTAGACTCATCATCGGACTAATGTCGACTCCTGGCTCTCTGATGACATCAGCGTTCATTAAATTCTCAGGAAAGAAAAGTAAAATACTTAATAACAAGGTCTCACTTTCACACCCACCCACTACCCCGATTCTTGTCAAGGACAGTGTTATTTAATCAATTGTGTCCATGTATCCAACAAAATTGGCTACCTATTGACTCTGTTCACATATTTCCAATATTCATGACTTATGCCTTTCATTTGTTTAATCGATGCAATTGCAAACCTACATGTGGGTATTATTGGTTTTCAGTCTGTCAGTCTTGCAGCCTATGGCTGTGTTTATAAGCTTTTCTCTTATCCCACAATCGGGCTTTTTTTTAAAGAGTTGCATACAGAATCATTGTTGCACAAATATTTTTGACAATTTTTAACTCATATGTCTTAAGAATTTCATTTTAGAGAATAAGTGCTTCTTAGGGGTGGGAGTTTCGGGTATTTTTTCAAATCGGGAACCCGACGATTTTTCGGGCGGGTTCCCGGTTACCCGAAAATCATCTAACACAAATTACAAGCTTATATTTACCCCTAAGAAGCTATTAACACTGGGAAAAACTCCTTCGTGTTTGGCACCTGAAATAAACAATTCAAGGGAAAAAAAGAGACTGGGAAAATCGTGGGCGCAAGACATGATATTAGGCCTAAGCCTCCTAAATTTAATCCATAGAAATCATCGATAATAATCATGCCAGCGCCTTAGCCTTAGGTAAATAACGGTCAACAGTCCCTTGCACATGTTTATCCAAAAATACACACATGAACTTGAAAGGAAGGGAAATACAATGAAATCTCAAAGAAAAACTTGTTTGAGACGATGATCATGATGATTCTTTATAATTTTACACGAGCAGCCCTTGGGAATTTTGACATCTGATCGTAAAGAGAGCAAGAGGCACTTGTAGACAAACTTCACGCGTAGTATCAATTGATGTCCCTGACGAAAATGGCGAGCTTTCTCTACTACAGTCCTCATACGTGTACACATTGTAATTCCCCACGCACGATCAACGATAGTTTCCTTCTCAAAGAACTCATCGCGAGGCGTCAATTATTGAAATTCACACACACACATACACACACTTCATGTACCACAGTCTACTGATATTCGTAAATGTATGCTAGTCCGATTTCTCTTCGTATACACACAGACACGCTCATCAGATCATGCTTCTTTTATTTAGAATTTAGAAAGTGCAAGTTCATAAACGAAAACTGAAAACAAGATTTTTATATTTTTTCCTTTTTTTTTTGGGGGGGGGGTAATCATTTCTTTCTGACTGACTCTCTCTCTCACTCTCTCTCTCATAAATGACAGGGTTTATTTTAAAGAAAGGGTTCTTAAACTGCTTTGCCTGAATTTAAAAAAAATGCGTAGTGTATTAGCGTTTAGACAATAGTGATATAACCCTTATAAGTTATAACCCGTCCCTCAACGTTACGGCCCCACCCCTTCCCCCACGTGATGGAGATCGGAGACAATAATTAATAAATGAAACAAAGGAAACATGCATAGATGTCTTCTCAACAGTCAAGTAGTCAACAGGTAACTTTTCATTATGACATTTTCGTTGTACATGTAAATAAAGACGTTCTTTCAAAGGACTAAATGCAAAACAAAGAAGAGCTGGTATGTGTTTTCTGTCATCAGCATGATCTTCATAACCATCATATCATCATCATAACATAATTATCATATAATCATGATTCATGATGATCGTCATCATAATCATCATCAAAGACATCATCATCATCATTATCATCTTGATAATCATTATCGTGAAAACAAGTATCATCATCATAAAAAAATATCAAAAAATATCAAGCCAACCACTTCATCCCTGCCCGACCGTAACTTCATCCTTTTACGCACATGCGGTTCCCCTTTGATATTCGATCTGTTTATACGAAGCGCCTTCGCGCTTCGTATAAATGCCGCGGCGGTGTGAATTAAGGATCAAAGGAACGGGGAGGAAAAAAGGCGCAAACCTTCATTGGCTGGTTGGCATATTTTGCACATGTCATGACTTGTGGTCATCAAATGAGGTCACAAGCCCAATTTTATGAATGAAATTCTTGATCGTGCGCACTCTAGACAGCCTTTGCTTCCCATGCCTTGTTTTTCACTTTCGCATGAATGAAGGATATTATTTTGGATATATCGCCATGGATATAATCTGATTTTAGTAATTTCGAATTTATTAATTGTGTGCTAAAGTTTCAGGAATTGTGACAGTGCCAAATCGTGCTCGCGCTTAATCTTGTTGATGTTAATACATCTGTTCATGTACGAGTCATATTCATGAATGAGATGCCGCGTGCGAGTATGGAGCGACGGTTGATGTTGAATATGGATGAGTTTGTAAGCTTTACGCCCGTTGATCGCTCATGACTACGACATATTGTTTACTCCAAATAAGGGGGAAAGGCATTCAAATGCAAATTATATTATGGGTTCGATGAACCAATGAGCATGCAGTCTCTGAATCGCGGCTGTGGGCTTTGCTGTCTGTGTATACGAATGTGTAAGGTTTAAGGGTTATGTGTTATAGTAAGTTGAACGAATCGAAAGCGCATCACTGCAGTGGGGCGCTACATGTACAAGTCGTATTCATGATGAGATGCCACGTGCGAGTAATCCGAGTATGGAGCGACGGTTGATGTTGAATATGGATGAGTTTGTAAACTTTACGCCCGTTGATCGCTCATGACTACGACATATTGTTTACTCACAATAAGGGGGAAGGGCATTCAAATGCAAATTATGTTATGGGTTCGATGAACCAATGCGCATGCAGTCTCTGAATCGCGGCTGTGGGCTTTGCTGTCTGTGTATAACGAATGTTATAGTAAGTTGAACGAATCCAAAGCGCATCACTGCAGTGGGGCGCTACATGGATTTTTCATTTAATGGCTGGTCGACGATGAGTAATCATTAAAATACTTATTTTCGGGAAACGGGCATGTAATATTTTGACCCGGGACCCGATGCTCTCGGGCGGGACTCGGGTACCCGGTTTTTAGTCCCAGCACTAGTGCTTCTTAGTCGGAAATTAAATAACTACAACCACTGTCAGTCACTGAATAGAAACATTTGACTCTTTATAGATACAAAGGAGTTCAAATTATGCAGTGAGGTGCACAAAGACAGAGCCTTAGACCAACATGAATTTTTAAAAATCTAATCAACTGAGCTGGGTTTGAAATCTATCTTTTCAGCTTTTGCGAAATCTTATTTATAACATAAATGTACCCTTTGATATTGCAGTCACTTTTCATCTTTATTGCATTAGTAAACAAAAGTGAGTGTCACAGAAACAGCTGATTTTTTTTAATACAATGAACTTGCACTGATAGTGCTTTGTCACTTAAATGCTTTTTTCCCCCATGTACAAATTGTATGATGTTTGGTTGAATCAAGTTGTTAATATCCTGTATTGGAGATACTCTCTAGTCTGGTCAATATTGAAGAAGACAAAATGTAATCAATATTGGGTCCCACTCATCTACATGTACATGCCATGCCACCCTATGGAAATAAATGCAAAACTGATTTGAGATGAACAATAATTTTGTAACTTGGATAGCTATATGTAGAATGACATACACTGCAATCTGTTGAGTTAACCCTTTCAGGAGAGAAATTATTTAAGGGCTAAATTAATCACATTTTGTTCTTCAAATTGGCAACAATATATTTTTTTTAATACATGATTCAAATAAAATGTAATGCCTTTGAAAACATGCATTGTCAGGAATTTTGTTGAAAAGTTGAAAAAGTTGCCATTTTGGATTTTTTAAACATGAATTTGAACCTCTTGATGTGTTGCCAATCTAAGGATTTTAATGCTTATTCTCGTTTTTGAAATTCCTGGCATCAAATGCAATATGGTCATGCAACAAATGGACAGTGTGTGCAGAAATTTTTGCTCTTTCTACTTGTGCATCTGGTATATTTTTTAGGGCTCTGAATCAAAAGTCATTGAAACCACAAAATGTGGAGTGATGTCACGAAAGGGTTAACAGGAAATTGTTTTTTTCTTACTGGTGATGACTGGTATGTGGTGACATTACGGTAGTGTTATATTTCATTTTAATTTTTTTAATATTTAAAAAAAAATTTGTTGCTGATGCTCATTAACCAAAAGGCTTTCTTAATAATAAAATACCAGTGTTGCCAAATTGAAGAAAGTTGTTAAAATTTATTCTGTAAAAATTCCTATCCTGAATGGGTTATTTATAGAAGTGTTTTTCTGCAACCTTCCTTTTTTTTTCTTTTTTTTTTTCCTTTTTTAATGGTAAGGTTTCTCATCATCCAACTGCTTTCTATCCTGCTTGATTAGCACACTGGGATCAAGTATTTTACGTCGTCATGGAAACCATGATCCTTATAGGAAATCGGGAAATGGTTTCGGATGATTGGCCAGAGTTTCACTTGCCCTTACAAAAATTGTATTTCTAGAACTTTGCTTTCAGCTTTATGCATAAAGTCTCCATATATAATTTATACTCTTGCAAGTACACATGTACATGTGCACGTTTTTTTCTTTCCTAGCCTTAAACACCATTTAGATCTGAATCATATGTAGTAATTTATGAAATAACTATGTAATTTTAGCATACAAGTTGGACTAGGTTTATCAGCTGGAAAAAGAATTACAAGCGAAGTGCAGTTTGCATTTGATAAGCAAAGAAAGAAAAAAAAAAGTAAGGAAACAAAAAGATAAATGGTCTGTAATATAAATCCTCTTAACTCTGGAAATCTCTCTTTTACTGCGGCCTGTCCAAAAAAGAACTGCATTAGAGGAAAATCCAACCTAAATTTTTTCTCTTGATATTATGTATATGAAGTGTAACTTGTTGATTAATTTGATACCAAATTTACCAGAAGTGGACAGCTATGAAGAAAGTTATAGAATGTTTTAGATCCCCCCAAACACGTCTTTCTCCCGTCGTCTGCTGCACGTGGGGGCCGCCATTTGCAGTGGACCCCTGCAACGAACGACGTATATGCGGACAACTGGCCTGAAAACAAAATCACTCACATGCACAGCCGACAGTGGTCAAGTGGTTCACTGTGCATTGGAAGTAGCAATCATGGTGTACTGTCAAGTGTTTGGATGCCGGAATAGAAGTGTGAAATACAGCAGTGGAAAGTCTTTTCACAAGTTTCAAATCTGAAAGAGACCATAATATTTTCAGAAATGGACTGCTGCTGTAAAAGTGGAAAAGTTTCTGCAGAAGTCGTATATTTGGTGGAGATATGACTTTCACTTTTACCTCCATTTCAGTAAGTTACGCTTCATATATCAATAGGAAAAAAATCAAGGTTAGATTTCCTTTCCATATATGTAGTGAAAAGAGAGAGGGGGGAATTTTATTGCACTGCACTCCATCATTATAAGGAGAGAAATGGGGGCAGGAATGTTGTTTTGCGATCAAGAAATGTGGTCACTTTATATTATGTTACTCTTCTACCTGGGTTAGAAATCCATGTTTTACTGTTGCCATAGTAACTCTTGAACCCCATAATCCATATACTGTTTTGAGAGGCTCCCAGATCTGCTTAAATGTCCCTCTACATCTACATGTAGAAACACCTTTCCTTCATAGAAAAAAAAAGGAGGGATATTTGGATTTTCTCAGTACGAAGCAAAGGGAGAGCTACGTTATTTGCAAGGGAAATTACAGTGTCCAATTTGTGTTTAATCGACCTCAAGTTTAAAACTCCATAATTTTTCAGGCTTTATTAATTTCTCAAAATTACACAGGTCTGGTTTTCTTTTTCTGCTTTTATTTAAGCCAGTTTGATGCTCTGGATTATTATTAGTTTAACTTCATTTAATAAAATAAGTGGCATGTACCTGCACAGGGTTGGCTTGATTATTAAATCAACTGGATTTAAATTGTGCCTTGATATTTTTCTCTAAATCACTGATTTAAATAATAAAAAACAATATCTACATGTACCAAAATAATCCGTTTCTTTTCTATAGGAGCAACTTTTAGGGCTGTAACTTAAAAAGATCAAATAATTTTATTAAAATCATATGAATCGCCATTTAAATCAAATAAATCAGATTTCTAATTATTTTTGTATAATCATGATTTTTTCCCAACACTGTTTACTTGAGGTTTGGCCATTATTTTTATGCCTCCGCCCACCGAAGGTGGTGCCAGAGGCATTATGTTTTCGGGCTGTCCATCCTTCCAGCTTTCCCGTTCTCACGATAACTCAACCACATGAGGTATGAACTTCAAACTTCGTGCTAGTATGTATCACCATAGTATGACGATCTGATTTGATTTTGGGGTACGTAGGTCAAAGGTCACAGGTCAATTTCTGAAATTGCAGGTGTTAGCCTCTTTCTCGCGATAACTCAAGAACCATATGAGGTATAAACTTAAAACTTGGTGCTAGTATGTATCACCATATGAAGACGATCTGATTAAATTTTTCGGTATGTACATGTAGGTCAAAGGTCACAGGTCAATTTCTGAATTTGCAGGTGTTAGCCTTGTTAACGCGATATCTCAAGAACCATTTCAAACTTGGTAATAGTATGTATCACCATATAAAGACGATCTCATTAGATTTTGGGATACATAGGTCAAAGGTCATAGAGGTCAGTTCTGAAATTGCAGGTTTTAGCCGTGTTAACATGATATCTCAAGAACCATATGATCCATTAACTTCAAACTTGGAACTGGTAGCCTCACCATAGTGAGACAAACTGATTAGATTTTTGTTCACGTAGGTCAAAGGTGACAGGTCATAGAGGTCATTATACAGGTGTATGTGAAATTAATGTTTTTTTATGTTGTACATGTATCTCAAATATTTTGTATTCATGACTAGGTGGAAATAAAGTGATCAGACTTTTGGGTTATAAGATGTAAGGTCAAATGTCAAGGAGGTCAATTAACATGTAATTAGAGGCTTTTTATTTTGGTTATCACAATATTTCAAGAATAGTTTGAGCAATCAACTGAATTTAGGCGGAGACATATAGGAGACAGTCGCATTCATCTTGTTACATCTGCTGTAGATTTAAAGTGCTACAATAATACACATTTTTTTTTTGTAGGAGAAAATTAGAAATGTTTCTTCTCAAATACTGTGAGACATTTATTCCAGCATGTACCTGTACATGTATGCCTCCATTGTATAGGGAAATCTCTGCATGTTTGCTGTGCATGGGGAAGTTTTATGAGAAAGAAAGAGAAAGTAAAACCTTGCTTTGGGCTGTACTTATTTTTTCCCTGTGCTGATTCTTAGGAAAAGATTCAGGTTTATATACATATCTGAAAGATAAAAATAGATTTCATTTATTTTAATGAGACTGATCAAAGAGGAGCCCT
This sequence comes from Heliocidaris erythrogramma, assembly GCA_025617745.1. Taxonomy (NCBI): domain Eukaryota; kingdom Metazoa; phylum Echinodermata; class Echinoidea; order Camarodonta; family Echinometridae; genus Heliocidaris; species Heliocidaris erythrogramma. Next base: position 14,645,452 of record CM046869.1, read on the forward strand.
TTCATTTTAGTCAGTAAACAACTTCAAAACGTCAACGATAAAACTTCTTGTAAAGCTGTTGCTTACCTTTAGCTAGCGTTGGTTTAATTTCAGTGTTATTTCTATCCCTTTATTTTAATCTTACAGTATTTCAAAGAAAGTCTTTTAGCGGCTATAGTTATTTTCCTTCTCAGGCATATTCTGTAAATATATTATACTATCTAAGCCTATATATTTTGAAAATTTTTGCAATTTGTCGTAGGGCTGTGCATTAAAAACATGTGAAGTGAGGTGTCGAAGTGAGGTGTCATTGTAAATAGTGTTAATTATGAAAACAGCAAACTGCGAAAATATCTGTGTGCAAAAATAGCTTATACTGTTATTATTGTGCTAGTAATATTCCAGTCCATTACTGTTGTATTTTTGACTGCATAGTACAGTCAAGTTGAATCAATATTGCGCATTTAACTGTTCACAAACAAGTGTACTTGATGCATAAATGTGAATACTCCTTAGAACAGAGAACATGCCATAATTCTCCTTTTCATTGGTATCACTTCAATTTGGCAGCACCGGTCTCCACATAATGCAAACAAGAAGGTCATGTGACAATCACATGCGCATTTGGCAGTAGACGTTGAAATCAGATTCAAGGTGATAGATGCTGTGAGGTGCATCATTAGAGGGATGCACTTGAATTTGGATGCCTGTGATGCACCTAAAAGGAGCCAGCATAATGCTTGCCTAAATTGAGTGCTACATTTGTAGACTTATAACCTGTGATTGATTTCGCATCAAGGGAAAGAGGAGATTAGATCGTGATGGGGGATCAATGGACAAACGTTGTCTGCTCGTGTTCAGGGCTGGGGATGATATTGAAACATCCATATTGCTTCTTGGAATAATGAGACTGTCTTGGATGATTACTGTAGCATGGCTCACTGAGAGCAGTACGGTTGTACCCCAGGCATCCAAACATGCAACCTTTTGTCTTTTTTTGTATCTTACTGCCTTGTTGACTTATGGTTGGTTTAAAGGCAGTGAAGCCTAAAGAGGAGAAAGAAATTACTTGTAAACAACAAGGATTTGATTTTTGACTTGCACAGAACCTATGATTTCTTCATTGAGACTAGGAAAGGGACTCACTGTTAATATAACCCAACATTTAGATCAATGTACATCTGATGATTAATCATTTCATACTTCAGTACAGTAAATCTGATAATAAAGATTTCTTTTCTATCACTAAGGAAATGTTAGTAAACGAAGAAGCTTGATGGGAGGAATTTTAATTTGTAAACAAATTTTTAGGCATTTTACTCCCAGTGTTAAAGTGTTAAGTCGCTGCCCGGCAAGCAGTAGATGGCAGGTTCGAATCCCGCTGGTTCCAATTTTTTCTGACTTGTGTTTTTCATTACAGATCGAGCATACGATCTTTAACACTGGGAGTAAAATGCCTAAAAATTTGTTTACAAATAAGGAAATGTTATGTTCACTCTAATGTACACACCCAGTGGTAGCACCACCCTATCAAGAAGGTTTTTTTAATTTTCTGTTTTGATACTTAATACTTTTCTGTTTGAAATGAAAATTAAAAATGATCATTATGTTGATTTTCTATCAATAAGTTGAATTACTGGGTGTGCACTAGGTCTAGTGTAAGCACAATAATTTACCCTCCTTTTATCGAAATTGGCTGCTCCAAATTTGTGTTTTATATTTAACATACATGTGCTTTGTGCACTTTAACTCTTTCAGTGCCGATGTCACGTATATGTGACAGATAGACTTGTCATTTTCATTCATCAATTGCTCAACCACAGGAAAGGTGGTCAATGTATATCAACATTTTGAGCATAAATCAAGCATTCTAAAATATATAATTATGCATGTAATTATATGCTACCATAGAAATTTTCAGAGAAAATTGCAGATTTAAAAAAAATTACCTTATTTGAACATTAAACAATAGTAAACAAATGAGAAACTAAAAAATAATGGACAAAAAAGAAACTCGGATGTAATTCTCAATAATTCTTATGCATAAATTTGGGTAAAGTAATGTTTGTTATCATAGGAAATGGTAATAAATTTCCTGCAAGTTTTGTACATAATATTTTGTGAAATGATACATGTAGAGGTTAATGAAGTGCAGATATTTTGAAAATTACGCATTGATCACATCATAGTAAAATATTGAGAGTTAAACCCCTTGGCAAAGTAAGAGTTCAGAATCTATTGCAACCATGGAATCAATAATTGAAAGGAGCTAGGGATTATGTATATTGTGTTACATTCTTACTACTTGGTGTTCAAAAAAATCCAGTGGACACTTATGGGGTGTTGCAATCGATTGCAAATTGTAAAGCAAATTAGAACATCCATTCTGAATGGTTCAGGGTCTGCCCATTCAAGAAGATGCGCTTGCAACAATGATTTTGATTGGTCAGTACCGATCAGTTGCAACTTGCAATCAATCGCAACTTTCTTGCAACACCCCATTAGATTGTTAATACAAAAATTATACAACATATCAGACTGAGGTTTTTACATTGTAAAGGTGAAGAATATAAAATTTATTGGAAGCAAGTTTCATGACATTTCTCTGAACACTTTTCTCTAAATATTGCTCTGAATATTTAATTAGATATTTCACTTTTTGAAAAATCAAGGCCATAAAATTTGTGTGTATCAGTAATTGTTTCAAATTACAATTGCCATTGTGCATTGCAGCTGAAATTCCAGAACATCTTTTGACACTGGACAGCAAAAGGTTGACAGAAATGACAGCTGCAACACACAATGACAATTATTGTATTCTGAATTAATTACTGATACACACAAATTTTATGGCCTTGATTTTTCAAAATAAATGTTAAAACCTCAGTCTGATATGATGGATATTTTATGAGTTATTAACAATCAAAAGTGTCCACTGTGTTTTAACACCTACAGTAGTACATATGCATGTAGACCATCTAGGAAAATCAGATCTTGCATCCTGATTTATCCAGGCCTATCTTACCAGAGTCTCTGCCTATTAACCTTTTTAATCAACATCATGCTTTTACCTTTAGTTTTTACTTCAAATTGCAAATAATCCCATCTGGTACATCCTACAGGTTGAAAGTCATTTTGAATAATGGAATTTGTTTGAACACATATATGCCTCATCCCCCCCCCCCCCCCCTGAAAAATGCTTTGAAACTTTTGAATAAATTTATATTGATATTCTGTGGTTGCCCAGGGCTGAGATAATTTACCTATGGCTAGTAGAAGGGCACTTCAAGGTCGCAATATAGATCACTCAGGATTCAGTTTGGTCCATAAGATCTTGATCAACATCTGTATTATACTTGAAAGGTGTTTTGGCAATATCAGACCAGTTGACCAATGAAAAGAGCCAATCCCCCATTTAGTCTGCAGGCACAGACTCTATTTGATACATAAACATCATTCCAGAAAGCCTCAAGCCTCAAGCCTAGCCTTTCTTTGTTAGTCTCTGGCTCTGTCAGGAACAGCTACAGTACAGGGCCCAATGACTGAAGTCGCCATAGTCCCACACTGTGGACCCTCTGGTGGGCATTAAAACTGACAATGGTTTGTGCCTGCAAACTACTTCTCTTTTAAGTGATTGGAATCAATATCACCAACAAAAGAGCTCTGAACAAAAAGCATTGAAAGGGATGATTTTGTGGGGTATTGATCTGGGCTTGACTGGGGGTATAAAAGAAAGGTAGAACTATTTAGGATACTGCCTCTGTTGGCGGGACCACTTGTGAGTCAAGTGGCGGGCACTGCGTAAAGAGAGGGTTTGCTGGTTCAAAATGGCCAAATGGCAGTCTTCTTTTTAAATCTTTAGTATGGGAAGTGTGCAATAGAAGTGATGAATTGGATCAAGGTAGGTTGATGTTGGTACAAATTATGTCCATTTTTAGTTAACGTTATTGACAATTTATTGACACTTTGGTTGGTTTATGTTGTTGTGTTCATTTGTTCTAGGTACTATTAAGAGAACTTTGCCCTTTCTGTAAGTTGTGTGATGTTAATGATGCATGTTCCTATTTCTCAGTTGAGGCTAGTGGCAAGTCATGGAGACAGAGTGACAGGGAAGGGGGGGGGGGGTGCGGGGCTGCAGAATTGGAAAAGAGAGTGGTGGTACAAAAGAGAGATGTATAAAGATACAATTGTATGAAAGAGAGAGGGAGAGAGTCGAAGAGATGGACAGACCAACAGTAACCAGAGATACAGGTGTACATATATGTAAATGTACAGAGGGTTATAGACATCTGTACAAATTGAGATTAGGGAGAGAGAGAAAGAGAAACGGTATGTACAGTATCACACAGTACACTGCCACGTTTATGATGGTACATAAACGTTGAAAGAAGAAGACAAAAACAGGGTTAACAATAGGTGTATTCATGTTGATCACGTAATGTGCATGACATAAAACATGAAATGTTCTCATTGTTCGAGTGAAAAGAATGAAGTCGTTACTGATGAATAGTTGCCATGACATTTGGCTGAGTTCCAGGCCTGTTTAGATTGTTGCTAATTCAATCAAATTATCTTAAAGTAGAACACTGATGATTTTAAATATTGGCTTAATACTTATTATTGCATAGATGGCATAAATTAAACAAGGTTATCCAAATTTAAAGCTTGGAAACATTTGAATTAATGATTATTATCAATTATAAAACGGTAAAATACAGCCCCCGATATAGCAGCTGAAAAGCTCCTTGAACGCTGCTGAGATGTGTGACGACACAAGAGGGGCGAGTCCTGTCTAAGCAGACGATGTCCCATAACATTATACACATTTTTCAGTGCCTGTTTTGTCATCTCCTCTTCACTTATTTCTCTTACTTGACTAGCGTCAGTCTTAATGTTAGTCTGTTGCCTCACTCTTAACTTCGTGTATGGTATTATTTTGATGAAAAATGCAGCGTTAAAAAAATAAAGGAATCAGTCACTTGTAAACAAAATAAGACGCCATTGTATTTTCAGCTGCTTGCACCGCGGCATGTTCGGCGTTTCAAGAGGGAACGAATACCATCCAGCTATTATTCGCAGGGCTTTTCAATTTGAAAATGGGGTTTATTTCATTGATCATTGACCCTTCTCCTGTGTATTTACAATCAAACGGTTTTAGTTATCAGAATCAGCTCACTTTCCCTTTTAGAATGGTGTGAAATAAGGTCATGTTTAAATGTACCAAACTCTTTATAATTTGATAAATAATTGCATTGCAATTACGTTCATTCATTATAGGACGTCGTCTGCTTAAGCAGGATCGATCCCTCGTATGACGACATCAAAACATCGCTATATTTCTGGCGAATCCTCGAATATTCCACATGCTGAGAAGAGCTTTTATTTATGTTGTTTTTATAATCATCATATACGCAGTTGACATAAAACTTATACGATTGCCATCTGTAAGCTTCCCAATTTCTAGTGATACATTAATTGCCATATTTGTGATTTTCTTGAGTGTTCTACTTTAAACTGTTATGTGAATATTAAACTATAAAATTGTAGTTGTCACAAATGCTCTTAATCCCCCTTTTTTTGGGGGGGGGGAGGGTTGAAAATGGAGCATGTGTACCCAAACATTTGAAATAAATAGGCCCACTACAGTTCAGTGAAAAATTCACAGGCGCAGTGATGGATTTAGCTCTGAAAAGCTTTAATAGTGCTCAGAAGATCTTTATAAAAGAGCTCACAGGTTGAAAAGGAGAATTTTTTTTTCTTTTTAAAATCATTTATTTTATTTCATTTTTAGCAAATTCCCAAAGAGCAGAAAAAAAAGTATTTTTTACACTGATGCAATTAAAGGCTTTCTATGCGTTCAAATAAATTGTGAGACTGGTGGGCAAGGCTAAGGAGGCTGTATTTTGGTAGCCTCCCCAGAATGTTACCCCCCATTGTTTACATTGACCCCCTTCACTATACATTATATAGGAGAAGGTCATGTTCAGAGGCATACATTGTGAGCTGGTTGGTTGGTTACATCACTCAGTGGGTTTATTGAATAGTGAAGGCAGTGATCACATAGTCTTCATGTGCAGACTCCATATTGGCATCGGCCTTAGTTGGCAATGAAGACTGGAGCCCCGTCGTATGTGACATGTACAGATGAAAAGAGAGACTTATATCAAACCAGAAATGGAATACAACAAAATTATAAGAGATTGACCTTTACCATGAGCTGAGAGAGAGAGAGAGAGAGAGAGAGAGAAGGGGAGCAAGAAAGAGAAATCGGAGAATAAATTGTTTACTACAAGCTTATCTCGAGAATGTGTAGATTCAGTTTCGATCAAGAAGATTCAGTTTCGATCAAGAAGATTTTGATAAATTTCCAATATGATCATTAACACACATCTTATATACAATTTATCATCGTAATGCCTTTTTAATTATATTAAAAGTGTAATTTGTTCATTACTCTTGATGAGCCAAATGCTTGCAATATAGTTGTCTCACATTGCAGCAATCAGTGTGCAATTTCCATTCAATGTATTGAAGCACATTATGTAGAATGTAATATTCTGGATGCATTCATGTACATTAATATGGAAGGAGCACATACATGTAAGTTAACATATCAACATGTGCTGCCTATGCCTAGTCTGAGATTAGAGTCTGCCATTCAAGACTACAAGCAGTATGAGAAGTAATGAAAGCTCATCAAGTTTGCAGACACAAATCCTGATCAGTCGCAAAGAGTGTCTGCACTGTAAGACTAAAATAGGCCCTGTATAATGCTCATTGATACAACCAGTACTTAGCTGGTTAGGCTTCTCTCAAGACAATGATTTTCTGATAAAGTGTCAAATTAAGGTCTGTGCTTGCAGACTACCTCATTGCAGGGATGAACTTGTTATGGCTTCAGCTTAGTGAGCATGCATTTTCACGAACATCTCTTTCCCTGTCTTTTGTGATCTTCTTCAAGCATGCTAGGTTATTGTTCTGTATTCACATCAGTGATATTACAAGGGCTTGCCTCTTCTACATGTACATGTAGCAATATGTGTGATGTGGTTCAATGAGTGTTTCCACCTCAAATGATGACTGGTTGTTTAGATGGAAAAACAGTAGACTTCTGCAGCACCTCTACACACTATGAACATGGCGAACAAAGAAGCGGACAAATTATATAGCTCCTCTTGTACCTTCCACAATTGCTCTGGTAGACAAAAGAACATCCCTTGATTGCTAATATGTAAAAGTATGTAGAACAGGTGTCACATGCATATTCACCTGTTATTTTACATAATAGCAATGAAGGGATGTTCTTTTTTCTACCAGAGCAATTGAGGGTACAATGAGGAGCTGTATATTTTGTCTGCTCTCTTTGTCATCGTGTTCATAGTGACAAGTGCTATGCATGATGTGACATGTTCTTGCTTCTTGTAAGTCTTTTGGAAATGATTTTAGTTTTGAGATCATTGTGGACGGTTTCTTACAAATTTGCTGCAGTGGTGTTGCAGGCCGAGTATGAATGAGGAAACAACATGCTTTTCATGAAAAAGGAGTTTGAAAAAAAATAAGATGCTATAGAGTACCGAAATGTTACATCATACCGGCCAAGGTGTAAGGTTTGCTGGTTTGAAGAATAGCGTGGTGATCACACCAGCATCAGACACTTACTTTGCCTTGCTCCAGCCCATTTCTTGAATGATTTTGCAGTGAACCTCATAGCGAGTTCTGTTTGGAACCGATGAGCGAATATGACGTCGGCACTTCGGTACTGTTTTACAAAGATACATGTACATGTACACTTGTTTGAATTTTTTTGTGTTCAAACTCCATGTGCTTGTCATGACACAGCTTTGTTGTCAAATAGAATAGTGTTTCATCTAACTTATTTTAGAAGCTACATATGTCTCTGTGTTTTAATGATCTGCTTTCTATTATCCCTGCATTTCTACTAATGTTATGTAAGAATCAAAGAGTGATGTTAGGTTTGAGGAGCTTCAAGTGAAAAGAATTATTTGATGGCTCCATTTCATTAGTGACCAGCCCTGCTCACTTTGAAATGACGATGATTACGTGAATTGCCCGGGCATCATTCCCTTCAAATTGGGAAAAGTGTAGTGTGATGTTCTTCCCACATGCCCAGGGAGCAAGTACTAATTTTATTACAGGTGTATTGTGGTACATGTAGGTCATAGTTTTCTCAATTTTATTAGTATCAAGTGCAGTACCCGCTATGTAGGTGTAGTTCTTTCCCCCCTTTAGAGAAAGGAAAAAGGGGAAAGGGATAGAAAAAAGAAAAGAAAAATGAAAACAAGGTATGAAAGTGTTATTTTTTTTGTCTTAATTTCCTTCCCCCCCCCCCCAAAAAAAAAAAAAAAAAAATCATGGTTGAATTTTTACTATTGCTTCTGTCTCCAACCTGTCTAATCACATTACAGGAAAGGAATTTCCACCCACTCTTAATATGACAATAATCTGCCAATGATACTGCAAATGAAAACTGGGGAAAATACATACAGAAATACAGAAATACATAAGGAAAAAGATAAAATAAAAAGAAATACAAAAGAATAGAATGAACAAATAATGGGGAAAGCAAAGAAGTTTGTTAAGGAGAAAAAAAGGAAAAAGAAGGAAATGCATAAGGGAGACCATCCAAATTCATCGACCATTCAGAATGCATCCGGAATGGTCCCCTAAAAATCCATTGTCTTGCTCATCCCCATTCTGGCCTGCGTTTAGAATGCGGTACTTAACTCCGCGCTATGGAGGATTACATCCGGAATGGGGTCAGAATGGTGTTAGAATGGTGTCAGAATGGGTATGTTCCGGAATGCTCCGAGAATGCGCCACTCAATCCAGAACACGCTATTGTTCACAGTACAGCAAGGAAGAGCTATTCAGCCAGCGCAGCCGGCGCGGCCGATCGCTGATCTGTCTTTCTCATGCCGCGCGCGCCGCGATATCGATCGATGCCTCTTTGAAGTGATTGCGGACATACTTCGGAAAGCAAATGAAAAACACGCGAACCCGTCTAATATTATTTTGGGGAAAACATGATTCTGAAAACAAATCAGTGACGTATCATATTTTAAACGACTTACAAAACTTGCACAACATGTTATTACTTTTGATCATTCTGTGTCGATGTAAATTTGTGTGTTTGTGAATTTCATCAACGATGTTTGAAAATGGTTTACAGTCATGATGACAGGTGGCCCCGGAATTGGAACACTATACGCATTCGGGCTGCTGCCGCGTGATTCCAGTGATGCAGAGAAAATGATGAAATTATGGAAACATAAAAATACGTCTGTGAAATAAGCTTGTCAATTCTTGAGAGGGGTGATTTCGTATTTGTTTGGTTCTTTTCTCTTTCAATGGAATTTGATATTGTGATATTATTTCGCCGAAATTCAATGGCCATATTTATAAGTTCTTAACACAAATGTCAAGCAGAATATTTTTTAATTTTTAATTTTTTGTATGATTCATTTGATATCATAATTATCATAAAATTTCACTCATTATCATCTTTATATTATATAGCTCTAGCGACCGGGAAAGAGGGAAAGTGAAGGGAAAGTCAAAACAAAAATCAAACATCCACCCCTTTCTGTGACTTCCTACATTCGCATTAAATTTTCTGAGGACCCCCCCCCCCCCCCTAAAAAAGGATGCAAGTGCCCCTCAACTCAGTGACTAGGCTACAGAGATCGTCTTCGTATTTATCTTTTATTTGGAGGGGGGTGGGAGGAGGGGGGTGGGAGGATGGGAGGGGAGATATGCTGCTGAATTTCTTTCTACAGTAGCATGAAAATAGTCTGTCCGATATGCGTCGGGCTTTCTGGCAAGTAATGAAGTATACTGATCGCGTTATGGAGACGGGCAATCGGCGAAGGCCGGCAGTAGCCCAAACCTGGGTCCGCTTTACTGCGGCAGCCCGAACGCTATGCGTTCGGGCTGCGATCAGCAGTCATTAGAAAGGTTGGATGCCTCATAAATCCAAGCTCGTATGTCAAAATTATACCATGAAATATGACATAACTTCATTTGAAGATGCTTTAGGTAATTACAATACTGTCCGGATAACTGTCGTCTTTCTTTTCGACGAGAATGATATAAAAAGCCTATTAATTTCCCGGATCCTGTACTAAAATTGTTCGGAGGCCGATGTATAGTTTGCAATACGCATGCGCGTCCGTATATTTTTTTTTACATACGTTCGAATTTTCGCTCGAGAGAGACGAGAGGGAGGATTACAATTGAGTGAAAAAAGGTGACATTTTATTGATTCTATACATTTCTGAGGAAGAGCTGATCTGCGGAAGGTCTGTTTAGGTAAGTGGCATGACATATATGATACTTTGATTGAAAAAATAGTCCCTACGATACAACTATACATTGTCATTTGCCCATGTAAATTGTGAGACGCACGGAATAGCAGTGGTTTCCCTCAAAACGTCCCGGGGCTGAGTTATAACTTCCACGATAGCTGGATTAGAGGCGCACGCATGAGGTACAATGACATTGACAATGATTTTATTTCTGACGGCCTCTCCTGTGGGCATGGAAGAGATCATAAATAAAACGGCAATATCTGGCATAAGAAAAATACAAAGAATACGTACTGGGAATAATGAACATAATATGTACAGGCAATATGTCACAAAATAAAGTGTATTTTTATTAGCCAACCTACACCCATACACCACAACAACCAGTTGGAAAGAATGTACCGTAGTCTAGAATAATGCGTTATTATGATTAGTTAAAAATAAGATGTGATACTGGATACAAACTTCGATACAGCAACAGTGGAGTAAATTATTACATACTTGCATACAGATTATATTAAGCAACTCCAAGTCTCCAACAAATTAGGGCGTTGTAGCGTATTTTGAATTTTGTACTACTAGTACAAGACGGAAAAAATCGGAACTTGAAAATATTTGATTGGTTGAATAAAAGGAGGTCGATCACCAAATAAGGCTAGTTTATGAATCATGCATGGCATACCCTCCTCTCACATTCGATATTTAAAAAATATATGAATAATGATGAGTTCACCAGCGATGATACTCGCTTGGGCTAACGCCCTCGCCCATTGTCCGTATTGTCTCCATAGTTTACGTAACGCAATTAGTATACTTGCCAGAAAGCCCGGCGCATATCGCATAGGCTAGCATGAAAAACAAAAAATCACAGCAGGTCATAAATCATTAACTGGGTCAATGACATTGAGAGACTCTTGGGAGCCATTGTCTGGCAGGTTGTTGATATCACTGCGGTTATTTTTAGTATGCGCGCGCGCGGGTAGATCAAACAAGCCTTTTCCCCGAAATAATTTGTAAAAAGTAAAGAGAGAGGGGGGGGGGGGGCGGAGTTACATAAAGTCGCGTTGATTGACGGATTGATGGAGCTATAGAAAAAGGGTAAAATGAGCTCAGAAAGAGGGGATCATGCAAAAGCAAGGAGAGAAATATCGTTAAAATGAGTTGAGGTAATTCATTTACTTTTTTGGAATTTGTTGATAGCCGATGCCTCTTGCAATTTTAAGGGTGCTAAAAACTCTATCGTGTTTCCTTATGTTATTCTTTGTTTTTATCAAGAATAATCACCCTTTTCTTATGGCTTTTATTCTGTCAGCTTTTCATTCAACTTTTCCGATGTTTCTCTTTAATTTGTCATTTTATTCTCTTTCTATCTGTCACGTTGACACGATTCCATTTTATTTCTCTCCTCTCCATGTTTCTATTCCGCTCTCACAGTGTTTGCCCTCTTATCTTACGCTCAAGCGGTGTGCTAAAAATATAAAAGATTCGGAAAAAGTATGAACCTTCAAAAGAATTAACTCTATTTCATATTTCGGACTATAAACCACCTTTTTTTCCAAATATGAACCTTCAGAAAAAACAGTTGCATATATCATAGGCCTATACGACGAAAAATATCTGGGCAAAAAGAAATGAATATCGTGACCATGGTGAATGGTAAAGGAGTAAATCGTTGGTTACTTTTATCCTTTTCACTTTTTTCATTATTTGATCTGGTGATCTCCTCTTTCACCTCGCGGTCGCCGCTCTATTCTGGCGTCTTTCGTTTACATTGTTTCATTATAAATAGACGGATTGTCACCATAAATAAAGTATAAACAGGAAAAAAGGTTATATACACATAACTTCACTGATTCTCATCATTGTAGTTATTTAAGGGCAACAAAATATATACATACGTTAAACTTCCGCAATAATTCTTGCGATCCATACAGTTCCTTAAAAATGCATTGCCGTCTTAATATCGGAAGAAATAAAGCGCATTTGGTGCGCAAAACTGATTATCATTTGTTAATAATTATTATCAATCATATCGTGCATTTTTCATGTATTGATCATTCTCATCAGTGAATTTATTTAAGGGCAACACAAATATATATCGGCCGTCATTTATTTCATCTGTCTATACTGTAGTAATATTAATATTATTTCATTGGACAATCGTCCAGATCTGTATCATCTAGCGAGTGTAATTTAATTTCATTTGACGATCATTACTTAATTTCATATGATGAGCTTCAATTTCTTTCACCATTTAAACTTCCGCATAATTCTTGCGATCCACACATGTCATTAAAAACAAAAATCAGCTATTTGTTGCGTCCTGATATCGGAAGAAATATAAAGCGCATTTGGCGCTCAAAACTGATTATCATTTGTTAATATTATCAATCATATCGTGCATTTTCCATGTATTGATCATTCTCATCAGTGAATTTATTTAAGGGCAACAAAAATATATATCGGCCGTCATTTATTTCATCTGTCTATACTGTAGTAATATTAATATTATTTCATTGGACAATCGTCCAAATCTGTATCATCTAGCGAGTGTAATTTAATCTGACGATCATTACTTTATTTCATATGATGAGCTTCAATTTCTTTCACCATTAAACCTCCGCATAATTCTTGCGATCCATACATGTCATTAAAAACAAAAATCAGCTATTTGTTGCGTCCTAATATCGGAAGAAATAAAGCGCATTTTTTTCACCCGGCGATCATCACTTCGTTCAATCTGGAAATCGTATTCCTTTTTCATCTAACGGTCGACGCTGTATCTTATCTGGTGACCGTCGCTTACAATATTCATAAATAAAGCGAATTCACTATAGTATATGGCATCAACATGAATCTTCAAAAATAATTCTTCCGAGCCTTACAGTCAAAGAAAGGGAAATACTTTGAAATGAGATTATACATGTATCATGCCGGCATGATCGATATCGCAATAAATGAAGCACCTTCGATTGCGCTGCGCCTCCTTGGCTGTCCCGTTCAAAACTGATTATCATTTGTTAATATTATCAATCATATCGTGCATTTTCCATGTATTGATCATTCTCATCAGTGAATTTATTTAAGGGCAACAAAAATATATATCGGCCGTCATTTATTTCATCTGTCTATACTGTAGTAATATTAATATTATTTCATTGGACAATCGTCCAAATCTGTATCATCTAGCGAGTGTAATTTAATTTCATCTGACGATCATTACTTTATTTCATATGATGAGCTTCAATTGCTTTCACCATTAAACTTCCGCATAATTCTTGCGATCCATACATGTCATTAAAAACAAAAATCAGCTATTTGTTGCGTCCTAATATCGGAAGAAATATAAAGCGCATTTGGTGCGCAAAACTGATTATCATTTGTTAATAATTATTATCAATCATATCGTGCATTTTCCATGTATTGATCATTCTCATCAGTGAATTTATTTAAGGGCAACAAAAATATATATCGGCCGTCATTTATTTCATCTGTCTATACTGTAGTAATATTAATATTATTTCATTGGACAATCGTCCAAATCTGTATCATCTAGCGAGTGTAATTTAATTTCATCTGACGATCATTACTTTATTTCATATGATGAGCTTCAATTGCTTTCACCATTAAACTTCCGCATAATTCTTGCGATCCATACATGTCATTAAAAACAAAAATCAGCTATTTGTTGCGTCCTAATATCGGAAGAAATATAAAGCGCATTTGGTGCGCAAAACTGATTATCATTTGTTAATAATTATTATCAATCATATCGTGCATTTTTCATGTATTGATCATTCTCATCAGTGAATTTATTTAAGGGCAACAAAAATATATATCGGCCGTCATTTATTTCATCTGTCTATACTGTAGTAATATTAATATTATTTCATTGGACAATCGTCCAAATCTGTATCATCTAGCGAGTGTAATTTAATTTCATCTGACGATCATTACTTTATTTCATATGATGAGCTTCAATTGCTTTCACCATTAAACTTCCGCATAATTCTTGCGATCCATACATGTCATTAAAAACAAAAATCAGCTATTTGTTGCGTCCTAATATCGGAAGAAATATAAAGCGCATTTGGTGCGCAAAACTGATTATCATTTGTTAATTATTATCAATCATATCGTGCATTTTTCATGTATTGATCATTCTCATCAGTGAATTTATTTAAGGGCAACAAAAATATATATCGGCCGTCATTTATTTCATCTGTCTATACTGTAGTAATATTAATATTATTTCATTGGACAATCGTCCAAATCTGTATCATCTAGCGAGTGTAATTTAATTTCATCTGACGATCATTACTTTATTTCATATGATGAGCTTCAATTGCTTTCACCATTAAACTTCCGCATAATTCTTGCGATCCATACATGTCATTAAAAACAAAAATCAGCTATTTGTTGCGTCCTAATATCGGAAGAAATATAAAGCGCATTTGGCGCTCAAAACTGATTATCATTTGTTAATATTATCAATCATATCGTGCATTTTCCATGTACTGATCATTCTCATCAGTGAATTTATTTAAGGGCAACAAAAATATATATCGGCCGTCATTTATTTCATCTGTCTATACTGTAGTAATATTAATATTATTTCATTGGACAATCGTCCAAATCTGTATCATCTAGCGAGTGTAATTTAATCTGACGATCATTACTTTATTTCATATGATGAGCTTCAATTTCTTTCACCATTAAACTTCCGCATAATTCTTGCGATCCATACATGTCATTAAAAACAAAAATCAGCTATTTGTTGCGTCCTAATATCGGAAGAAATAAAGCGCATTTTTTTCACCCGGCGATCATCACTTCGTTCAATCTGGAAATAGTATTCCTTTTTCATCTAACGGTCGACGCTGTATCTTATCTGGTGACCGTCGCTTACAATATTCATAAATAAAGCGAATTCACTATAGTATATGGCATCAACATGAATCTTCAAAAATAATTCTTCCGAGCCTTACAGTCAAAGAAAGGGAAATACTTTGAAATGAGATTATACATGTATCATGCCGGCATGATCGATATCGCAATAAATGAAGCACCTTCGATTGCGCTGCGCCTCCTTGGCTGTCCCGTTCATGATTTTTAATCACCGCATTCTGGGACCATGCCATGTCGACAACAAAGGGACATTTCCAGAATGCTCCCAGAATGCTTCCAGAATGCTTTCAGAATGCCCCTTTGTTCGGCAACACAAAAGACGCCGATCGGCCGGAAATTTGAGAACGCGACTAGAATGGGGATATTCCCGACCCATTCTGGAATGCTTGATGACCCCATTCCGGATGCATTCTGAATGGTCGATGAATTTGGATGGTCTGCATAAGGAAATGATAGAAAGAGAAAATAAACCAGAAATAAGGAAAAAAAGAATTTCTTGGTGTCATGAATTTTAACCAGAGTCAAAACCCAAATGCGTCTTCACCTGCGAATTAGCATCATTCACTTTGTCATTAACATTTCTACTCTTCTTTGCGATGACTACATGTACCTGTCTTTATTTCTTTCTTTCTTTCCTCATTTTTCAGCTACTGTACATTTTCTACCAAATTTGTTTGGCATATGTCATAACTTAATTGAGGTCTTTAACATTTACATGTAGTCTTTGCAAATTTAATGTTAAAGTTTTGTTTGATTCTGAGAGAATTTATTTCCCATCATTACCAGAAACTCAAGATAACCATTATAAATCAAGAGACTTAGAAAAGAATTTTGTCGTCATATTTTGGAATGTATTTAGAGGAAGGCACCTCAAGAACGTAAAATTGAAATAATTTTGAAGGGGCTTATTTTGATCCCTGATTAATTCATCAGTGTTGCCAACCACATATGACTTCAATTTACGGATGATTTGTTGCCTTGGATCAATTTACTTCATGATGAATGTTTCATAGTTCTTGACGAAATTGGGTAAGTTGAGTAAAGTGTTCAAGCAAATGGTGGAGAGATATTTTGCCTCATCTAACATCAGGGTGAGCAGACAATACAGAGAAAGTTGAGTTCTGGGAAAGGTGAAATATAATTTGTAACCTTTCTCATTCCCTTTGTCAGTTGGGAAGAACGTTATATAATAGAAATATCCCTTGAAAAGGACGAGAAATTGCTGAAGTGTTCAGGCCAAACATTGATGTGACATGCGCGTGCAGTCCCAGATTACCTTTTCTGTGTGCAGTGCATGTGCTTTTTCATTGAGAAAATCAAAATGGGTCAATTTCTTATCATTTTGATTCCAAAACTACACAGTATACACCAATTCTTATCCTTTCCCAATTGCTTTGAGACAGTTTCTTCTTCCACCATGTAATCACATGACTGGAACTCAACTTATCTTATTTTGTATTGCAAGTTCACTTTTCCTTTTAGATGTTTATTCCTTTGCAAGTTCACTGTTTATTCCTTTGCAAGTTCACTTTTCCTTTTAGATGTTTATTTGCCCTCAAATAGTGTAGATGAAATGTTTATTTGATGGCCTCTGCTTTTTATTCATTTGCTTTAGATCTGGGTACAAAAACTTGGTCTCTCCCTTTAATATCTCTTCCTTTGTTCATTTTCAAGAAGGTATTGTGCTCTAATAAAAAAAAATTATGTGCTTAATGTCAGCCAGTTTTCTGTGACAAAAGATGTTGCGTTGAGTTTGACAATGAATGTCTTTTGATTATGACAAGCTTGACCTTAGAGAAATGTTGACATGTTTTTTCCATGGTGGTTTTATTGCCAGTAAAGGTACTTGATAAATATTATGGATTAGATTGAATTGAAATCTGAAAAGATCATGCTTTGAAAACACTCTTGACTGGAGAGGGTTATTTTTATCCTATCATATGACATGACATATTGGCTACTGTCCATTTGGATGAGGGCCCATGAGACTGATGGCCATGGTGTCTTGTAAACCTTTCCCAAACAGCTTTCTTTTATGAGCCATTTGATTTGATTTTTTTTTTAATGGAGAGAGAGTGAGTGAGGGGGAAGGGGCAGAGAGAGAGAGAGAGAGAGAAGGGGGGGGCAGGCAAATAAATGGAGACAGATAGACAAACAGACAGGGAAATGTGAGAAAAGAGGAGATAGATGGACAGATGAGCAGAGACAATAGTAAAGAAAGGAGAGGGAAAGAGAGAGAGAAAGATACATGCACTTCAGAGATAGAGAGGTGGGGAGGAGGAGTGAAAGAAACTGAGAAATTCCGACATGTAGGTACATGTACATGTACATAATGTGATAGGAAATGATGAAGTAACATCTTTGTAGCGGTTTGGTACCAGAAGGAAAAATCTGCATAACATTAGCATTGGTTGTCCGTTTGTAGATGTTATCAATGTATTCTGACACTTTCGGAACTGCATTCCACTGCCAATGTATTTCAGCTTCACCTTCCTAACTGGGCACCAAAGCCTGTTTGAACTACATGTACATTAAAGACTGCCAACCAAATTGAGTTTGATACGCTGTTGATTTTATAACCAGACTTTCAATTTCAAGCTCAGTGAGTTCGCCTGTATGTGTACACGTACATTATTTACATGTGCATATTAGCTTACATTCTACATTTTTACTGTATTACCACCAAAGTAGCTACAATTTGATCTACATGTTGTAAGCATTGTAAAAATTACTCTATAAAAAAAAAATTGTAGAAAACTTGACATTTCCCATAGGTCCTAAAGCATACATGTAATTTTCAATTTTCTCATTTTTGAGCCGAGATCTTTTCAAGTTTGCTGAACCAGGAGATGTGAGTTTTATTGCTTTCTGCTCCCATTTATTGCTTTTGCCGTTGAAATGTCACTTTAACTTAAAGTTGGGATGCTACAAACATGCTACAGTGCAGAACTCATGCAGATTGTTTACTCTACTCCCTCTACATTCATATCTCTGACTATAGCCCAGGACTCGTGTGAGTTGTTTACTGTCTCTAGATTTCCACCTCTGACATACGATGCTCTGTCGTAGACTACTTGACATTTTGCTACCAGCTTTCAATGGTCAGTCGTAATCTCAACAGGGCATTACGAGATCGTCATCTAATTAGGCATCCCTCATGGGAGTTTGAAGTACTAGTAATGGATAGCGAAGAAAAGGAAAAGAATACTTTGGTTGTGATGTTACAGAGAAATCCAACCTTGATAATAAGATGATTTTTGTGAAAGCAGAAAAATAAAAACAAAATGGTGAAAGTTCGAAAGAAATAAGACAAGAATAAATAGTTATCAGTGTTTGAAAATTTATATAAGTCAATGCGAATCTGGTGAGTTGATTGTGACATATTGGTGGTCAGCTCTCCCGTTTGTTGTACACTAAATTATCATTAATTTGCTATTTTCTCCTAAGCGACTTTTCCCTCAGGGCAGTACTCGAAAAATATTGTAGATAGCATTTTGTTTCAGGTCCTCAAAAGAAAAAAATTGCAATGAGAAATACATTTTGAAAAAAAAATGATATTTTAATCATTATGTGTGTTGGAGCAGATGGGGGAGTTGTCTGACATTGCCGATTTAGCCAATTTAACATTCCCATATGTATAGTGATTACAACTTTACACAATTCATAACTCTTATTGCTTGTCCGAATTTGTTCAAACTTTCGCCAATTTGCTTCTCTGATCTTTCCTCTTTCGTTCAAAACAACTTGCCATTAAGGTTGGATTAACCTTTGAGCATATTATTTGGAGAGGAGAAAGAAGCGATTGCATGTATACAGTGTGAATGATGCCTATTGTTTCTAACTGATTGAATTACAAATGTATGTGGAATTGGTGATGTACCAATGCCCTAATGAATAATCTAAAATTGGTATGTATTCAAATGATAGAGGGCCTATTGTACTGTAATTTAATGCATTAATGTGTACATATAAAATACAGGAAAATACAAAATTTCAATTTTAATTTTCTATCACTGAGGAAGGCTTTGAGCAATTACGTACAGTGTATTTTGTCCCCCAAATTAAATGAATAGTTCGCCCATGAATTTGAAAAGTATTCCCACAACTTTAATAATGGCCAAAATAAATTTACTTTCTTTCCCAACATTGTAAATCATAGAATTACTGAATCATGATGAAGGCTCTTTTAAGTTGTGCTGAAAGAAGCCCTGTAAATATAACTTTTTTCTTTACTGTGGGAGAGAGAATGCAATTTTTAGGGTTTTGTTAGCTTGAAATCAGAGCTGTACATACAGAGAGTCGCGACACCGGAGATCACTTCTGACTGGTCAGTCATTTCATGGAGCTTCAAATAGTTCCCTCCCATAGAGAATGTACGTGAGAGGGAACTTTTGAGATCTCCATGATTCGCCATGTTTATAACTAAGACTGTGTACGTGTAGGCGTATTATGCGCGTGTCACAACTCTTCTCTTTCAGTGCGCTCTGGCATGAAATGAGATGCTGCCAATCTTGACATCCATAGTGCATAGTACATGTATGTACAGACGATTGTACTTGGAGGCATTTAAATCATTTTGAATTAAAAGTTTTTTTGTTTTTAACCACCCTCTTTTCTCTCTTTTGTTCTTTCTTGTGCAGAATAAGCGACAATAGATTTACCAATGGAAGTTGATAAACAGCTTCTTCACCTCATATTTGAAGGTTCCTACCTTTAATTCTCCATTACTCCACTCCAACAATCACCATAATACACTCATCTTCATCGACCTCAGAAGCCAAACGCAACTTGCCACTATCGCCAAACCTTTTCTGTCCTTTTCCCCCTTCTTTTGTCTTCATCTGTGATTTGGATAAGAAGAGGGAGCCCTCGTTTGGTACATTCCAGTCATCACCTTGTGCAGTCAACAGACAACAGCTAAACCCAAAGATGAATAATAATAAGAATTCTGGAGGTGAGTTTTTAATGCTTAGGTATAATGGCCTGGATTCTCGAAAGTTTTAACTTTATATTCCAATGATCTATGAAAGGCCCAATGTCCACCCAAAGTTCTGTATAAATGACTGTGCTTATGTAACGAAGATGACAAAATTAATATGGTCATAAAATGAAAATGTGAAACTCGAGTTTAAATCAAGTTCAAGTTGAAAATGATTTCATATTCATAGAGACAATTTTTGTATCTTTATTGTGGTGATTTTAAAGAGATCAGTGACATTTGGCTCTGTTGCATTTATTTGCATAATGCAGCATAATGACCTGCATAACATGTGTGCACTTTCAGGGTTCGTACGGGTCATGGAAAACCTGGAAAGTCATGGAATTTTACTTTATTGCTTTTAAGGCCTTGAAAGTCATGGAAAAATGTTTTTTTATTGAAAAGTCATGGGAAGTCATGGAATATCAAAATTATGGACATTCAACTACAGTATTTTGTCACTACAGGGAGCGAGAGTCGAGTAATCGATTTTACTCGACTCCCGTTCCGAGAACCGAGGAATCGACTCCGTGATGTCCAGAGTCGAGTACTCGTGCCCGGCGGTTCCGCGGTTCCGAGAGTCGATTCTGTTGTGTGATAATATATACGAGCCTTGGAATCGGCCCCAGAATGAGTGAAAGTTTGAACTTATCAGCGACGCTACTTGGCTCCGCAAAAACTATCACTACAGTGTGTGTATACATGTACATGTGGGGGTATGTGCATCATGTCAGACTGCGTGTGTGTGTGTGTCGGTGTGTGTACAACGCCGTTAATAGCGCACACCTCATTGTGATGTATTAGCAAGACAGGGAAACTATCAGCATGCAGGAGAGCTTGGAAGAGAGAGAGAGAGAGCGCGTGAGCGAGCAAGATGTATATTTAGGGGGCTGGGACAGAACATAATATATATTTGCATATCTAAATCCGGTGAAATGATATAAAAATTAATGAAACAAATCAACGAAATTTACTCCGGAATGGAAACTCGGCGTTCGAAGAACCAACAAAAAAAGCAACAAAAAAAAATCACAGAAAAAGAAATAAAGTCTGAGAAGAAAATATAAAATGAAAAGAAAGCTTTCAGGTCTTAAAAAAAACAAATATATTGTTAGAGTACTTCAGAATTAAGAAATATTAAGAGAAGGAATAATAATTTTTTTAAGTAGGCCTACCGTAAGAGAGTAGGACGAAGAAAAAAACGTAGGTCAAATATCAAAAGCAATGGTCGACAAGCCCTTCACTTAAAAAATATAAGACATGGAAGAACTATGAAGGAAAACCCCCTCCAAAATTTGAGGAAATAAATATTATTCATGCCACAGTGACGCCACACCATAATAATTCAAACTAAGTTAAAGGCCAAGTCCACCCTAACAAAAAGTTGATTTGAATAAATAAACAAAAATCCAACAAGCATAACACTGAAAATTTCATCAAAATAGGATGTAAAATAAGAAAGTTATGGTATTTTAAAGTTTCGCTTAATTTCACAAAACAGTTGTATGCACATCCTGCTTAGTATGCAAATGAGGGAACCAGTGACGTCACCGACTCACTATTTCTTTTGTATTTTATTATGTGAAATATAGAATATTTTAATTTCTGCAGATTTCACAATTAGGAAGCTCTCATTGAATTGTGTATAGGTTGCAACAATGGCAATTACACATGTTCAGCGAGGAATCAAACCTTGTTTCACATTATAACAAGGAAAAATTAAAATATTTCGTATTTCATGTAATAAAATACAAAAGAAATAGTGAGTGGGTGACGTCACTGGTTCCCTCATTTGCATACTGAGCAGGATGTGCATATAACTGTTTTGCGAAATTAAGCGAAACTTTAAAATACCATAACTTTCTTATTTTACATCCTATTTTGATGAAATTTTCAGTGTTATGCTTGTTGGATTTTTCTCTATTTATTCAAATCACCTCTTTGTTAGGGTGGACTTGGCCTTTAAGAATAATTATCGTTCGTTAGAATCAAAGAAAAAATGGCGCCTGTAGGTCACATGTAAAATAGAAAAAGGAACATGCCAGAGCGCGTTGATAGAGTTGTGACACGTGCATAATAAGCCTACGCGCGTACACGGTCTGTGTTTAAAACATGGCGGATCAGTGTTACGACTCTCGTATGTATAGCTCTGGAACATGCCGTATAGCGCCACCTCTTGTCATACCACGCATAGTCATCTACAGCCACCTTGCGAACAAATGAAAAAGACGATCTATTTTCATCATTATAGCCGCGAATTCAATCTGGTTTTCGTCATTACAGTTATGAAAGTGAAGCTTAGACTAGGATTATACTGGTCATGTATGTAGAATTTCGATAATTGTTTAATAAAGCGGACCTTTTTATATGAAAATCGGACAATTGTCGTTAAACTGCACACTACCCCTATGCAGTGACATAGTGAAGCCACCGGTGCTGCGGTGCAATGTACAGTGTATCGGGCCGGGGCCGGGCCTGGTTGGAGTCGGGCCTGGTCGGAGTCGATTCTGAATGGAATCCAAATCGAGCATCTAGTTGGCATGCACTAGTGTAGGCAACGTATGGCTTTTCGTCCTGCGGCCTCTAAATAACTAGATAACAAAAGCTGCTTTTCTATCGGGAGACTTGAAACATGCCCTTTGCTTCGCTTTGATTTGAGATCAAATTTTCAGTCTACCGACCGTATAAAAAAAATGTATAAAACTAAAAGTCATGGAAAGGTCATGGAATTCTGGCTAGAAAGGTCATGGAAAGTCATGGAATTTAATTCATGAGAAAGAGTACGAACCGTGTGTGCACTTTATGGTATGGTAAACATTGTAAATAACTTTGGATTCATTCATGTGCCAAATTTGCCAAATCACTGGATTCATGTGAATTTGGTTGTGCACCTTGACACTTGCAAAGTCTGCACATGTATTTGAATCTGAAATGATTTATGCTCTAGAGTACATTTGTATGTAACATAATGTATCAAAAAGATTGAAATTAGTAATTCTTTATACATTTGACAAATGTGCACATGAGTATCGTGACATGCTCACAACATCAACAAACATTTCCTAGAAAGCCGGCTCTTGCGATTGATTCACAAATTTCCTTCCACATGTTTTTGCTTTAGCTTCATGACACATGTATTACCCATCAGCAATAGGATCCTATTTGAAATACACCCACATCAACTTTCAAATTTTTGAGTATTTTGAAGGAAATAACATGCCAATACATGGTGAAAGATAAAGTGTTGCTTCCACAGGCTCTGTAAGCCTAGCAAAATAATAGATAGGTAGTGATTGATTTGTTCCTGTTATTCTTTAAAGAAACACCATAATTATATGAGGAATGGATTGACATTTTATTTGGTAATGGGTTTATATTTCATAAAATATATGAACAAAATAGTTGAGAAAAATAGACCTCAGAATTTTTTTTCCCTTTAACTTAACTTTTTGAGCATCATGTCCAGCTATTTGGCTTTTTAAAAAGAACAGGGCCCTATTTAGAGAGGGGGGGGGGGGGGGGGAGGCAAATTGAATTGATTATCCTTAGCCCAGATATTTTTTGGGAAATCACTGTGACTGTAATTATGCCTGCATTGTAAATCAAAGTTAATAGCACATTTATTCTGCACTGACCTCCATTTACCCTCCATGTACATCCTTCTTCCGAGGTCCTTCCCTGGACTATGATCAAATCATATCCTTAACATTCTCGTGATAAGGAAGCTACACTCATTGCTTTACTGATATTAAAGTTAGTTATGGTTTTATCTCTTGTTTTATCGTTTTTGTTAAAACAGGAGTTCAAAAGGTCAATCGTAAGTAAATGGTGTGTTACCGATATCTTGTGACCATTGGGGTAGTCTACATTTTGTGCAAATATCGTAAGGCTAGCCCCTAGTATGCTTATCATTCACATGGGGGAGGGATGTTCCAAAGGTGGACCACAAGGACATGTACATTCATTTACAGTACACACGTGGGACTGGAAACTAATTGTTTCTCATATGGGCTGAAAATTATGGCAGCCAATCAGAGTTTGTTATCTTTTTCGCGGGCTTTGTTCCCTTTAATAATTCCTCGTTTGTACTGTTTGATTTCAGCTCTATGTTCATTCTTGCTTTTCACAATAAAGAGTGCTAGAGCTTTAGTGTGTGTGTGTAACTAAACTTTTACTTCGAAAAAAAACACCTAGATGCAATTCATTTGCCCGAGTTTAATTTTGGATCGATGCTGTAGTGTTCAAGGGACGTAATGTATATTGTTGGATTTGCAATACTTGGGGTTGTTTTCCCCTGTGGATTATAGATTTGGAAGTTACTACATGTAGTTTTGAGCATTTTTATTGGGTATCATGTCTTGCGTTTGTGATGTACATGTACCATCGCGTTGCAATGGTGACCTGGCAACATGGTATAGGCAGAGATGCAAGAGGAGAGAAAAATACTTCTTTGGTAAGGCACTGCTAGGAGTATCTGAAAATAGTTATTGCATGCTTGAGTCCAAGGGATTTTGATGCTATTTTTTTCATCACATGTTCTAAGTGAGTCAGATTTTCTTTAAAGGTGTAAATAGATTAAAATTGGTTTCCCTTCTCATGGTCAATGAATTGCTTACAATAGAAATACTGTTCTATTATTAATATGAGCTCTTGATTATCAATGACAAGTTAAAATGATTGATAAAGGTGGCTGAGTCTTTGCATTTGATTTTCAGTGGGAAACTTTGTTAGAATTGTGAGAGTTGTCATTTATAACATGTTTCATTGAACAAGGCCTTGTGCTTATGTGACTTTGTGTTACTTTTTTCTTCCTTTTTTACTTTTTTTTGTAGATGATGATCTCCTGCAGATGAAAAAGAAGGTCTCTGAGACGCCGCTTCAGTACGGGGAAGACCAGTGGCCCGCATCGGTCCTGGCCTGCATGAACGAGATGCGCAAGCAGCACCAGTTCCACGATCTGGTGCTACTGACGGACGAACATGAGATCCCCGCCCACGGCGCCGTCCTGGCCTGCATGAGCCCATTCTTCAGCGAGGTCGTCAACAGAGAGGAGAAGCGACGTAGTGGCGTCCTCAAGACGACTGTTGATGGAGTGTCTGCTGCCACCATTGAAGCCCTGGTCAATTTTGCCTACACGGGAAAGTGAGTTTTCTTTATGAACAGTTTTTATAGAATGTTTTATTTTTCATCTATTTCTTTCAAAAATTTGAAACTTGGTTTAGAACATGGTGCCATTTGCATGTGCACCAAGAGCTCCAAGAGCTCTAGCAACAATTGCTTCGGGCTTTACTTTATCAAAGATGTAGGTTAGGGTTGCAATATATATAATTGGGTTTTAGGGTAGGTTTAGGGTTTGGAATATTCTTTTTGGGCAGGGTTTGTGGATTTGCTTAGTGTAGGATATTCACCGCACCTTTCCTCTAGTGTAGAAATACTGTGGAAGTCTACATGTACACTTTTTAAAGACGATAATCGCATGTACATGTATGTGCAGATATACCTGCATATGTAGTCATTAACCTTTCATAAACTCTACTTTGATAATGAAGAGCTCTGAAGAAAAGAATGTTTCTGAAAACTAAAGTACTTTAGTCATGATCTAATGTGTTATAGAACATGGAAGGTAAGTTTTGTGGAACCTCCTGGCTAATTAATTGAGAAGAGCGGTCGTCAATCTTCTGCTAATTAAAACCCACTTTCGAGATTGGCTTTGTATCCTGTATGATAATGGGTGCTCTCACTGTGCCAATCTGTTGTGGGCAAGATAGACAATAGTACACAGGGTTCTCGCTCCTGGAGGCTAGTCTGCAGGCACAATCCCTTGTCAGTCCAAATGAGTAAAAAGTGTGTCTGAACTGTAAGACTGTAGATAGCATTCTACTGCATCCCATAGACCTTGTACTGCAGCTGCTTTCTGATGCAACCATTATGTAAATTGTCAAAATGGGATATGTGCTTGCAGCTTCCCTGATGATAGTCTGTAGTCTTGCAGATCACTATGACACCTGAACAAAATTCTTAAATGCCTTTAGCCTAGCCTGACTTTGTCAGCCTCTGGCTGTGTTAAATAGGAGCAGCTTACATGTATGTAAGGGCCTTGCAGTTCAGACAGTATTCTGCATTGTGACTAACAAAGGGTTTGTGCCTGCAGACTACCTGGAGGCCATAGGCATTGTTTACATGATGACATGAAAATGTTGATCAAGAGATGTGCAAGAAACCATGTCAAATGTTCAAATCAATCATATTTTATTTGGATTGCAAGTGTTTGCGTGTGTGTATTTTCTAATGATTCTAGTGTTTGCGTGTGTGTATTTTCTAATGATTCTATTGTCTGACACAAGAGTAAGTTGTCTGAAAAAATCTGAATGCTTTGGATGTAGAAAGTATGTGTAACTTATGCAACAAGGATCTCTATATATCTAGAGAATACCGATGTACAGTGTAATGCCTGTGAAGTATTTCTGTGTTTAGTGAAGTATCAGCGATACCTTTCATGGTGGAGAAACTGAATTGTAGACCTTTAGTTTTTCCGGGTTACAGTCATTCCAGTACAGGGAGTGTTCCAGTCATTCTGGTGATGATCAGAGTAACTGATCAAAATGTCAAGAACTGCAGAGCTCTAAGCAGAGCTCACCAGCCCTTTTTAGGGCTCATTCCTTTGTTACATGGTGCAACCCTGAAAAATTATACCCACAATTCTGTTTCTGTGTTGTGTATATGAATTTTATGCTATTGTATTAGGCTTCAAACCACATTTTGATCCTTTGTGGTCCATTTTTAGCAATATATTAGTCCCATCGGCATTAGCATGTTGGGAATTATTTCCTGATCCCCAGAAATACCTGCAACTCAAATTTACCAGATTTGAATTAACGTTGGCCTACATGTACATTGTATGCTGTAAACGCAGCAAAGTAGGCAAGTTGACCTGTGGATTCCACTTTTTGAAAATGCAATCTCTTGATCTCTTCTACAGTCGTTATGCTGAATTGATTGATTAATGTTTTCTGTCCATTCGTCCGTCCGTCCCGCTTTCCACTTTTCGGTTATAAGGTGTAAGGTCAAATGTCAAAGAGGTCAATTGACATGTACATGTAATTAGAGGCTTTTTATTCTGGTTACGACAATATTTCAAGAACAGTTTTAGCCATCAACTGAATTTAGGTGGAGGCATATAGGAGACGCAGTGGCATTCAATTCTTGTTATATTTAATTTTATACCTCTGCTCACAGAAGGTGGTGCTGGAGGCATTATTTTTCCATGTCTTTAGACGTTTGATTAAGATAGATTTCGTTCAGTTTTCCTTGCCCTAGAGATGATTACATGTATGATCCTTTTCCATTATCGCTTTCCGTCTTTTAATAGATCAATGTCCTTTTAATCTCCTCCCCTAACTATAGGATTGAAGTCTCGTCGGAGCTGGTGAGCGAGGTCTATCACGTAGCTAAAGAATGGAAGGTCCCCCGCCTCAAGAAAGCCTGTGCCACGCACATGCTGGACAACATGAACACCAGGAATTGCCTCGGTGAGCAATCCATTTTCATTTCGTTCACTTTGTGCCCTGTGTCTGTGGTCATGTTTTTGTGTGAAGAGCATTTATAATGAGATTTGTTTTCGATTCCATGGTGAGAGAGAGATGTGTTTGTACTTAGAAGAGAAAGTGGGATAGATTTGATGAGATATCCATGTGTGTTGCCACGAGGGATAATAAAAATGCTCTATGATGTGATGTTGACATTGTTGTGAGATGTCCTCCCCCCCCCCCTTCTGTCTGTATTTCCTGTCTCTCCCACCCTCCTTCTCTATCTCTCTCTTTCTCATTCACTCTGATCTTTACTCTTTTTTTTCTCTATCTTTTCCTCACTCTGTCCCTTTTCTCATTTCATCTTTCCCCAACTCCTCCTCTCTGCTCTCTGTTTCTGTTTCCCTCTTTTACCATCTTTCTTTTTCTTCATGTATCTTTCATTCTCTACTCTCTTTTTTCATTTTCTCTTTCCTGTCTCTTATATTTATGCAGTTAAAAGTGGACTTTTCTCTTTTCCTTCATGTCTAATATGGAATCCGGATAATTTTTTTCTCCTAGCCTTCCATTTCCATCTTTCTCTGGTTCTGCTGCACTAGTGTTTTTTAAAATGTTTTAAGAATCTTTCCAAGAACAAAAGCTTTGATAAAGAGATTCCTCCATCTAGCAAACCATGAAAGATGCATGTGCTTGAAAAGAGACAAGATACAGTGTGCCTTTTAGCCAAGCATCCAATATGTCAAGTCAAGGTATAATTTACTCTGAAAGTAATAATATAATTAGCCCCATGCTGTTGTTCCTCTGAGCCTGTGCACAGGCTAAGTGCATCAACATTCTCTTCAGTTATTCTAGGATCAATTATCGCACTGTTATTTGCTTTGTTTCACAACAATTGCTTTATCACATGATGATTAGTAGAGGGGTGGCAGCGCATTATTCCCATCTATGTAAATTTACGTAGTCTACTTAAGGATCCGTAAAGCCTTCTCAGTCAGTTTTTATAGGTGTAAGTACAGTAAAACCAGAAATTTTTGCAACAGGAAGCTTTTGCAAATCACTAATGACAGCCACTTTCATGACAAGAAACTTTTGTGGACTGCAAATACTGTCAAATCAGAAACTTTCGCGACATAAAACTTTGCGAATCATTAATGACGGCCAAGTTTGCAGCAGGAAACTTTCTTGAATTTCAAGAACTGTATGTTTCAATTGTGATTTGATTATTTTGTGGCATGAAACTTTTTTACGAATCTAGACCACTTGTGAAATTCACGAAAAGATTCATGCACGAGAAAATCAATGGTTTTACAGTAGTCAGCAGTATGATTCAGTTATTGTTAAAGACTGCAATTTTCACAGAAATGAACTTAAAAGAATTGCCAAAATTCAGCATTGTGACTTTCATTATAAATCATAGCCATGTGATGTTTGTGGCACAGCAAGAGAATTTCATAAATTGCAAAAGTTCAATGTTATTTAATCAATTTACGGGTCATACATGTAACTTTCAGAAATCTAAATCTAAACCTTTTGTGAACAGAAGTACCATAATGTCACCAGTCGTGGCGCACCCTTGTAATACAGCTTCATTGCTGCAACGCCCTCTGTGTCAACTGCCCTGTAGTCTCTCCCCAGAGCGAAATGAACGGATGCGATTGGCTCGCAGTTATAGTACCATAATTAATAAGGAACAAGTATGCAGTGTTTTGCCTGCTGCCGATCGCGCAAAGAATGACGGCAGGAAAAGTTCGTTTCCAAAGAGAATTATCCACGGGACTTTTTTATGTTGTGCTAATTGTTTGCGAGAACAAGAACTTCCTCTTTAGCAGACTGAAACAAAATATGTACCATATTTTCTGTTTTTGATGTAACAGAGCTTAAGTTTCATAGGTGTTGGCCAGACAAATTTTTTGCATGAAAAATACTTTGGAAATAAATTATCTTTGTTCAAAGTTGGCTGTCTTGCCGAGAATGCCTATGCCATTCATACAACACACAAATCATGACGTAGGCAGCCCGACAAGCGCATTACACAGTGCGCATGCGCAATCCTGCAAAGACATTGCGATAGCCAGATAGCTTCCTGCATATGGTTTAGTAGCGCGCCGTGTACTAAAGTGAATATTTTTTACAACAGAGTGATTTATCTTAGATAATCCTTCTGCGTAATATCATTTGCGAAGGGTGCGGCGACACTGGAACAGCAGAATTCCCGCATAAGCGCCGCAGAGGCAAGATGCAATGTTTCAGGTGGATTTTATTCACAAGAATTTTCGGCATCGAATGGTGGGTGATTCCTCAACAACCGTGGTATTTTCTGAAAATTATTAATCCAAAACTATCAAACCCCTCCGCAACTGGTGAGATTACGGTATCTGGTTGTAATGAGATAAATGAAAGTTGACAAACTGAAAACATTTTCCTTGTTTTAACTTCCGCGGTTGGCGGTGTGGGAATGGTGAAGATAAGTGCTTGGGTAATAACATTTAAAATATGAGATCAATTAGTTTAAGTGCTTCCTTCTGTTTATTGAATCTTAAAGAGAAAAGAGAAGGTTGTGTCTCTCTTTTGAATATATCTTGTGATTGCCAGTATATACCAAAAGTCCTTTCTAAATTACAATAGTGTTTGAATGTCCTAGAATTATGAAAATGTTTAAAATATGTTAGATTAGTAAAAGTAAAGAAATAAAACAGTATCCATCTCAACATCTATCTTGTTTCTTTTAAAGCAATTATTCAGTTATTATTCCTCAGGGACAATAATTGTCACAATTCACCTAAAATAAAAAGTGCAGTTTACAACAATCCTTTTCTTGGTAGAGAAGTGAATTATATCTCACCTTTTGGGATTCTAAATCAATAACACTAAATTGAGTTCTTGGTCAGGGAAAATAATGCACTTTAAGATCACCATTTGGAGGTTTGCTAATGGCCTTTGCATCATTGAACTCCCTTTTAGCCAGCCACGAAGGGAAAGGATGCTTTTCTTTGTTTTCGGTGCAATTCCCCACAGAAGATTAATATGCATCGCCATCCTTATACTTCGTGACGGCCATTTATTGAATCCCATTTTGGGGCGATTACCCCGGGCTGTGCTATAGGATGCGAGTCTCCAAATAAAAGGCTCTGTGATTTTTCTGTGTGCTTGAATGGTGGTTTATGGACATGAGATATTACCATTTGAATGAGATCAATTAACTGCAATAAAGTCAACGTTTGGGAAGGATAACTTTTTTCTTTAGTATCTGATATTAAATTACTGCTCCTTGATGTGACAATTATTTACATGTTAGAATTTAACATATTAAATGTCATCCATTTCTTTTATTGCCACATTCATATGTAGACACATGTACATGTAGGTTTAAAATAAAGTTTCACTCTAGCAGTATACATTTTTTATTACTTTTATGATCTAAGCTCTCTTTCAATTTCCCATTATAAAAAGAGAGATTTGTTTCCTAGCAGCAACTATGTGCATGTATACTTTGCTCTCGGTTGTATTGTATTTTTTTCTTTTGAGATTACAAGAGCTTGTTGTGAGAATACTAAATCTCTTGTCAGCTTTCTAGAGCTAGATAGCTTTTAACCACATGTAGAGCTCTTACAGAGTTTTTAAACTGACGTGATTTAAAATCACTATTCTTATGTATTAAAACAATTTTTATTGTACATAGATTGTGCTCGTTTTTGACTGAAATTGTATTATGTGTACATGTATATTTTGGAATGAAGCCTTATCAAGAATGGGAGCTGGAAAAGATTCCCCAGATTTGTTGCCAATTTGCCCAAGTGTACCCTTCAACCCTCATTTGGAGGATGCATGGCTGTTTTGCATGAAGACTTGCAGAGATGCTAACATCTGAACTGACGGAGATGCAGCGCTTCTTGAAAAGTAATATCATTTTGTTCTCTATCGATCATTTGACAAACAAGTGGTGGTCAGTGAGCCGAGTTGTGATAGTGCTAGCTGGCTGCAGGGCTGCACCAATGGAGTGTGTGAAAATGGACCCTTTCACACCTGTCTCTCCCTGTTCTTCTGAGAAAATATAAATTGGCCAAGACTGAATGTACCTTCTTTTTTTTAATTCTTAAATACTGGCATATGTGGGTTGAGTGGATGAGGGACCCATAATCTGATTTATAGGAAATTTATTTGCTGCACACTTTTCAAACCACGTCAACTTCAAGAATTAGGTTAAGAAATTATCCAGATGGAGTGTGGAGTCAGAATGTGGGTACATGTACAATGACATGTACGCTTAGTATTAGCTTTTGGGTACCGAATGAATCTGGACTCGAGCTACTTTGACAGTGAATATGAATGAGATCATTGTTTTCACAAACAGAATTCTACCAAAGAGTATTTTTCCCTGTACATGTAGACATACTTTAAAATTATTTCACGCACAGTAGGCTTTGTATATTTAAGATGTATATTTATCCATTAGAAGGCTACCCAGTAGTCAATAGCAATACAGCTCTGTGGAGAGCTCAAGAAAGCGCCCTGGAAAACTCTAATTAAAAACAAGACAAGCAGACACATTAAAAATAAACGCTAAAAAGAATCTCAATTTTGAAATTAGCAAATTTCATAAAGAGCTCCTGTAAACATAAGTATTTATTTACTCTGTATTCTCCAAGGATATATTGAAGACCTCACTAGAAATCTTTCTGGATTTTAGTATTCAGGGTACAGTCTACTGGCAAATGTGTCAAGTGAGAAAGGAACAAAGACATGTGAATGATTGTATGCAAATGAAAGCCATTTACACACCAAGAGCAAATAGTCATGAAGGAGCCTGAAGGAACGAGGGATATGCATGTCAATCGAAGGAAGGAGAAAGAGAAGATGGGCAAAGAGGATATTTGAAGAGTGGAAACAAGGATATTTGAGGAGAGGGAAAGATAGAGATAGAGAATTAGGTAGGAATGGAACATTTTGGGTATGCTTGTCAATATTTGGAGGGAGGGTGGGATGGAAGATGGGGGAAAAAACAGTACTGGCAAAGAAGAAAATATTTGTGAAGATAAAATGTGATGTTTGAGTATTAAGAAGGAAAAAAGAGGTGTAAAAACAATAGAGCGAAAACTGTTGGAAATGTGTGTCAGTAAGGAGACAGAGAAAGAGGATGGACAAATATAATATTTAAAACTGGAAGTCCACCCTGATATCAAGTTGGTTTCAAAAGAAGGAGAAAAATTAAATGATCAATGAAAGTCCAGTAAGAAAAATATGAATTTTTGAAGTTGTAATCAATCAAACACAAATTGGCAACTCCATGTCATATCTTGCGAGTTCCTCTCCCATTTGACCTGAACTAAAAAAAAAATCATATATTGCCACATTTTTCTTTTAAAAAATGTTAGATCATATATGCAACCCAGATATAATCATTGCACATAAGTTATTACACAAAACATGTATGAAAGAATTGTAACCCTTCATCAACAACTAAGAAAATTAAAATTTATGAAATTTTCTGTACAAACCAATTGAGAGAGGAGCAAATTTGTCAGTAAAAATAACTGACAAAACACTTGATGAAACGCTCCCCAGAATAGAGATGGAAAAAAAGTTTGGAATATGCATGACACTTAAAGGTAGTAGGGGAAAAGAGAGGGTGACTGAAGAGGATATTTGAGGAGTTATAGTGGTGATGGAGTGTTCAGAAAAGAAAGGCATGTGAGAACAAAATAGAAAGTAAATAGGAGAGGACAAATTAGCGATATGTGTCAATTTAAGGAGGGAGGGATGAAGGAGGACAAGAAAAGATGTTTGAGGAGATACATGTAAAAAGGTGATTGAGTATTACAGCAAGGAGGGTGTTTGAGAAAGAGGATAGAGAAGGGAAATTAGAGGATGTGCTATGTTTGCATTCTGGCAATAGGTATTTCTTGATTTGAAAGGGAGTGTATAAAGATATTTTCTGTTTCTGTGTAATTCTACATGTATGTACTTTGATTAGCCGAATAAAATAATATTGACGACAATAACATCAGACATAAAGTACCCTTCATTGAACTGTGCATGAATCCCCCCCCCCCTTATTTTTCTTCAAGCAAAATAATATACCTGGAAAGCTTAGATATGCTTTGGACAAATATACGGTTATAAAAGAGTATAGCATAGGAATATAAGATCAATCATGTAATTCTATTTTCCCAGGTCTGTTTTAAGTCACATTATATTTTTTTTTTTTTTTTTTTTTTTTTTTTTTTTATGTATTTATTGAATTTTACAAAATGCAACAAATCAGGTACAAAATCAGGATAATCATAAAATATGGATAATAATTACAAAAACAAAAGAAAAACCCCCAACAACAACAGATAAAAATAAAATAAAGAGAGCAGCTAAGATAAAAGTAAAATAAAGAGAGCAGCTAACAAAACAATACAAAGGACCTGAGAGGATGCCCATAGCCACCGAAGACGACCCACGAAACGAACCTGGCAACGAACGGCTAATCACCCCTCCCACTATACTAGCGACATGATACAAGGCAGATCCCATAACTGTGAATGATCGATTAATAGTTGACACACACACACTCTCTCTCTCTCTCGGAAAAAAAAAATCCAGTAACATCATGAACACATGACATGTACAGTCGAAACCCCGTATAAGGTGGCCAGATCAGAGCGGAATGTCATGCATCTCTGTGTTTTGCATGAAAATGAAATAAACAAAGAAATAGTCCAAAAATCGAACCGAACACATTATATTTTTTGTGTGTTTCCCCCCATTATGTTAAGAATCTGTTGGTTATAAATTGCCCTTAGCCCCATTTTCTTTTTTCTTTCACATGATTGCCAAGTTAATTTCATTTTCAATTTTAAAAGACATTATGTACATGTATACATACATCACTGCAGTACACCCTTTCCTTAGACCAAAAAGCACAGTGTGTATGGTTTGAAATTTAATATTGCTGACAAAGATTTGAGCTCACAATGTGCCAATCTGTATTTTTGCTATTTTACCCGGAGTTAATAACTTCTAAATGTCAGCCTAGGTAGTAGGTACCTGGGAAATAAGAGGTCAAATTATTTTCAATTGCATGTGACACATTTGTTCTGTATAGGAGAAACAAGTGGATTTTTATTCCCTTATAATCCCTTTATCCCCGTAATAATCCAATCGATTAGCCCCTGCAGTCCAACAGTGAGCCCAGAAGCAGTGGAAATGAAAAGACAGGTGCAACGCTGGTTACATTCCTTAACCCACTGTCACCTAGCCAATATATACCTCTCATTTTTGGCATCAAATGATGAAACTGATGTGACCTGTTATGTGGAGGGTGAGACAAATATTGAAGTGTTGCGTGTGGTGCACAAATTGTAGTAAACAGGACTCAAGAAGGATTAATACAGGGCTTTGGAACATTCAGTACAATAGAAAGATAGATGGACCTACAACTACCTATCGGGAGTGAAAAGAAAGGGGGGGGGGGCTTGGATGGGTAGCCCCTGCAGTTCTTGCTAAAGGTCCCTATAAAGTAAATATCTCATCCCTGCTAATCATGTGCCCACATTGACAACCTCTGGGGTCCTTTATTTTCACTTACATTTGCCCTAATACCATTCTTTATTATTAGACCTATTTTTTCCTACTAAAATTTCAAGAGATTGATTTCTAATACTTGTTTGTCAAATTTGTACATCAAATATTTTTGTCATATTTGTTAGATACCATGTATGTTTCCTTCAGTATTCTGTGTAAGTGTACAAATTTTATGAATTTGATTTTTATATATTTTTTTTGTTAGCGAGGCAGAATAATACCTATTTAAACGAGGAAAGCTACGTTTCGACCGCTACTGCTAGTCTTCGTCAGGCAATGAGCATAGACTTCGCTGCGCGCGTGTTATATAGCAGCGGCGGGGGTCCGGGGAGCCCGGGTGTGTGCTATTGTTTGTCTCTACTCGGGCGCTGTGATTGGTCGGTGCAGCTGGCCAATCACCGGACACGATGTCGTCGTAGGGCCCCGCCAGTGCGGCGGCGCTGTCTCTAACTGGTTCTAACCGGTTCATCGAGTGGCGCTGAATGGCTAGTAACCATTCCTCTGAGATGTTAATACCGTTATCCCTATTAATATTGGTCGGATGTAAACGGATCTGAATCGCTTCCTTAACTCGGCGCGTATGCCAATGCTTGTCGTGCGCAATGCAGCTGATCTCATCCCAACAGTCTATGCTCATTGCCTGACGAAGTCTAGCAGTAGTGGTCGAAACGTAGCTTTCCTCGTTTGCACATCGTGAGACAACTGATCAACTCTTCATCTACATCTTTCACCACGATGAACCTCTTCCAAACCAATCCTTATTTAATACTATAAAGTCACGGTCTCTCTGAAGTTCATTTGGAAAAGATATTGGATATGCTGCCGATCCAAGCAAATTGGTGCTGAAGCTGTTAATATTTAGCATAAATGTAGATTGCTGAGATGGAATTGCAATGCCAATAACCAATACCTACACATATAAGCTCGAGGTGACAGATTTTATCCAAGTGTCAAAGTAGAGTCTGTTCTTGCAGACTAAATAGCGGGATATTGCACCAATGTGCAAACTATGTCTGGTTAGTCTGCATGCTCAGACCTGAAATTGACACGTAATTTGAAAACAACTACTGGTTGTGTCAGGAGCAGCTATAGTACAGGGCCTATGGTTATGGTAGTCTTACAGCTCAGAATCCCTGTTGGTGTTGTGACTGATAAGGGGTTATGCCTGCAAACTAATGTCAGCTCATGAGTTGCTGTGAAAACTGACTTATCAAGGGTAAAAAATGTATTTGATGATTGTGGAGTGATCAAGATTTTCATACATTTTTTTTTAATGGTACAAGGACAATTCACAAATTGGTGGGAAATATTGTCAACAGACCTTTTTGTGAAGGTCTTGGTGACTAGTTAGAGCTAATGCTCTTTCCAGTTTCCACTCTGTAAAATATTTATTTTCTCACTACTGCACTTAGATGGTATATACATAAATTTTATTTGAATGTCATTAGAACCTCTGTCTGTTTTATAAGCTTCTTTTTTACTTGTTAGTACTTTATCTTGAATTATAGCAAATAGCATGTACTTTGATCTTTCTGGCAAACAGCCATGTCATGGCAATAGCATGGCTCAACCTTTGAAAAAGGGTTATCTCTGATCTCAATGGACACTAATTGTGTTGTGCCTTGTAATTCACCTTGACTTTCATATTACCTCAATGTCAAATGAGGAAGATGCTCATGTACATGTATACAATGATGTCTTGCATTAGGCTTATTGCCTGTCAAAGTGACAGATTTCATTATAATTATGTTCATGACATCCATGGGTGATATAATATTAAGATCAAACATGATTCGTTATGGGCTCCATAACTTACGGAGCCCATACATAAATTACCTTGATCTCTGGCTTATTTTGTACATTTGGCGACTTGAATTGAAAAAGTAATGTCACTGTTGTACGTTCAAATATGGGTACTTTCTGTACTGTAATTGGATCTCTGCTTTTTACAGATAAGAATTAGAAATTGACATCTGTAAAAAGGAGCTACAATTTCAGGTTCAGAATTTACATTGTAATGACCTTTAATCATTCATACTCTCCGATCCATAATTAAGCCTTAAGACATCCAAGACACATGGGCACCAAGAATCTTGGTCAGGACCCCTAGAATTTAAACATTTTACAATTTTTCACTGCTTACCCTACAAAATAGTTGGGTGTGGAGTCCTGCTAATAGACTGATTTTGTATTTTCATGTATTTTCTAAATGGGGACTTAATGATTGCCATGATCCGCAGTATTGTAGTAGTCGTTTGAGTAATTGCATGCTCATAACTTCACTCAGTACAATACTGCCATGATTTCAATGAGCACCTATTTGTGTCATCATGCAAATAGAACTCAATGAGATGTAGGTGTACTTTGTACATGTAACATGAAATTTGATTTGCCATTCATCCATAAAACATACAGATGTAGATGTTATGTTCAACCGGGGAGAGATAGGAGGAAAATCTATCTCTGTATGGTACCTGTACCTGTATATTTTCAAAAACCTTTTATAACTTAGTCATATTTTCTGGCTAGGTTCAGCCCTAGCGATTAGGAGTGTTTCAGAAATTTCAATCTGTCCGTTTCGAAAATGTCAAAATCGTATCTCTTCCCATTAAGGTTGTCCCTTTTTGCTGGTATTACGATGAATATTCATGATATATAGTTATGGTAGCTAAAACGAAATTGGAATGCAACTCATTAATTGTGGTCTCATATCGTTCAACTTGTATCAAGCAATACCTTATACCAGTTATTTGATATTTTGTGATTTTCAATTAGTTTCTGTGATAAATGTACAGATTTACAATATGACAAAGGTTTGTTGACTTTAAAAAAATGCTACTGGTTCTACCTCTATATCTAGTGCTTGATTATATCAGTCAAAAAAATGAGACAGCAGCTCCAGTGCTGAATGATAAGCGCTGCGAGACGACCCACTCGGTAATGACCCCACTTTACCAATTACGGAGAAAGGTGAGAGACAACGGCCTCGTTATTGACCATTTAGTCCGAAATAGAATCAATCCTGACATCAGGATATGTACATGTATCAGTGCACTGCTTGATGGACGTTCCTTTGCGATTTGTCGTTGTGATGCACTAATTGACCTTTTAAAGTGTCAAAATGTTTCATGTACATGTACATGTATACGGCATGTGGTTAAGGTTATGCTTATGCTTTTCCTTTTAAGGCTTGTAGATGGACACTGTACATAGATAAGAAATATTGAGGGTATCTACATGTACATCATTGAAGTAGGAGGTTAAAGGGAAATCTAACCTTAATAGCACGTTGCTCTGAAAGAAAGGAAAAATCAGAGAAGCAGATTGGTGAAAGTTTGAACGAAATCGGACAAGCAATAGCAAAGTTATGAATTTTTGAAAGTTGTAATCACTATGCATATGGGAATTTCAAATTGGCCGAATAGGTAACGTCCCTGTGATGTAGTTGCGGACAACTCCCCCGTTCGCTCCAACACACAAAATTACTAAAATGTTATTTTTTTCAAAATGTATTATAATTTCAATTTTAAAAATGTCCTTTTTTGCAACGTTCATTTCAGCTTATATTGGAATGCAAGTTGCTCTTGCCAATTTTTCAAAAAGAATTCTTTGCCTACTCACGGTTGCCCCAACAATTTTTATTATATTTTGTAATTCCTTTTTAATTTTCAGGTGTACTTGTAAAAATTAGCCTAAAATAAAAGCTTTCCATTGAAATTCAGAAAGTGTATAAGTTAGGCTGACACTTCTGTAAGGTAAAGTGTTGGAATGTACATGAATTCCTTTTTTTCAACTTCTTATTTATTCTGCAGTTATACTGTGAATATGCATAGGTAAACAGGTACATAAATGACAGCCCCAACAAACTAGCTCACATCAATAGCACTACTGATAAGATTGTGCAGTTTGATGTAGTGAGGTGCATGTGTGAATGAGATTACATGTACTTTCAGCTAGCTATGAAAGAGGCAATGTTTGATCTAGAGTATCAAATAATTGTTATTGTAAGTGAAGTACATGTGATAAAGTCTTGGCTGGTGTGTATTTCCTGCGTCAATGTAGCATAGCATAGGAACAGTGATGAGAAATGGGGGATAAGGACAAAGTTTCCCAGAATCTCTCTTAAACAAAAGAGAATTCCTCTAACCAACTCAATTATGAGAGAATGTCACCCTTTGTTTGGTTCAATTAATCATTTACTTGTCTTGCCTTTTCATTCACTCATTGATGGATTTTCAATGTTAAAGTAGTAGTGACAGTGACGATAGTGATTAAAAAAAAACACCAAAAAAAATATTAACAAGTACAATAATAACATTCAGTTCTTGTATAGTGCATATCACATTATGATATAACATCCCTTTGCACTTCCATAGAGTTTTGGGTATTATTACCCTGGCTTTAGCTCTGGCAACCATTATCAGCACATAGTGCGTTTCAAGGAATAATCCTACCTCAACCCACCCACTACACATGATATTCTGGTCCATGGATCAATACCTTTGAAAATAACCCTAAAAATAAGATTTATTTTGGGGTTTTTCCCAGCAGAACAATAAATGCATCTGTCATCCTAATCTTTTCAATATTTCCATCTTGAATTTCCCATGCAGAAATCCGTTCCTTGGCTACAGCAGAGGGTGACGAGGAGTTGATTTCCATTGTTGATCAGTTCATCAAAGGCAATGTAGATGAAATCACCAATACCTCGGATTTCTGCCAACTTCCATTCATGAAAGTATGTTTTTCCACTGACTTTAACCCACTAAGTATATGTCTATATATAGTTATCATAAATTGACTTTCAAGAGTCGGATTTGAATTTCATTTCAGTGTTAAATTGGGGACAAAATGTTTTTCTCTAGAGAAAGAGAATATTGTACCTTAAAACCAGAAACTTCCATTTAAATTTCATGCCCCAAAACGATTAAATCACATTTATATATTTGAATAACGGCATAAAGTGTAGACGCATTGTTGAATGAGAATGGAATAGTATCTTTAAGGAAATGAAATGCAAATTATGTTTGGTTGACATATTTTTTACCCAATGATGACAATAAGATGCCTTATTCTGATGTGTGGTGGACATTGGGAAACCCAGGTTTCTCTCCTTATATCTCCTTTCCTTTCAACTCATCTTCACCTTTTCTCTTCCACACTCCACATTTCATTTCTTTCTGACTTTTGACCTTTAACCTTTGAAACCATGGCTCTCTGTGTCTGTTGGCCACAGTGTTGAGGATAATATCTGAGGGTATCAAAGACATGTTTGCAATTTCTATTTCATATACCTCAGTGGCTTGTTTTTAGGAGAATTAGAAGTGTGACCTAGCATTCATTACTTACTAATCAATGATTTTATGTCTTTCCAAGAAGGGTAGTTAGGGAACATTGGTAGTGGTTCCAATCTTGGCCCAAAAGAACTTGATTAGATTTTGCAGTTTTAGCTACATGTAACATACAGGACATATGCTTTGCACAAAAAGTGTACAAGAATGAAAACAATGCCTCCTTCTTTACAATAAAAGTTTGTGATATCATTATGAATTATTAATTTGTATTTCAGTTGGAGGTGATCTCAGCGAAATCCTCGATCTCAATGAGTGACCGTCAGATCTTTGAGGCTGCCGTGGAGTGGGTTAGGAGAACAATGAAAGGAGGTGTAGAACTCTCAGAACTCATCAGTGAAGTAAGTAAACAACCACAGCAGTAACAACCACAAACAGTACGATTTATGAAGCTTCTCTTCTTGAGGATACAAAGCGCTGAATCTTATTATTACCGGGCTTCAGCCAAGTTTCTGTGATACATGTAAGGCACTCATGCATTTATGGAATTCCTTCTTTACCATAGAATGATAGTAAACTGAGTGAAGTATAAAGATGTGAACAAAACAGGTAGCGGACATGTTTCACTCCGTTTGCAACCGACGGTGCAATGAAAGTGTGACCACTGATTCAGTTACTGTAAAAGCTGTTATTTTCGCGCGATTAAATTTTCGCGCTGAGCGACCCCAAAACATATTCGCGGGTCCTTAAATTCGCGCTGCGCAATTACACGCTTGCATGTATTTATTAATTTACACACACGCAGTCCATTCGAATGCATACAACATGCGCAACTACACACACGCGCTCAAAAATGAATTGGACACACACACATATTAATGTGCTGAAGCGTGCAATTCAACCCGCATAGGAAATCAGGCTAATACTTTCGCGAGTTCTAGAATTCGCGCCCACAGAAATCCGCCAAAATTAATGTACCGCGTATATTTCTGCATTTACAGTACATACCTCTAACCAGTTCTGTGCCAGTAACTAGATTTCCCCCCAATTGTATCAATTTTCATGAGACAAATAATCTTTATTATTAGGGTCATTGTTAGATCTGGCTTTCTTTTATTTCATAGGGACAACCTTCACAATTGTTTTTACCTCATTGTTTCTATAAGAATAAAATAGCTATTTTTAGTTAAAACTTATATTAGAGAATATACATTCTTTTGCAGAAATTGCTGCATTACGATCAGATTACATTGCATTGACATGTTCCTCATGTATTAATTTTTAAAATTCTAACCTCCCCCATTATAGCCGCAGACCCTGCTCCTCTCTGGCAACAACCTTCTCAAGAACATCACCGAGGTTGACGAACTGTCCTCAGAGGTCATGGATACCTACGACATCGACATGTCAAAGGTCGGGGTCTATACACCGGACAAGAAGAGCAGTAAGGTTGGGCACCAGAACGGCAGCGGGAACGGCCATAGTAGCCAGGTTGGCAATGGAAGCACCACGCCAAGGAAGCTGATCATGATGCCAGGTGACGCCCCCAAACAGTCCCAGGTTGCCCCGCACAAGTGGAAGGTGATTGCTTCAACATCCATGGCAGGTATGAAAAATGCTCCTTGAAATAGGACTGACCTCTTTCGCCTGAATTCATGAAGGTGGATTAGATTTAAACCATGGTCTAGGCCATGATCTAAACCTTCATTGTGGACTAAAATCAGTGTATGTAAGCCTATGTAAGCATATAATGCCCATTCATTGGACGTTAGAACACACATTAAACCATGGGTTATGATAAAACTCATTCTTGAATTCCAGCCTTTGTATTTGTAGATAGATGTGAAAATTAGTCCAGCGTATTTCATTGACAAAGTGTTTGATGTCATGCACTGTCATTTGTAATGTTGTCACTATTCCTCAGAGCTTGTTATCATTTGCCTTATTTTACCTTTAATATTGAGCCCTCTGGTAAGCCTCACCCCAGATCAACATTCAATAACACCAATTATTACTTAATAAGGCATTTTAGCGGCGCATTAAAAACGCATATTTTTGTCCGCTTGATTTGCGCGTGCAATATGAGAGGAT
The DNA here is from genome assembly GCA_025617745.1 of Heliocidaris erythrogramma. Classification (NCBI taxonomy): domain Eukaryota; kingdom Metazoa; phylum Echinodermata; class Echinoidea; order Camarodonta; family Echinometridae; genus Heliocidaris; species Heliocidaris erythrogramma. The sequence goes on from CM046869.1 coordinate 14,688,119, forward strand.
ATTGCACGGAACGCTGAATTCCCCATAGGCTACAATACTAAACTTGCCGTGCAATATTATGCCGTATTTTGTCTGGTCTGTTTGCGTGCACTCATATAATGCAACGCATACACACATACGCACATGACGTCATAAAGAGGTTAAGTTAAACTTGTGTGATCACAATGAAGTATGGTGAGGGGCTCTATTAACTGAATGTGGTTGGTTAAATGATTTTTATTAAGTTCTAAATCATTTTCCCTGTAGGGTATAGATAATAATTATATTGGATGGCTTTATTTCATGGAATACCAGAAATATTGCACTCATCTTCGATTTGTGCAATATTGGCCCTTACTCATGGAATATTCTCTGGTATCCCATTCAGAGCCATCCAATATAATATAAATATCTTCAAATTCTGATTAATGCTGTACTTAAAAAAGTTGATATTCATTGCAAGAAAGCCTGAAACAATTTTTTTTTTGGGGGGGTTGGTGATTGTTGAAGGCTCCATTTTATCAGTGATTTTGCTCTTCCATTCATCTAAGAAAATATCATGACCACCCATCATGTGATGATTTGAGTTAACTACTCTTAATGTCACTACTCATGCTCTATACTATTTTTAGATAGACACTATGTAGCCCTCACCATACTTGATAACCAGTTTGCAGCCCTAGTGCTTTATGAAAAGGGCATGATACTCATTTTCTTGGTAGTCTGATTTGAATTTTCATCTGTTTTCTCCCTTTTCCCCATTTTGAGATGAACACAGTGTCATCCTTACTGTTTTAGATAACCAGCTTCCCGCAACAATGGTATTTTACGAGATGCGCATCCTTATAGGTCTGCCATGATCACGGACAGAATGATACTTTGGTGTTCCTGTTCACTCTTGATTTCAATTTTTTCGTAATCACACTCTTTGTCATATAGATGAACACTATGTAGCCCTCACTGTACTGGATAACCAGCTTGCAACCCTGGTACTTTACGAGAAGCGCATCAAGCCCAAGCACAAACACCGTCCATCCCGCTCTTTCTCCATTGAGAAGGACGCCCTCCATCCTCCTCTCTCCTCCATGAACCTACCTCGCTGTGCTGTTGGAATTACAGAGTACAAGGGAAGACTGATCGTTGCTGGTGAGTTGCATATCAACCGGGGAATTTGATGGGGTTTGGACGGTTACAAGTCGTTTTTCCGACGGTTCGTAATTCCAAAAGTGAAAAGGGTTCATTTCCAAAGATTTGTAATTCCGAAAAGTCACGTACGGCTCTATTGCATTTGCGGAATTCTGAAACCTTTTTCATTTTTGGAATTACTACCCCTATTTCATTTTTCGGAATAACGAACCTTAGGAGTAATACATCATATGTTCAGAATTACAAACCCTATTTCATTTATTTCAGAATTATGAACCCCCTGCTATTGGAAATTTGAGTTTCAGAATTACGAACCTTCGCAATTATGAACCTTTGGAAAAATGAACCTTCAGAAAAACGAGTACCCCCTGTTTGGACAGGGGCTTATCTTGGATTGCAGTCCCAGATGTGAATGACTCTATACTCACACCATTGACCACCTGTCTGTAAAAACCATATATCTGTTGCCTATGAACAGTGTTTCTCACTGAAACTTCAATCAAAGGAACCTACATGTAAAGCCCACCTGTCTATAATCACCACTTTTCTTGTCTCCATTGAGTGGTCTTTCGAAACTAGTTTTACAATTTACAGCATGTAAAAACTGATTGGCATCATTTTGAAACAAAATTCAATGTAGCATTGTTTGTGAGAGAAAAGATTGTGTCCTTTGCACATTCTAAATCAAACAACTGTGATTAACCAAGATTTGTGAAATATGAAAGCAATGAAGGGATGTTCTTTTGTCTACCAGAACAATTGTGGAGGGTACAATGAGGAGCTGTATATTTTGTCTGCTCTCTTTTGTCATCGTGTTCATAGTGATATACCATTTTAAAGCTGAGAATCTCCTCTTTCAGAATTAGACCTTAACTAAAAATTCATATCTGGCGACTTTTTGGTGGTTTTGTGGTGCCTGGTCACAATTGCAACCCTTAGGCTAACCCTGTATCTTGGGTGAAATAAAGCAGTAATTAATAGAGCGATTGTGGCTGGAGCAAATGTTGGAGCACTAAGGTTGCAGCTATGAATTGGTTTAATTCTTGAGCATCCCAGGCCAAATGCAAATATGTCCATATTTAATCTTCATCTATCTTGCAATATTCTGCAGGTGGCTACAATCAGGGTAAGTTCCATAGCACGGTGGAGGCCTTTGACCCTGCTATCAACAAGTGGGAGTTTTTGTGCCGTATGTCTGGCCCAAGAGGGCGCTTTCAGCTCTGTCCTGTCAACGGCATCCTGCTGGCTGCCGGCGGCTCTGATGGAAACTGTGAACTGAAGTCATGTGAGACCTATGATACCTTGACAAAGTGGGCCAGGGCTCCAGACATGCCTGTCCCAAGAACATGTTATGGTGAGTTGAGATTTTGTGCTTCTGGATAAACTCCTTTAGAATGATATTCAATACTGGTCACAAAGTCGCAATGTGAAAGGAACTATCTATGAATTGTTATGAACTGTTTATTATGTCGTAAAAAAGGAATGATTTTGTATTGTGAGCTTTTGGCATCATTAAAATATTGATACATTTTGCTCAAGTTGGTTGTACCATAAAGATTGACGATTCCATTGTATTTTCAGGTGCTACTGTGGTTAACGACAAGGCCTATGTGATTGGTGGAGCCAGTGGCAGTGTGGGTATGAAGAATTGCTTGCAGTATGATCCTTCCACATCCACTTGGTCACACATTGCTGCTCTTAATGAAGGTATGCCAACCCATCATTTTATTTATGCTCCCCAGCCTTTTTAATCGTTCTTTTGAACGTGCATATTTTAAAGAATGTTCTGGATATTCTAAATAAAAAGGATGATTAAAGAAATGGAGTGCCATATAATATTCCATAATAGGTTAGGTCTGACCAGCCTTTTAGTAGATTGGAATGTAGAAGATTGAAGTCCTGTGGTTGACTAATAGGCCTAGACATGGAAATATAGGATCTCTAGACATCAAATCAGCGCAGATTTCTCCTCAAGGTGCTACATTTTTATTGTTCCCATCAGGTCGCGCCCAGGTTGGAGTGTGTTCTACAAAAGGTCGTATCTACGCTGTTGGCGGATCGGATGCCTGGAACTGCTACAACTCTGTGGAGGTTTACCACCCTGAAGAGGGTCAATGGAAGTACATAGCTCCCATGAAGACATGCAGGAGGGGTGCTGGAACTTGCACTCTAGATGGTAAGACATTGTGACCGTTGCTTGTGATAGGTGTAGAGGTATTGTCACTGAATTGTGGATCACAAGGTACAAGATTCAAATCCTTGCCATGAGTCTATTGTCCCTTGACAAGACATTAATTGTGCCACACTAAACCCAGGTGCAGTGAGTTGATATCTGTTAGAATGCCTTCCTTGAATGCACTGCACTGATCTTTGGAGCTGAAGCAGGGTAATAACTTCTGAAATCCTTTAGAAGCACATTGAAAATTTTTATTGTATTGTGATATATGCTCTACAAGAAGAAGAATATTATTGTTGTTACCGTTTCCATTTTTAGTGGGCCCTTTAGAATGCTCATTTTCCTTGTTGGAATCCCAGTTTTCAAGCTGTGTTGAATTTTATTTCGGGCATTTCAGGGTCTATACTCTATAAAAACATGTGGAGCTCCACCAACTAATATCCCTGCTGAGGGCCAGAAGGGTAACTGACTTGTCGGTAACAGTAAGCAGCGTGTATAATATCGAAAGTATTTTTCATGAAAAGAAGATAGATTTGAGGATTTATTATTTGTTCCTACATTTGTTTTCTCAGGTAAGGTTTATGCTGTTGGAGGTAGTGATGGTCAGACAGTGCTGGACACTGTAGAATGTTATGACCCCGAGACCGAGGAATGGGCCCCTGTCGCCAGTATGGCCACACCCCGCGTCAACGTAGGAGTGGGCGTCCTTGACGGCAAGATTTATGCAGTTGGAGGCTTCAGCGGCAAGGAGTTCCTGAACAGCGTGGAGCTCTATGACCCCCTGCAGAACCGTTGGTATCAGATCGCGAGGCACCTGAGGGCCCCTGTCACGGCTTCCCCTCCGCTCTCGCCCGTATTGTCCTCGCCACAAAATGGAGCTGCGAAAGAGATTGTACCCCAGCAACACAGTAACGGTAGCAGCGCTACAAATGGCAAGAGCGCCACCAACGGCAAGAGCACCACCAACGGCAAGAGCACCACCAACGGTAACAGGGCAGATAACAACAGTGAAACCCCATCATTACCTGTTGCCTAGAGATCTTGTCTTGTTTGAGCTGCTCTCTCTGTAGAGCAAGTCTATCCACCGTGGACATTACTTGAGTCGCTAGACAGAGTGGGGAGATCACCAGTATGCAAAGCTTGGTGACATCTTAAGTTGTGGGAATTGCAGGGCATTGAAGACACTTTGTGGGAATGCACACCTCTGTATGCATGGGAGCATCATTATTCATGTTTTTACACACACGAGTCCAAGATGCACAAGTCGTCTGTAAGGCAGATTTTTTTAGCAGATATATACTTTCAATCCTACGGCTTACATATGAAGATACATTGCTTCTCTTAGTTCCTACTTGCCTCCTGTCCATTTCTCCTTCCCTTCCAACTTCGCCAAAAGCTTTTTTTTTCCACTTGTGGACCGACTCATGGTACTCTCCATGAGAACTTGTTTATTGGACCACAGTTTACACTAATGATACAATGCAACAGTAAGATAAATGAAAATCTCTTTCTATCCTTAAAAAAATGTTGGCCGTCCATGATATGTTGTGATAGTATTGCAGACTAATTTCTTGTGCAATGACCATTGAATACAAATGAGCTGGTACAATGTTTCATTATATAAAGTTTGATTAGGCAGTTTGATTAGGCAGTTTGATGATTGATTTAGCTTGAGATACATTTGAGTTTTGCAATTTAAGTACCGTAAAACCAGCACTTTCCCTTGCTTGGAAAAAATTTCAAAATTTGCAAGTGGTTCAGGTGCGTGAAAGTTTCATGCCACAAAATAACTGAATCACAACTGTTGCATCACTGAATTATTGGAATTCGCGAAAGTTTCTTGCAGCATAAAGTGGCTGTTTATAATTGGTGAAACCTTCATTTCACTATTAAAGTTTCTGATTTGACTGTTTTTCATCTGTATTGATTACACTAGAAATCAAGGTGTTTCATCATTCCCTCATGAGTCTAAGATCTACGCTTTTTTCTAGAACTCATGCAAGGCAAACTATATTTTCAGTGGAAATCTGTTTTGCAAGTTTTGTGAGTGGCTTTTTCTCATTGGCAAGTTTTGATAGCATCTATATCTTTATCTGTTTGTTATATATCATTAGCATAAGCATTATATAAAGACCAATGGGGTCAAAATATTTGTTTTTCTCATAGTGGTGCCAAGGTTTCCTCTTAGAAGTCATATATTATTTTAATTACCAGATAATCACAGCGCTGGATTGCAGTGAAATCAAATAGGATTTTGTGAAAAAAGTTTGTAAATATGGAGTTGCAAATCATGTTTTTAACACTTTTCTGTGGCAGGCTATTAATATATGTGAAAAATAATGTAACTTTTGAGCATCATGTATTTAGGGATGGCATGTTAGTTGAGATTTTAATGCATATTTATTTTATTCCTTCATGACAGAAATTTATAATTTTTTCTTACCTAGTATTAATTTTAAGTTAATTTGTGCAAATGTGAATTCAAGCTAAAACAAAAACTTGCTGAAGTGTATTCTTTGTTGAAAATGACAAACGTGTGTAGTGATACACATATTGTTCTTGCACTTCACTGCAGGAAAAGACATGAATTAACATAATCACCCATTTAAGACTAAAATGGTGTCCATCCATAAAGTGTGCTTTTACCGTTAGTCTAACCGAGATATCATTAAACCATTTAGGTAACCGACTATGACATTATTTGCCTAAATTAGGCTTTTGCTCTATTTTATTTGTTTTCTTGGTCATGTACATTTTCATTCATACTTTGTTTTTTTCCTCTTTTGTAATTCCTAGAGTGCATAACACACAAACCAAAGGTATATGTTGATATTTAATTTTAAGAGGGCATATAATGTGTCTAACACTCATGTTGGTCACCAGTGTTTAACTGCCATTTTAATGCAGCTGCCTGCTTGGTTATATCTCATCCAAGCATGAATGAAAGTTATGACATAGTAAACTGACTCGTCATCAACAGGAAAGGTTCCTTTCACACATGAATTTTGGTGCAGTTACATGGAGGAAATATGTGAGCGAACTTGTTCAAATCTTTCAGTAAACTTTGGAAATGTTCCATTTTATTGTTGAATTTAAATGTGGAATTGTATTACTTCGTCAGCCTTATGCCAAAAGGGCCTTAAGGCCATAGACTTTATACAGTGGTAAGGCCCTTTTGGCATAAGGCCGACGACTTGTGTTAAATTGGTGCAACAATTTATCCAGATTTCTTATCTGAATTGTGTTAACTTTTGTTTACTAAATTGCAAGGACTGATTTTAATATTTCTTTCCTGATGCACTTTGAATATTTTGTTCATGAATGAAGTTTAAATTTAATTAAGAATTCACTGACAGAATGAAAAAGGTATTTGATGCAGCAGCAATTTAGAATTCATTTTTCATTTGTATTTTATATACATGTATTCCATCCCACTTACCCAATTTTCAATTCAAATTGGCCATATATTCTAAAGTATTTATTTGATTTAAATTGATGAAAGACTTTGATTTCTGTATTGTACCTCTTTCATTTTGTGTCTTTCATTCTGGTAATTTGATATCCTATCCGTCTTTTAAATGTATATTCAATTTTTCTGGGGGATCATTTTGTGGTGTTTACTTTTCCCTTTCTACAATAAATAGTGAAAGTATATTGTAAGTAGGCAACCAGGAACCCTACAGCTCCAATAAATAGTGAAAGTATATTGTAAGTAGGCAACCAGGAACCCTACAGCTCCAATAAATAGTGAAAGTATATTGTAAGTAGGCAACCAGGAACCCTACAGCTCCAATAAATAGTGAAAGTATATTGTAAGTAGGCAACCAGGAACCCTACAGCTCCAGTCCTATCCAAGGATTTAGTCATCATCACCATTATAATAATAATAATAATGATTAGTGCTGGGACTAAAAACCGGTGCCCGGGTCCCGCCCGAGAGCATCGGATCCCGGGTCAAAATATTACATGCCCGTTTCCCGAAAATAAGTATTTAATGATTACTCATGTATGTAACATGACAAGGCGGTAGATAACGTCGACCAGCCATTCAATATCTACATGTAAATATCCATGTAGCGCCCCACTGCAGTGATGCGCTTTCGAGTTTTTCCCAGTGTTAATAGCTTCTTAGGGGTAAATATTAGCTTGTAATTTGTGTTATATGATTTTCGGGTGACCGGGAACCCGCCCGAAAAATTGTCGGGTTCCCGAATTGAAAAAATACCCGAAACTCCCACCCTAATAATAATAGATTTCATTAATATAGCACCTTTTCATGAAATACAAATAATAGTCTTAGTCATTCTGGAGGATTGCTTCCCTATAGGTGCTAAGCATTGTCATGGTTTAGAATCTTATCTTTCTGTTCCAAGGCAGCTGAGATTGTGATCTCTACCATATTAAAGTTATCGTTGCAGGGTGTTCTGAGTTAAACATGCCAGTAAACCATCTGTCAATCTTAAAATGAAACGGCAATTCAGTAGCTTTTTGTAATTGATTCAACCTATTGGCAGTTAGAGGCTGGATTTTTGTGCGCTTTATTTTTCTCCCCTTGAAGACCAGAATATCATTAATACTATTATTCCATCATTCTTTAGTAGAACGATCTGTCAACATTTGTATCTTTCATGCAATATTTCCTCTGATGCAATGCTCATAGTCTGAAAAAACAAGCTCATTTCTGTAGGCACTATAATTTTTTAGTCACGCAGCCATGTCATTTTGATGTAAACTTTGTGTAAGCAGCTTTACTTTATTTCATGTAATGCAGACATGAACATACATTCTTTAGATTGAATATACAAGGGTCATATATGCGTCCAAATGCTGTGCATTATCTTTCGTAGGGCACAAGGGGGGGTGGGGGTTCCATTCCACTTGAGAATAATGTTTTCTAGCCTGCTGGCTTTAAAAATAATTGATTTAGAATTGTTGTGTGGTCATTGCATAGTACATGTAATATCTGAAAGAAATATAATAATACATTATATATATATATAATATATATAATGTCAAGTTATTTTTCAATAAAATGGACAATAGGCCCATATCATATGGGATACATTTCATGGAAGTGCCCAGATATCAGACAACTTGTCTGAATACTTTCAATCTCAATCCAATAAAATGATTTACTTTAAAACCGCAAGAAAGAAGCATCTGAAAGTGAAACCTTAATGACTTGTTGAGATGACATGTAACATGAGTTGACAATGCTACAAAATAATGATGCAGATTGAATTCACAATCTTGCTTATGTAGGTGTGCTTTTTCCAGGAGAAAACAGGCTAAAATTGTATTTTTCAGGAATATTTTATATAAACTTAAATTTTGTTTGAAATGCTAAACTGAAATTTTTGGGCAGCTGTTATGTTAATAAGAATACGTGAAGAGATTTTATGAGGCATGTAAGAAGTGATTTTTTAAAACGTATTATTTCACCTCTAGACATACACATGGTGTAATGTAACAGTAAAAACTAATTATTTTGATGTCAACGATATCATGATGTTAACAAACAAAATGTGTTATTTTAATATGATACAGCAGAGTAAACTTAATAATGTGACATAGAAAGTTGTGACTATTTTTTTACAAAATGCTTCAGAGTGTCAGCACATTAAAAGACAATACAGCATTACATCACATGATTATTATGGTGATGCTATTGATAATATTATTGAGTAAGTTTAACAGAACAGGATTTTTCTGATCATAACATGTTTAATTCTACCATGTAATGTTTATTGATTTCTGTGAATATTCATGATTGTTTCATTGAAATCGCTGTGGAAAGAAAATGATTGTGCTTATAATTTGTGTGTATTTCTGTGTGTGTGTGTGTATATATATTGTGTGAGAAATATCGCAATTGATATTTGAAAGAAGATTAACTACAAAATATTTTGTTTTCAGAGTAAGCACAAATTATGCAGATGTAAACGATAAAAAACATGAGTGAATAGAATAACTAAAAAGGAATTTGCTGAATGCTGATATTCACAGTGAAGCAGAATTATGTGAACTGGAAGAATTTAATCATTTATAGTATATATGTATTTGTATTTACAAGAGCAATGGAGTCTCTAGATTTGTTAAGATATTGTGTACCCCAACCTTCCAATATGAGGTAGATATATATTTCTTTCATAACAAATCTATCCCATGTACTAATGTTCTCTTTATTAGTGAATGTGTTTTGTGAATGTACCATGCATCATAATTCCTCATCATGATTGCAGAGATAGTCACGGCTTGGATTATGTGGAAAACATTTTTCCCATTTTCGTCTGTATGACATACTTGTAAATTATTGTACTGCTTTATGTATATCGTGGCAAGCACTAAGTACTCGAACTACAAAAAAATGTTTTATTCAGGGAAAAATAAAAGAAAAGGTGAATTGTGCATTCCTCTATAGTTAAATGTATAATTCCTTGATGAGCATATTTCCAAGTATTTAAGGCATGCTAAATTCTATTTTAACAAGTCTCATTTTAGATGATATAATTTTCTGGGTAGACATTTTTGCTCCCTTGGAAATATTTGAGAAATTATGTTTGAAATTGAGGTAAAGAGGTAGGTATTCATTATCAATGCATTAGCTATAAGACAACTTTTATCAATGCAAATAAATATCTAAGGAAGTTTTTTTGAAGGAAATTAACTTATCTTCATTTGTAATATTATAAAATGACCATAGATATTTTAAAATGTTTGTCAATGCAACTTGCTTCATCTTGTTTTTGTAGTCTCTTTATTTTTTTGGTTTGGAAATAATTTTTTTGTTTTCTGCTTTGTGTTCTAGAGCGATTTCCATTTTGTTTGCGAGTGATCATAGCTACTGTATCATTTTGATTTACATACGATCTGGTTTGTTTTGAGTTCCATATTAAGATAACCTAATGCTATTGGAAGAAAGTGATACAAATTGTAAACGCCTTTATTTGTGGGGGCTGCAGCCAAATTGACCGACAGCCTGCAAGACCAACATGTCAGTCTCATGATCCTTCTGATAACTTTTCTGAGGGTTCATGAGACCAATGATTATGGTCTTGTGGGCTGCTGATTAGATTAACTGGGGTGTCCCCATTTGTCAGTATGATTTTAAAGAAAAAAGTGTTATGTTGATTATGATTATGAGTTCAATAAAGTTGTTCCTTTGAAGGCTAAATAAAACTAGAAATGTCTACTTTTGTGTGAGTTATTTTTGTAATGCATTATACATGTAGTCATATCCATGTACAAATTTGCAATTTCAGTCATTATTTTGCAAGCATTCACTTTAAGTCATGCTCCTACTATGGCCCAAAGTCACAAAGGATGTTTTTTAAATATAAGAAACAAACACACATTGGTATGAACATGCCAAAGACCATTTATTTAAGAGCAACATACATGGAGGTGTCATGGTATAGTGGTTCATTCACTTGACTCTTAATCAAAAGGTTGAGGGTTCGAATCCCAGCCCGGCACTAACGTCCTTTGGCAAGACATTAATCCACATTTGCCACTCTCCACCCAGGTGTAAATGGGTACCCGATATGCCTGAGCGCTACATATTTGGCTGCTAATATAAGCTATGACCGGGGTAATAATGAAGCGCCAGGAGCGTCACAACGTGACGGACATGAGCGCTATACAAGAAGCCACCATTATGTAGATGCTCAAGGACATAACTGCCGTGCCGGGTATCAACCCTACGATCTACGCAATTTCAGTCGAGTTTAAACCACTTGACTATGATACCTACTCTGAATTGAGAAACCAGTTACATAATTTTTAAAAGGATTTATGTAAGTGATTTTATGCCACTAGAATACCCCTCCACCCACCCACACACACACACACACACACACAGAGCATGTCATCATGTAGGCCTACTAGTAATCCTTTTTTTTGGGGGGGGGGGGTGTAATGTTACGTGTGTTTTCCTCGTAATTAGGTGTTCTGTCGATATCGACATATCACCTCTTAAAGGGCAATCCAACGTTGATTTGTGTGAAAGCAGAAAAATAAAAACAGGATGGTGAAAGTTAGAAAAAAAATGGACAAGGAATAAGAAAGTTATGGATGTTTGGAAAATGAGATCACTACATCTATGCGAATCTCAAATTGGCAATTCGGTGAGTCGATTGTGACATACTTGTGAACTCTCCCGTTTGTCGTGCACAAATTTATCATTAATTTGCGGTTTTCTCTGAAGCGCCTTTACCCTCGGGGCAGTATTCAAAATATATTGGAGATAGCATGTTGTTATAGGTCCTCATGGAAAAAAAGAGAGCCTACTGAGTAATACAATTTGAAAAAAAATGACATTTTAGTCATTTTGTGTGTTGAAGCAAATGAGGGAGTTGTCCACAACTACATCACAGGGACGTTACCTATTCGGCCAATTTGAAATTCCCATATGCATAGTGATTACAACTTTCAAAAAATCATAACTTTCTTATTGCTTGTCCGATTTTGTTCATACTTTCACCAATCAGCTTCTCTGATTTTTCCTCTTTCAGAGCAACTTGCCATTAAGGTTGGATTTCCCTTTAATGTATGAAGCACAAATTCATGAAATGCCTCGGGTATCACAATGTTCAAAATGAATGATGGAATACATAGGCATTCTACACGACAATCCTTTTTCTTTCATTCACTTCTTCCTACTCACCTTGCCCAGAAAACATTTATTTACACTGGGCCCTTTTATCGGAATCATCTTGATTCAAATCTAAAGCAGCAAGCTTCCTCTCTTGAATCTTTTATCTTAAACATTATCAAATTAGCTCTCTAAAGTATAAGTTCAGAACAATTCTACTTGTTTTTTTCTACCTGTGTCTAAACAAAACCCTTCATTCAAGACATCTTTTTGTTCATACGGGATAACCTTGCTAGTCATGGGCGTTAATCGTGACGTAACTCTATTCATCATGGGGGTGGGGGGGGGGGGGGGACGACACAATAGCCAGCATGTTGCCAGTCATAAGGACAGCTAGTCATAAGGACCAGTGGCTCATAAGGACCGCTAATCATAACGTGTAATTTCCTATACCTGTAGGGTCGCTATCCATAAAGCGAAAAGGGGGTCACTATTCATAAACTCATAAGGAGCATTATTCATAAGGATTGCTATTCATAATAGGAGAAGAGGGTTGCTATTCATAATCGAAGAAAAGGGTCATTACTCATAAGGGCCGCTATTCATAATAAGTCATAAGGGTCGCTACTCATAATCGAAGAAGAGAGTCGCTATTCATAATAGGAAAAGAGGGTCGTTATTCATAAAGGTCAATATTCATAAGGGTCGCTGTTCATAATCGAAGAAGAGGGTCGCTATTCATAATCAGAGAAGAGGGTCCCTATTCATAATCAAAGAAGAGGGTCGCTATTCATAATCAGAAAAGATAGTCGCTATTCATAATCAAAGAAGAGGGTCGCTATTCATAATCGGAGTAGAGGGTCGCTATTCATAATCAGAGAAGAGGGTCGCTATTCATAATCAAAGAAGAAGGTCGCTATTCATAATCAAAGAAGAGGGTCGCTATTGACAATCTAAAAAAAAGGGTCGCTATTCATAATCGAACAAAAGGGTCGCTATTCATAATCGAAGAAGAGGTTAGGATTATTTGTAAAATATTGTAATATGATTTTCATTGTTCAATGAACACTCAAATATGAAAGAATTAAGTTAGCAAACAAAAATAATAATATTGGATGGGAGACACCCCACGGCTGTGTGAAGCAATACGGGGAGGGGCGATGAAACAAATACACCCCTGGCCCAGCCCCTTAAAAAAGGCGAGAGCGAAAAAGGAGGAAGAGAAAGATAAAAGCCTAAAAGGCGCTACGAAATTTGATAAAAGTTTTCGCGCTTCCCGCATCCACCCCTGATACATACGGTGCAGCATTGCGTCCAATAATTGAAAGCAGTCCGGGTGTCGAACTAACTTTCCGCCTAAAAGAAGGTGCTACATGTACGAGCCGCTATCTTATTCTTAAATTTGCTATAAAACGTCACAGGTTTTGCGTTTCGCGTGGGAAGGGGACAACTTGTAAAGCAGTCTGGGCGTCGAACTGTGCCTATAACTTTCCGCCTAAAAAGAATTGTTTGCTACGAGCCTTTATCTATCTTTAACTTTCTCTCAAATTTGCTACAAAATGTCAGAGCTTTGCGCGGGAAGGGCCCCCCCCCCCCCCATGCCCCCACCCTGTTATTACATACAGTGCAGTATTGCGACGAGCCATTATCTTTATCTCAGATTTGCTATAAAACGTCAGGGCTTTCGCACATCGCGGGGGAGGGGGAAAACCATAGAGTTACATACCCCTAACAACTCTATGGGGAAAACTCCCCATCCCTGCACTCACCCCCCTGGGGAGCACGCAAAGAGTGCTCATCACCAAATTAGCACGCTTCGCGCACTCACAAACGCCCCATATTGAAAAATCCTGGCTACGCTTGTGTCGACCCCCCCCCCCCCCCCCCCCCCCCAATATCAGTCCGACCACGTTGCGCCATTCGACCCATCTTGCCTCGGTACATACATGTAGTACTGACAATTTTCGTCAAAGTAATTCATAAATGGCATAGCCTGTGTGCGGGTGGCGGGGGGGGGGGGTGCTGTATAAAAGGTGTTGCCACTATCATGTCTATAATCCTCAGAGAAAGGCGAGATAGCTCAGTGGCCTCGTAACTGAAGGATGCGGGTTTGAAACCAGGATGCCCTCGTGTCCTTTGGTAAGGCATTAACCCCAAGTCCCTCGGAGAGGATTTCAGATTCAGATTTCAGATTTTTTCAGATTTTAGATTTTATTTCATTACATTTTCATTTTTCAAAGTACATGTATATAACAATATGTATTATGCAATCAACAATATACAATATAATTGACAACACAACTTAGTGCAGAAACGTTTTTGATCATTACAAGCAAAATAAAGTGCATTAAGTAAGAAAAAAAAAGTAACAATAGTGAATACTACATTAGATTAATTTTATGAAAATGAGAATGAAAACAGAGACCAGCATAGAAGCATAGCTTGTAGAAGCGCTGGTCCCTGGCAAAAGATCATGAATATAGTACATAAAAAACTAGACTGGGCAACCATGCATAAAATGCAAATTAAATAAAAGGGGAAAAGAAGAAGACAGATACATGGCCATGGAAAGCAACAAATCATAGGCATAACACACTTTCCATCGAAGACAAAAGCATTGAAAAATAATGTGAACACAAAAAGCTGGGAATAGCAACAATTGAAAGGAGTAAACTTTACAAAAGACAGAACAAGAAAGAAGGACAAAGTGACAGGGGTGAGGAAAGGGGGGAGGGGCAGGATCTGGAAGGTTTAATTTAGTCTATAGATTTTACTACACAGGTAAACAAGAATCATCAACGTTCATAAAAAGCAATAAGTGATTTTCTTAATTTACGTTTGAGTGTACTCAAACTTATTCTGTCTCGTATATTTAAAGGGAGGGAATTCCAAAATTTAGGAGCTGTAAATGAAAAAGTATTCTGGGTTAATGCTGTAAGAGTTCTTGGCAAGTGATATAGATTGATTTTCCTGGTGGGGTAATGATGGATCTCATTAATTGCTGTGAATATTATTATTGAAGACAGTGGGCAATTCATGATTATGATACTCAGTGGCGGATCTACGGGGGGGGGGGGGTTAGGGGGTTTAACCCCCCCCCCCCCTTGGGCTGCCACGTAGAAAATTAATGTGCATAGAAAAACGCCATCATAATATGTCCAGACCCACACAGTATGTTCCTATAGCACTCTGTCTCAGGCGTTAGTAGATGCCAGGAAAACACCACTTACGGGGGTTCAAAATAGCAACAAAAAAAAATCGACTTTGCGGCTCGTCGTTGGGTCAACCCCCCCCCCCCCTTGGAAAAAAGCTAGATCTGCTCCTGATACTGAAACATAAGTACAGCAAGATTGAGGCGGTAAATATAAATTTTTAGTACATTATTAGAGTGAAAAAGACCATGCCGCAACAGGCATGCCGCACTGATTCCCCAGGCTAATATTCCATAATTTAGATATGGTAAAACTAGTGTGGAGTATAGTGATAGAAGTATGTTTGGCGGAAAAGACCATTTGAGTTTATTAATCATACCTATGTTTTTGGATATCGATTTACATACATTATCAATCTGATGCTTCCATGACTGCTTATTATCTATTATAGTGCCTATAGAAATTTTGTTTCAATTACGAATAGCGACCCTCTTCTGTGATTATGAATAGCGACCCTCTTCTTCGATTATGAATAGCGACCCTCTTCTCTGATTATGAATAGCGACCCTCTTCTCTGATTATGAATAGCGACCCTCTTCTCTGATTATGAATAGAGACCCTCTTCTCTGATTATGAATAGCGACCCTCTTCTCCGATTATGAATAGCGACCCTCTTCTCTGATTATGAATAGCGACCCTCTTCTCCGATTATGAATAGCGATCCTCTTCTCCGATTATGAATAGCGACCCTCTTCTCCGATTATGAATAGCGACCCTCTTCTCTGATTATGAATAGCGACCCTCTTCTCTGATTATGAATAGCGACCCTCTTCTCTGATTATGAATAGCGACCCTCTTCTGTGATTATGAATAGCGACCCTCTTCTCTGATTATGAATAGCGACCCTCTTCTGTGATTATGAATAGCGACCCTCTTCTTTGATTATGAATAGCGACCCTTATGAATATGGACCTTTATGAATAGCGACCTTTATGAATAGGGACCCTGTTTTCGTATTATGAATAGGGACCCTTATGATTAACGACCGTGATTTGGTATTATGAATAGCGACCCTCTTTCCGTATTATGAATAGCGATCCTTATGTCTTATTATGAATGGCGGTCCTTATGAATAATTACCCTTATGAATAGCAACCCTTATGTCTTATTATGAATAGCGGTCCTTATGAATAATTTTTTTTATGAATAGCGGTCCTTATGACTAGCGAGCAGACCCTGTTCATACACTGTACTTACATGTACACATACTATGTGTATCTGGATTTTCTACTACTGGAAACCCATTGCAATAGGCTGAAATTAACTGCTTATACAAGCTTATTTTATTTTGATGTTTAGTGATGTTTATGTGTGTTTATTTCTTTTAAAATGTATTTATTAAAAATCTTGTACGTTTCAATCATATCGCCTCGAGCCCTCCTGTAAGCTAAGGTAGGGATATTCAACTTCCTCAATCTTTGTGCATAAGGCAGCCCCTTTAACTCTGGGACTAATCTAGTTGCTCTTCATTGGACATATTCCAAAGCATGTATATGTTTCTTAAGGTGGGGGCTCCACACAGCATGAGCGTACTATATTTGGGGGCGAACAAGCGATTTGTACAAGAGTGAAAAATTATCCTTATCTAAATAAAGGTTCGGCTGACTAAATTCATTAGACTGTTTACCTTATTGATCTTTGTATGTAAATGTTCTTCAAAATTTAGCTTATCAATCACCACTGCTTGATGGCACTTTGTGAATTATCACTGGTCTTGCCATGCAGGGCTGACTTGGGGTTACCAATGATGAGAACACTACATTTCATAGGGTTGAATCTAAGCTGCCATTTGTCAGACCAGCATTTGACTTTCAAGAGCTTATCAAGATCCCTCTGAAGGGCAAAACAATCATTCTCATCTCTTATGGACTTGAAAATCTTTGTTTCATCAGCAAAATAGATATACACTTTTACTCTCAGAAATTGTGTCAGGTAGATAATTTATATACAACACAGGCCCAAGACTGTCAATACTTTCAATTTTCATGGCAGATTTCTGCAGAATTATGAAATAAATTCATTCATTCATTCATTCACATACATGTACTTTGTATTATACTCCTGGAACTTCAAACTTCAAACACATTAAACAGACATATGTCTGGAGATGGCGCTATACACCTGATTTCGGCATGCGCAAGTTGACTGTCAAAATTCGAAATGGCGACCACCACATTGGAGAATGCGAACTTGCTCAGTCGAGCTATTTTAACCACTCAAAAGTTGAGAATCAGTGTCTCCAAGACATTTAATCATATGAAAGATGGCATCAAGGTATCTAAGGATGAACACGGAGCTCCCAAGTCCTTCGCCTCGCAATTACAGGAGGATCTTTTCCTCATCAATGAAAGTTTTGTGTGAGTATGATGGGGAGCCCTAACTCCAGGAAGCTCCAACGCGCAGCGTTGGAGCTCCCTGGGGTTAGGGGAGCCCTAGACCGAAATTTTCTGTCTCCAGTACGTTAGCCTCTTATTTGGGTAGGGTCAGCTACTACTTGGAGACAGAAGCCGTCCTATCACTTTGCTGTGCAAAATTTGTCTATGCCTTTTATTTGGCGTTGTGCCTGCTGGAACAGTAGGAAAAAAATCATTTTTCCTCTGTATTTTTTTTAAATAATCATAAGCATGATAAGGCCTAGGCTCTAATTCATATATTTAATCTGTTCAACATACCAATTTGACCAAATGATCCGTTTAATGCTCCTTTTTCATGTAATTCAGGGTCCAAGGTCTTCTCCGTTCGAAAATCCTGCAGCCGTATTCAAACCGTTACCCGAGCTTCTAGTCTCGTACAAGGCAAAATGATTATGAAGGAAAAAATCGCAATGCGTAACGAAATGAGGGCGCCTGCAAGTTTGATCACTAAAAATCTTCTAACTGGCAACAAGTAGGCACAAAAAATAAGGGTGATAGCTTCAGTCAAAGAACTTTTGATAGGGAATAATTCACGAGATGTCAATGTATGGTACCCCTATAGACTTGAAAATATAAAGAAAATAGAGGATTTGCTCCTTATTTTACACTTTTACTTTATTGACATAAAGGTATAGATAGAAGATGATTTTTAAGTCAAACGTACTTTGGTTTGAGCTCCATAGCTATAGCCATCTCAAAAATAGAGGGAAAACTGTGAAATATGACGTCATATTTTTGCGCCGACCAGGTCTCTAACTCATGAATAAAGATAATTATTGCAACGTTATTGCGAAATATCTAGTTTATATCGGTGTGGAAACATGAATATTGATGAGCTTCTTACGTGACACGCGAGGGAAATCATGTAGCCTAGTCTCACACGAAGACCCTATTTCTCATATCAGTGCACACAGGCATCAAGATCGTCCATAGAGTGCAATACTAACCCTATGAGTATTAGAAGTGTTCAAAAGGATAATTTAGTAAATATGACTGAATAATAAGTCTACTCTTACCCAGTCCTGACCTTTGATAGCCGATTCTTGAACCCGTTGTATAGTGGAAGATTGTGTGTGGCTGGCTGTATACTGTATTCACAACAGTCAGACTGCGCACGTGGATGGAAGCGTAGGCCAGAGAGAGAGAGAGAGAGATGCATAATGCATGCGCTGCCTGTCCATTCTTCGCCGTCGATCTCTGAACAAAATTATTGTGCAGCACGTACGGATATAATCTGGATGAGCGTAGGGTATTTTGGGAGAGAGAGGAAAAGAGAGACATGTGTTTTGCATTCGCTCTACAAACACGCAGAGGTCAACAAATTTAGGACAGATAAGGTCCATAGAGCTTTCATTGTTTCGAACTCAAGGATGCAACATTCCTTTGCATCAGTTTACACTTTGAAAATGAGCTGCAGAATGCAAGGGACTTTCACATGATTATACCTGTATAATAACTATAACTTTGTGCAGGTCATGCTCTTCCTTTCTTTATATGTTTTTCCTTTCTTTATATATATTTTTTCTTTGATTTATGTTTGATCTTGTTCTGTTCATGCCAATCTTTTTAAACGTTTGTAAATATTGTGATTATATTTTTATTGAATATACACATAAATTAAAAGAAAAACATTTTGTGGCAGCCTTTTGAAATCTTTTTTTTTTTTTTTTTGTCCAACTAATAAATGTTTCATCCTGTTAGCATGTAAAAGCCTATAACTAAAAATGTGAAATATATATATAACGATATAATATAAGAAAATATTAATCATATCTGAGAAAAATAAACCACATTAATTATGTACTTTTCAATTCAATAAATAGTAACTGTTTCAAGTATGTTTAAGAAATTCGGTCTATATAAAATATTAAAAAGACGCAACAGACTACTAAATTATTTCAATCATATGATAAGCTTGAATAAATATATCAGTTAATAACAATGAGAAATTGTCTCTTTCCTAAAACATAAATTTACTCAATATATCAAACATGAAACTCCATCAACAAATGATTCTTTACATCAATGATCATTGCAACAATACTTGCCGAATTAAAACACTAAAAATTTATAGTAATGTAATTCTTTCATGAAGGACAAAGAACTCAACTATCCTGCACTATCATTGCAGCATGCACGATCATGACGATCATGACGATGGCACAACTCTATCTTTGTCTACACCTATTAAGCATTATCATATTCTACCAAACTATATAGAGCTAGAGATAGATATTATATATTCTTACCGAAATGGGCCTTTGTAGCTGTTCCACCACGTCCAAAAATATATATGCTACAGTATGTATAAACTCAGACCTTTCAGCAAGCATCATTTCAACAATCATGCATTCCAGAATGACCAAAACATGTAATTTGGGAGAACAAAGAACTCTCTGTTTCATGACTCGGTTTCCCGCTCGGTTTACATCGTATAATCTTATAATCTGTATAATCTTAGAGTAAAGATGCTGGTAGTCTTGAGTTTAAACAGACTCTTGAAAACTGGTGTTAATTGTTTCTGATTTTATTGTTTTCATTATGATGTGATCAATTTTGTACAAACTTTGTGAAAACAAACATCAGCTTTTTAGTTGCAAGTCGTCTTTTTTTTTTGATGAATATTAAACTTTTGACTTTCATCTTATATTTTTAAACATTAAACAATGAATCATGAAAAAGGGTCCAAAACGGCAACAAGACAATCAATCATGAAATAGACCTCTAGGTCCAAAACGGGGTAGAAAGACCCATTGCCAAAATGTCTTATCCTTGTTACGGGTACATGCTTTTCGTTTTCGGCGTTGCCGGTTTTGCTGACTGCATTCTTTTACCTAGTAATATTATTTTTTTTAATTTAAAAATAAGTTAATAATAAAACAATTTAAGCGATAATATATATCTATACTTGTGAATATTATTATTCTATACTTCTTTTTTGGCATAAAATATTTTTAAGAATGCTTACAATCATAATTTACCGACCTACATAAAATCGGCAAGACAAGCTGACTCTATCGAGCGAATGCGAAACGCTAAGTTC
This sequence comes from Heliocidaris erythrogramma, assembly GCA_025617745.1. Taxonomy (NCBI): domain Eukaryota; kingdom Metazoa; phylum Echinodermata; class Echinoidea; order Camarodonta; family Echinometridae; genus Heliocidaris; species Heliocidaris erythrogramma. The sequence goes on from CM046869.1 coordinate 14,708,682, forward strand.
AGTGCCTATTGAACTCTGTACTGTGCATGTGCTAGGCAGCTAGATATGCACGACGGCCCAGTGTCAGACTGAGTGTGAGCGAATGACGACAAGACAAGAAAATGGTGAGAAACCACAGATAAGGCCAGTAAGATTTCAGATATTTACTAAAAATTTAGGTCTAGGGCCTGATTATTAGAATGGATCGTCTAATTTTTTTCTTTTTAATCGTTTGAGCTCGAAATCTTCCATTTTGTGCTCGGTCTCACAATACAGAATTTTAAAATACTGTTTACGCATTTTTCCAAGACTAGCTACCGAAATCGAGCTCGCTGGGGCGGGGAATTTGAATTTCATATCGCGCAGGTTCGCTATTGTTATTGTAATTAGGTAACTTTTTGACCTTTTCGGCCTTTCTAATTGCCAACGTAACGATATCAGCATGACGTTGCAGTTTTTGTCAAGGCGAAAGGCTCAATTTGGCGTAGCCGGAGTTACCAACTTTACAGCAAAATATCTCTCTTTGAAGACCATTTCTGAGACAGCAAATTGGTGAGTTTGTTTTGTGTTGACATTGCCTTTCATCAGGGATAGGTTTTAACTCTTAATTTAGCTTAATTTAAAAGTTAGATTTTCGTATTGGTGTCCCTACTAGAACGGCACAACGCCATAGACAAATTTTGCACAGCAAAGTGATAGGACGGCTTCTGTCTCCAAGTAGTAGCCGACCCTACCCAAATAAGAGGCTAACGTACTGGAGACAGAAAATTTCGGTCTAGGGGAGCCCTAGCCCCGGGACGCTGCCACGAAGTGGCAGCGTCCTGAGTGAAACCAGTAGTATGCCTGGTATCCGGTCAAAACGTCCCCGCGTCAAAACGTCCCCGCCTTGCTACGACCAAAACGTCCCCGGGTAGCGTACCAAAACGTCCCCGTGTAGCGTACCAAAACGTCCCCGCCCTTTTCCCCCGCTCTGCCTCTGGCTTTAGCAAACCCGGTCATGGAAGCCTGCGCCCATACACTCAAACCCGTGTGAGGTTTGTCAAATGTCAACGATCAATGCAAAAACACGTCATGAAACACCTATGAATCTTCAACAAAAACGAGACGTAATTAAAAATTAAATATATATTTTTATTGATGGTCTAGTAGACTAGATGTGATTTTATTTAGGATTTTTTTTGTTTTCTTTTTCTACATAAAATAAAATCTAACTTATTAGATCACATTTTTTCCTACAACTCTCTTTGCGACAAAATCATCCATAGAATTAAATGGATATGTCTTAGTAAGGTGAATCTTTCAAATCCTTACAAAACAGATCAATTGTAAAGGGTGTGCTATTACAGTTATATATTACAATGTGCAATGGTAGATAAGGTTTGTCTAACGTACCAAATTACGCAAGTGAAAACAAATTTGGGTGCACTTTCAAAACGGCAAATATAGATGATAAAAGGATTTGATGCAGATCATAGTTATCATACAGGTTAATAATACATTATGAATATATATTTAAGAATGGATTATGAGCGTCTGTACGAAAATTGTCAAATAGTTAGGTCTTTATACAGTAATGGCATTAATTTTTTTCAATTACACCCACAAAAATACCTTTCATTAAGTTTGATGGAAATTAGTACATTAGTAATTTATGACATGCACCTATTTACCGATTAAAAAAAAATACCTCGACTTATTATGTGCAAATAAAGATTCTATATTAAATTGAATATACGTTTATTATAATTGCTCTGGTCAACTGTTAAACGTTTGTACTAGCCGTGCGGCTGCTTACCAAAGTACCCCACGCACACTACATGCACAGCCGGCGATATTGCGTTGATTGGAAGCGAGAGCTACATGATTTTCATGCCGTGAATGCAGCGGTAATTCAGTCGTGTGGTGGATGGTAAATGACACAAAACTATTCTTGTTGGTTAAAGATTTCATTTACTTCAAAATATGATGTAATAACGGTGAGAATTCAACATATTTTTTAACAAAAGAGCCCGGGGACGTTTTGACCCGAGGACGTTTTGGTCTAACAAGGGGACGTTTGGTATCACCCGTACCCGAGGACGTTTTGACGCGGGGACGTTTTGACTGGTAAGCGTATGCCTAGTACGATTCGGTGGGTCTCACAATTTACCAATGTTCAAATGACCATTGAAAATATGGCCATATAAGTTATTTTTTGGAATTAAAGTATCATATATACGATGCCACTTACCTAAACAGACCTTCCGCAAATCAGCTTTTCCTAAAAAATGTGTAGAATCAATGAATGTCACTTTTTACTCTCAATTTTCGAAACCAGTCCCATTTGCCATGTTGTTGAAGCAGAAGCGAAAATAGGCACTTGCGCATGCGCCTATGAATATTTATTACGACGGCATAGTTTTCGGCATAGTTTTCGTCATAGTTTTCGTCACAGGAATAATGAATATTCATATATCATGATATATCCACTGTGATCCGGCGATCTCTACTCGCTCGAGCTCCTGCCTGCCACTCGTCTTAATGAATATTCATAATGCTCCCTTCTTGTCTATATATAATTATTGGAGCTGCTGACGCATGCGCATTGCAAGCAAAACAACGACCTACGGAAGTTTTTAGTACAGGCTTTTGGAGATAAATAGGCCTTTTTTGTATCATCCTCATTGAAAAGAAAGACGACAGTCAATCGGAAAGTATTGTAAGTACCTAAAGTAGCCTAAAATCAACTAATGTCATGTTTCATGGCTATCATTTTGACAAACGACCTTGTAATTAAGAGACATCCAAGCAATCAAAGTACTGCTGATCGCAGCCCGAACACTACGTGTTCGGGCTGCCGCAGTAAGGGGAGCCCTTACTGCGGCAGCATGATCAGCAGTCATTCGAAAGGTTGGATGCCTCTTAAATACAAGCTCGTATGTCAAAATTATACCATGAAATATGACATAACTTCATTTGAGGATGCTTTAGGTACTTACAATACTTTCCGGATAACTGTCGTCTTTCTTTTCGATGAGGATGATATAAAAAAGGCCTATTAATTGCCCGGCTCCTGTACTAAAAATTTTCGGAGGCCGACGTATAGTTTGCAATACGCATGCGCGTCAGTATACTAATTATATTTTTTACATACGTTTGAATTCTCGCTCGCGAGAGACGAGAGGGAGGATTACAATTGAGTGAAAAAAGTGACATTTGATTGATTCTATACATTTCTGAGGAAGAACTGATCTGCGGAAGGTCCGTTTAGGTAAGTGCCATCACATATATGACACTTTGATTTAAAAAATAGTCCCTACGATACAACTATACATTGTCATTTGCACATGTAAATTGTGAGACCCTCGGAATAGTAGTGGTTTCACTCGGGATGCTAGCTGCCATGAATAGCCAGGATTAGCTTCGTGAGTGTAAAAAAAAAAAAAAATTGGCTATACGCCTTTTACATCACGAAGCCCGGCGTTTATCCCCAGCAATCTAATTGCGCATGGGTTAGCAGGACATGAAAATGCCCTGAACTAAACACTTTTCTGATAACGCCCGCGACCGACAGGCCATTCCGCACAGCGTTCCCTCCTAGACCTAGGGAAACGTTTGGAATTAGAATGTCTTTTTGATCGTACGTATATTTTTACAAAAAAATCCAAAAAAAGATCATAAGATATTTCCGAGAACTCACCAGTGTTTGTGTATCCATGCCTCCTCTTGTCATGCAGATATAAAATGGCAGCTGCATCCGACAGCGTGCGCTGTCGGCGACGTATAGTTTCAATTATGGTTGTATCGCGCGCCGTCGCATGCAGCCGCCATTTTATATCTGCATGACAAGAGGAGTATGTAGAACAGGTGTCACATGCATGTATTCACCTGTTCTACTTATTTTACATAATAGCAATGAAGGGATGTTCTTTTGTCTACCAGAGCAATTGTGGAGGGTCCAATGAGGAGCTGTATATTTTGTCCGCTCTCTTTGTCATCGTGTTCATAGTCAGATAGTGCAGGGTCCTTCCCAATCGACCGAGACGAGTCCATGTGTACGTGGGGTGTTTTGGTTTGAGAGGGACATGATTGGCCTCCGTGATTTTGGAGAAACAAAACTTGTATTTCAAAGGTTCACGGTAATCTAGAAAGACCTAATTATCCTGTAAAATTAATCAAAGTTATAAATAGTCAAATTTTGAGACCATTTTCATGAATTTATTCTTTCGACGTACCCTCGCGATAAATGTAACCGTCTCAATGCGATGACTTAAAATTTATATTACCGCATGAAACCCTATATATATGGCACTGACCAATGAGGCACAGAAAGGCAACTACTAGCACAGTAAAAACGCCAACTTTATTTACAAATTTCCAGAATAATAATTAATTATAATTAATTAATAATATGATAAACATAATCTCTAATTCATTCTTGATAACAGTGAAATCTTATGTTTGGGTGTTGCATTCAAGAGATACAGAGACATGTTACTGGTTATTCCATATTGTTTCCAGGTACCAAGGATGCTAAAACGGCGCCATCTCTCAAACAATAAAAATAATAAGAATGACGTTATCAACTTTGTCAAAAATTTCCTCAGAATTTAAATATTCAAAAATTTGTAATTCCAGAACACTTCACCCAATTTTGAAAATTCAAACTGCATTTTGTTTCTAAAATTATGATCTGTCCATCTATGCAAAGATTAAACCTCCATCTACAGGAAGAAAATATCACCTAAAACCCCTACTGTACGAGTTCCTTGGCTTATCAATCTGGTACTGGCCTACGGAGCTGTACATGGGATCCATATACTGTGTGTGGAGGCAGATATAAAAAAAAACAACTGGATCTAAATATCACCATTTCTCACATACTGTTTGCTAGAGAGATTACCTTCCAGGATCAACTAAGTTTGTAAAAATTGAATGAAAAAAATTTAAAAAAAGAACAAACATAGGCAGTTTTTTTTACCTTGCACATGTAACTTGTATATGGGACTACACAAATCTTGCCTGGCTCACACACCCGCTAAAAACTGCAGCTTCCAATGTAACGGGAGCATGCACAGCCAGACTTTGTTTTTAACCGAAAACAAATGCTCTCATGTGAATTTTATTAATTCAAACGACGTTAAAATATTTTAGAACTAACAAATTGAATGATAAATTTCTATATTTTATTCTGAATTAGAGGGATTTTTTTTTTTGGGGGGGGGTATTCACAAGTTCCAACTATGTTCTCGAGTAGTCCATGGAAATTTTCATTAGTCGTGTAGTGAACCTATCTGGTGACTACACAGTTAATCAAGTACTCAAAACGGGCCTAGTGACATCGTTTACTATCAGCAAATTATGTAGTCTTTATTGCAATCCATTTGATTTTCTGTAAACCACCCAAACAAGTTTGAAGGATAAAATTGTTCAAAATGTAGAAATAGAGAAGAATGCTACCAAAATGAAAAAAAGTATTTGGGGTCTAAATTCTAAGTCAATAACTAATAGTCTAGACTCTTGTTACGTGAAAAATAGTTTTGCTGAAAATTGCACTGACAGATCTTTAAAGTGAGAAGAATTTGAGGTTCCTTTTGCAACAAAAGGATTTTTTAGGGTTAATCTTTATCTCCCTCTCGCTCACTCTCTCGCTCTCACCTCATATCCTGTGTCATCCCTCAGGAACTGCTCTCGCTCTCCATTCGTCACACCCAGTAGCACCACATGAATTTACACAACTCGATGAAATGCTACCTCAGTATAGGCAGAAATAAATGTTGTATTTTCAATTTATTTTTCTTTTGCTTTTTCATGTGTTTCTTTTGCAATGGCTAGCCATTCTTCCTCAAGGATGCGTTTTCCATTTCCCTCTGCCAGTCGTTCCTTCTCCACCTGAAAATGGAAGATACAGAGATATAAGGATATGGTATAATTAGGGCCAAAATAAAAGTACATGTAGCAGTTCCCTAAAATAAAAAAAGAAGATAAAATTGTTTACATTAATTCCTAAGGAATGCCGACAATGTCATATGTATATTTTATAAGGTGAGACATTTCTCTGAATAATTTTAATTATTAATAATAATAACATCTAGACACACACCTCTAGAGCTTGCTGTTGTATTTTGACAAGCTAACGCAACATCTCCAATTTTTTAGTAGGCCGACTCTTCTCTCTGCTCTCTTGGACCTGTGCAGCCGTTGATGAGCTGGGCTTGTCGGTATCTACCCCTCCCTTAGTACCTTACCTTCCAGGATGGTGATGCCACTTATGCCGATAACCTTGTCCGTGTCGTCTAGGATGTCCTTGAGGGGAGGGACCCCTCCTGTCTTTTCTCTCATTGATTTAATATGGTTGTACTTGATACATGATTGGTACAGTTGTATTTAGACCATTTTGCACAGACCTCTTCAGTCCTCTCTCTCCTCCAGCGCCAGTTGATATTTGCTGCAATTTTAGTCTTTTTTTTTGCCACAGTGAACTCAAATCCTTGAAGCTCGCTTAGAGGAGTTTATGATTTTCCTCAACCTCTTGAATAAGGAGCTGTAATTCATTGCTGCTGAAATTGGTATGTCGCTTCACCTTGGTGGATTAATATATCTTTGTATAAAGGAAGGCCACTTGGCAATCATGGAGTTCATTACATCCTATAGTTCTGTACAGTTCTATATTCCAATGCAGCTGATTGTTAGATGGCTTGCATTTTTGCATATTTCTCAATTGCCCATCGCACAGCGCAGTAGGCAGTGCCTGAGGATTTAATTGTATCCCCCGGCAGAATGCCGGAGGATACTTTGGATTCAGCAGCGTTCCGCCACTGCCGCCGCGTCACATTCTTGTCACATTTCTCAAAGGATTTCTTTCAAACTGTGTGTGGAGGTGTATCCTGGTAAAATCTGGACACTTATAATTTCTGGTGATGCCGCCCCCAGTGTTCCGTCTTTTATAGGGTAAAAGGGATAGTTTGTGTGCGCTCTAGCGGTCACATTTATCAACGAATTTTGTTCAAATTTTGCATGAAGGTGTCTCTTGGTGTAATCTAAAAATCTGTAGTTTTTAGTGATGCTGCCACCAGTGTCCCATCTTTTATAGGGTCGAAGGTCATACTTCAGGGCATGACATGCAGGCCACATTTCTGGATGGATTTCTTTCAAATTTTGTATGGAGATGTATCTTGGTATAATCTACACATCTTTAATTTTTGGTGATGCTGCCCTCATTGTTCCTTCGTTTATAGGGTCAAAGGTCATTTGTCCATTTCGTGCACTCTTCTGCATTTCTTGACGGATTTTGTTCAAATTTTGCTTGGTGTCTCTTGGTGTAATCTAAAAATCTATAATTTTTTGTGATGCTGCCACCAGATACTTTGGAGAATGGTGTGAGTGCACTCTGTAGGCCATATTTTTTGTTGCAAGTCTCCATCCATTGTCAACATTATCAGGTATATCATCTTGGACAAACATGATCACATCTTACAAAGCAATTTGCCACATGGACTGACAGACCACCTAATTCGTCTTCAGTAACGAATTGAAGTTCTAGTTATTATTATTAGTATTGTTTTACTTTCTTCTGTTTCAGAGAGTTGGAGAAACTGACCATGGCTGTGAGGAGACAGAGAGAGGCAGAAACCATTGGGAACACTGGAGCGCTTAGCATGGATCCAGTTACAGACAAGACTCCACTCTATCCCAAAGCCTTGGAGACATACAAGTGGGCTACTAGGGTAAGCTCCTCTAGCATATCTTTTCCTGAACCTGGAGCCATTTCTGAATTCCTTTATCAGAATTTTCCTTGTATTTTCTGTCCTCTGTCCTCTGTCACTGTGCCATAAGCTGTGCCTATTTCTGCAAAGGAAAAAATAATCATGGGAATGGTGAGTGATTTAGATCTGGAACGCTCATAAGAGCTCTGGTTAAAAAAAAAATTAAAAGAGAATACACAAAATCCAGAAGAACTCCAGTTAAAATAAAAATGTTTTTTACTCTGGTGTAATCATGATAGACACAGGTGCCTTAATTTTCATGTGTATAAATTTCTGTGGCTGTTATATATTCTTGATATTTAGTTGTTGTTAGGTTAAAGTGCTATCACAGAAATATTAGTCCAATGTGTTTGAGACATATAACTAATCAAATTGCCTGTTGTTTCCACATATATGGCCACTTGTCTACAAGGCCCCTCTGTTACTGTTTCCCTCAAGAAAGAAATATTTCATATAGATCGAACCTGTCGTGGAAGGTTACCCGTAGTGGCGAGCATTCTTTTTGTCCCAAGATGGCCTTTTCTTGTTAGGTATTACTGAATAGAGATGATGGTCATATGGATAAATCATTAGACTATACATCACAGTGTACTGGGTTTGAATCCCTGTCTCAGCACTAATGTCTTGCAAGACATTAATCAATATTTTCCACTCTGCGTCCAGGTGAGGTAAATGGGTACCCAGTCGGAAGAAATTCCTTCAGTGCCTTGCCGCGTTACCATGGCGGCTGGGTGAGAGCTGGCGTAATAATATGGACATTTGAATTAAGCGTAGGAGAGTGTATAGCAGCCGCGCTATATAACTGTATTTATTATTATATGTAGATATGATTTTGACAAGTCCATGACCTGTTGCTCTTCATATACATACAGCTAAGGGAGCACTCGGCTCATGCACAAGCATCCCTGAATAACAGCTCTATCAAGAGATCGTCGGGGAGCGGTGGAAGCCCAGCCAAGAGAAGAAAGACAACCCAAACCAATCTCAACATCTCTACACAGTAAGCATACTCTCAAGAAATTTAACGTCATTTTAAAATAGCAAATTACATTAAAGAGAAGGTTAACTTCTGGTAAGAGTGCAAAATAATTGTGAGCTTTTTAAATTCATTTTTCTCTCTATGTGCTGTGCTCTGCATTGTTTGTTGATTTTCAACAGTATTTAGTTGTATTGTTATCATTTTGATGATTCAAAAACCTCACTATACACAATTGTTCTATTTACTTTCTTATCAACCATTCCCGATATCTTCTAGACAATTTCTTTTTCATGTTACAATTACATGACCAGTACTCAATATTACCTTTTATGACGAATCAGTTAGTCAAAAAGAAATAATAAAAAATGAAAAGAGTTGAAAAACTGGGGCTGATGTACAAAGCCCTCAAAAACAAATTCTTTTAACACATTCACTTGTAAATTTGGGGCTAAAAACTAATGCTTAAAACTTGTCATTTTCCACTCCAATTAATGTTCATGTTTTTTTTAAATGCTCATAAACTAAAATAGCTTTCATACAGCTACTTTTTCATTATATTTGCTAATACATTTTTCAAGTTATTTTGGACATTCAAACTGTAGGATCTTGTATTAACAAATATATTATGTACATATATGCAACCCAGGGAATAATTTACCTACTGAAATTTGAATAGGAATTTCAATTGACAGACAAATATTATGTTTAAATTCTACACAGTTCATTGTAGCAAACTGCTACACACCTGTAAATTTGTGTAGCAATCATACCCAAAATACATAGCAAGTTGCTATGCTCTACCAAATTATTCCCTGCAACACACCTAATCCAGACTTTAAAATTTGTATTTCTAGAAAATAAATGTACATCCACTGGCAGTGCATCCATTAGCACCTTTCTGCCGGGCAGATGATATAGTTCATGTTAACATTGCTATGGTATATATATTATTTTTATTCCAGAGCTGTGGACAATCTTGTCATGAATGTAAACCGTCAATTCCATGACGTGAAAATCACCAAGATACAACTGAACCCAACTGTCTTTCAGGTATGTAAGAATGTTATCAACTTATCAGAGAGGAAGGGCAACAATGCTGTAAAACCTAAAACTCTCTTGAATTTTGCAAGTCTTCCAGATTTTTGAAAGTTTCAGGTGAGGAAATATTGAATTACCGCATTGAATTTTGGAATACGGTGTGTAAAAAAACAAGAGCCCCAGGGGGCACGACGCTCACCTGAGGTGAATCAATTCACATCTGGTGCATGTTCTCTCTAGCACATGAACAACTTTCATTCTTCATATATAGAAGTATCTCTATACACAATACCAAGTCTGAGCTTCCTACCAAGTTCGGTTAAATTCCAATCATGGGTTTTGGAGAAGCTGAAAATGTAAAAAGTTTATGGATGGCGGACAACTTGCCCCACCCCCCCCCCCCCCCCCCCCTCCAGTATGTTACCCCCACAGACCCCCTATAGGGCCACTCAGAAAAAAATCTCCATACACAATACCAAGTCTGAGCTATTCCTGGTTCTGGAGAAGATGTTTGAAATTTACATAGCTTTTACAATTGGGGGCTCTCCCCCTGGGCCCCCTGGGGGCCACATGTACCATTTTAGCACCTTTGGATCCCCTACCCCTAAGGATGATTCCTACCAAGTTTGGTTGAATTCCGATTATGTGTTTTGGAGAAGATCAAAATGTACATTTTGCCTGGCAGCGCCCCCCCCCTCCAGTATGTTACCCCCACAGGGCCCCTACAGGGCCATTCAGATAAATTTGATGAACAACATTCATTCTTCATCCATAGAGGTATCTCCATACACAATACCAAGTCTGAGCTATTCCTTGTTCTGGAGAAGATGTTTGAAATTTACATAGCTTTTACAATTGGGGGCTCTCCCCCTGGGCCCCCTGGGGGCCACATGTACCATTTTAGCACCTTTGGATCCCCTACCCCTAAGGATGAATCCTACCAAGTTTGGTTGAATTCCGATCATGTGTTTTGGAGAAGAAGATCAGAATGTACATTTTGCCTGGCAGCGCCCCCCCCCCCCCCCCTCCAGTATGTTACCCCCACAGGGCCCCTATAGGGCCACTCAGAGAAATTTCATGAACAACATTCATTTTTTATCTATAGAGGTATCTCCATACACAATACCAAGTCTGAGCTATGCCTGGTTCTGGAGAAGAAGATGTTTGAAATTTACATAGCTTTTACAATTGGAGGCCCTCCCCCTGGGCCCCCTGGGGGCCACATGTACCATTTTAGCACCTTTGGATCCCCTACCCCTAAGGATGATTCCTACCAAGTTTGGTTGAATTCCGATTATGTGTTTTGGAGAAGATCAGAATGTACATTTTGCCTGGCAGCGCCCCCCCCCCCCCCCCTCCAGTATGTTACCCCCACAGGGCCCCTACAGGGCCATTCAGATAAATTTCATGAACAACATTCATTCTTCATCCATAGAGGTATCTCCATACACAATACCAAGTCTGAGCTATGCCTGGTTCTGGAGAAGATGTTTGAAATTTACATAGCTTTTACAATTGGGGGCTCTCCCCCTGGGCCCCCTGGGGGCCACATGTACCATTTTAGCACCTTTGGATCCCCTACCCCTAAGGATGATTCCTACCAAGTTTGGTTGAATTCCGATCATGTGTTTTGGAGAAGATCAGAATGTACATTTTGCCTGGCTGCGCCCCCCCCCCCCCTCCAGTATGTTACCCCCACAGGGCCCCTACAGGGCCATTCAGATAAATTTCATGAACAACATTCATTCTTCATCCATAGAGGTATCTCCATACACAATACCAAGTCTGAGCTATGCCTGGTTCTGGAGAAGAAGATGTTTGAAATTTACATAGCTTTTACAATTGGAGGCCCTCCCCCTGGGCCCCCCTAGGGGCCACATGTACCATTTTAGCAACTTTGGGTCCCCTACCCCTAAGGATGATTCCTACCAAGTTTGGTTGAATTCCGATCATGTGTTTTGGAGAAGAAGATCAGAATGTACATTTTGCCTGGCAGCGCCCCCCCCCCCCCCAGTATGTTACCCCCACAGGGCCCCTATAGGGCCACTCAGAGAAATTTCATGAACAACATTCATTCTTCATCTATAGAGGTATCTCCATACAAAATACCAAGTCTGAGCTATGCCTGGTTCTGGAGAAGAAGATGTTTGAAATTTACATAGCTTTTACAATTGGGGGCCCTCCCCCTGGGCCCCCCTGGGGGCCACATGTACCATTTTAGCAACTTTGGGTCCCCTACCCCTAAGGATGATTCCTACCAAGTTTGGTTGAATTCCAATCATGGGTTTTGGAGAAGAAGATGAAAATGTAAAAAGTTAACGGACGACGCACGACGGACGACGCACGACGGACGACGGACAAATTTCCATCGCAATAGCTCACTCGAGCCATAGGCTCAGGTGAGCTAAAAATGCAATGAGAGTTTGATTAATAATATCTTTAGATGTCACCATCCTCACTGATATTTCGGAACTAATGTTATAGCAGTATCTTCTAAAGTTTGTGTGAATTTCATAATGATCTAAGCTAAAACTACATGCGTTGCCAGGCCAGACACGTAAGTTAAAAAGCTTGTCCGACCTCAACCCCGACCCCGAGCTCAACGGGCCAGTGCAGCAGCCGGCCACTTGCAAGCATGCATAGTTTAAACGTGTATCGGAAGGGCCACTTCATGTACAATACAAAAACAACAGTACATTATGTAAAAAAAATGATGTCACACGCATTAAACTTGTAGGCATAATCATAAACAAGAAGCATGCTTCCAGTGATAGCGACAGAAGGTAATTATTGTAAAAACCAGTAAGGCAATATGAGGATTTCAAAAGTAGTATAGTCGTGTTCACTGTTACTATAACGTATAGCGTATGTATGGTAAAGAGGAAGATAATAATGATAGCAGAAGAAAGAGGGAGGAAACAGAGAAGGAGAGAAAAGGGTGAGGACCGAAGAAGAAGGAGAGAGAAAAAATAGCATCCATACAAAGCAAGAGTAACATGATTATATCGCACTGATTGTAACATCCCAGAAGTAAATGGATAATTAAAAACATATTGCAAGAGGTTTCGGAAGGTGATTATCTTAAATTTTCAGAGAAAACTTTTTTCTGTGGAATGCTCCATTTGTGTGTATTAAAGTAAAGACTAGTTTTATGTGATGATGTGATGACGTAATTTGAATAGAATAAAGAAAATAGAGTACCGAAGTGCTGACGTCATATTCCTCATCGTCCAGGTTACTGGTGCCAAACAACAAAGCCTGTGCATGAGGTTCACCGCAAAATCATTCAAGCAACTGGCTGGAGCAGGGCAAATTCAGTGTTTGGCGCTAGTGTGATCACCATGCCATTGTTCAGCACAAAATTGTTTGGTACCAGCAACCTTGACAACTTGACCGGTATGACGTCACACGTCGGTGCTCTATTGCCTGTCTGCATTTTTACATCACTCAAAGACCAACCATTACTATGTAATCACTTCTTCCCTCCCGTTGATCACCATCACTATTTTGATCAGGTGTATGTGAGCAGAACATTACAAGCCATCATTGTTCTTCGTGGTCTTCTCATTGAGAGAGTACTGATCAGAGCACACCATGAAAATACTCTCAATGATGATGGAACTGTAAGTCACTCATTCTCTTTTATTCATTGATTGTAGTAAACCTACTATCAGAAAAACAATTTAAAATGCACATATTTGGGGGAAATCAAGTAGTTGTAGAAGCCCACATAAGTTTGCAATGGAAAGTATGACATTTTCACCCAAATTATCTAGCATTAATATGAAGTTGGGACAGTATGTAACTTTTCAATTTACAAAAAAGAAACTTTGAAAATTGTTTTACTAATAATCCTATTTTATTTTTTCTCTTTATTATTAGCTGGATTTGTGGACAGCATCAAAATATGAAGTTTTCCAGAAGGTGAGGTTTCTTTAGTAAAATCTAGAGTTAATCTTGCATTAATGTTACTTCATAATCTGTCTTCATGTACACCAATTTCCTGTGTATCTGCCTTTTTATGCCTCCGCCCACCGAAGGTGGTACTGGAGGTATTATGTTTTCGGGTTGTCCCTCCGTCACGCTTTCTCGTTCTTGCGATAACTCAAGAACCATTTGAGGCATTTACTTTAAATTTTAAAGTGGGATATCGATACGGAAAGCTTTTTTCACGCATACCACTCACATTCTAAATCACAGTTGTATAAATTCGAGAACTTCATTTTACTTGGTCTTTATGCAACCCCTTTTGTGAAAATTTCCTTTCCGAAACGCATTATTGCTGTTAAAACGAGAGGTTTAAAATTACCAACATCCGTGTAATGAGACTATCACTAGATCTACTATATGACCGGATACACCACACACACAAATTGTCCCTTACAACATTAAGTCGATAGTCACCTCAAAAAAATCAATCTGTAAAGCCAAAGCCTGCCTCAAAAATGCGGAATTAGTGCCATTTTTTTCAAAGCACGCAGCGCTTAAGTCAGGTTGTGAGAAACAGTCACCGAAAACGTGCTATAAATCAAGAAATCGGTGGATTTATGACAGGGTTTTTTAGTTATCGCCCGCGAGATGCGCATCGAGTGAGATGGTATCCGTGAAAACCAAATTGGAAAAAAAAATTGCCCGGAACTGTGCACGTTCACAGTGTACATATGTACGTCCAGGCAGATTTAGGAGTATTACGTGCGAGAAAAAAACCACCAAGCCCGCCTTTTCGCGTAAAATAAAAACATCTCCGCAGTAAATATGTCTAATTACAGCAAATTCCGGTGAAATTGACCTGTTGTTCATTTATTCCTTCAAATTTTGAAAAAAAAAGAATATTCTGATTTGGGGGTGGGGGGATGAAGTTAAATTTTAAAACTCTAAAATTTTAAATTTAAAAATCTAAAATTTTAAATTAAATTGGGCATTATGACATAAAGTAAACCTGTGCAAAAACCTAAATTGATAATCAATCTGCACTTTCCATTAAAATGGTAGCCCCAATAATATAAGAAGTAGCCCCAAGGCTGCTTTCTCGTGTACAGCCATTTCCCTGTGACATACTTCATTTTATTTTTTTACCTCTCACTCTTTCTCTCACAATAAAAGTGAATGGAAGAGGCATGTGCAAAAGGATCAAGGTGTTTAATCTATTTTCTTCATAATCCCCCCCCCTTTCGTCACTAGCTCTTGAAAAGATGGACCATTATTGTTAAATATTTCATGTAATCCTTTTTGAGTCGTACAGTTTTGTCAGTATGCAATTAGACTTCCATTTTGCTTTCCCCACAGATCACAGAACATGCTACAGCAGCCTCATTACGTTATTATCTACCCACCATGCAGGATATCTCATTTAGGTCATTTATGGTAAGAGTTCATTTTTATGCCTCCACCCACCGAAGGTGGGTGCCGGAGGCATTATGTTTTCGGGTTGTCCGTCCGTCGGTGTGTGCGTCCGTCGGTGCGTGCGTCCGTCGGTGCGTGCGTGCGTCCGTCCGTCCCACTTCTCGTTACCGCGATATCTGAAGAATCATTTGAGGTAGGAACCTCAAACTTGGTACTAGTATGTATCCCCATACGAAGATGAACTGATTAGATTTTGGGGTAAGTAGGT
Source organism: Heliocidaris erythrogramma (assembly GCA_025617745.1). Taxonomy (NCBI): domain Eukaryota; kingdom Metazoa; phylum Echinodermata; class Echinoidea; order Camarodonta; family Echinometridae; genus Heliocidaris; species Heliocidaris erythrogramma. The sequence continues at coordinate 14,724,034 of CM046869.1, forward strand.
CAAAGGTCAGAGGTCACAGAGGTCAATTTACATGAAATTACATAAAAATTCTTGGTTTTTAGCACCGTTACCGGGATATCTCAAGAACTGTTTGAGGTGAGAACTTCAAACTTGGTACCAGTATGTATCCCCATAGAAAGAGGAACTGATTAGATTTTGGGGTAGGTAGGTCAAAGTTCAGAGGTCACAGAGGTCAATTTACATGAAATTACATGGAATTACTGGTTTTTAGCACCGTTACCGCAGTATCTCAAGAACTATCTGAGGTGAGAACTTCAAACTTGGTACCAGTATGTATCCCCATAGAAAGATGAACTGATTAGATTTTGGGGTAGGTAGGTCAAAGGTCAGAGGTCACAGAGGTCAATTTACATAAAATTACATGGAATTACTGGTTTTTAGCACCGTTACCGCAGTATCTCAAGAACTATCTGAGGTGAGAACTTCAAACTTGGTACCAGTATGTATCCCCATAGAAAGATGAACTGATTAGATTTTGGGGTAAGGAGGTCAGAGGTCACAGAGGTCAATTTACATGAAATTACATGAAATTCTTGGTTTTTAGCACCGTTACCACGATTTCTGAAGAACTGTTTGAGGTAAGAACTTCAAACTTGGTACCAGTATGTATCCCCATAGAAAGAGGAACTGATTAGATTTTGGGGTAGGAAGGTCAAAGTTCAAAGGTCACAGAGGTCAATTTACATCAAATTACATGGAATTAGTGGTTTTTAGCACCGTTACCGCGATATCTCAAGAACTATCTGAGGTGAGAACTTCAAACTTGGTACCAGTATGCATACCCATAGAAAGATGAACTGATTAGATTTTGGGGTAAGTAGGTCAAAGGTCAGAGGTCACAGAGGTCAATTTACATAAAATTACATGAAATTACTGGTTTTTAGCCTCGTTATCAAATATTTCTAGAAGAGTTTGAGCCATCAACTGAATTTAGGCGGAGGCATATAGGAGACGCAGTCGCATTCATCTTGTTGTAATAGTTATACCTTATTGTATTTCTTCCAGTTTTACCTCTCTCATTATATATTTAAATTCATTCTTCACAACTAAGAGAAAATCCTAATTGCACCTTTCCAGATATTTGTCAAACTTTCATTTTCTACTTTTATTAAAAACCAAATTGTTGTTGGAATGAATTCCACATTCATCTAATCAGTGATCCAACATATGCTCCTAGCTCTATTTCATCTAAGATATAAGGGTAGGTTTACCACTGGGTTGTGTGTTAGGGTTAGGATTAGAGTTAGTGTTATGTCATAATGTTAGGTCCAGAGTGAAAGTTAAGAATTTACTTAGTATTAGAAGTTTGCCCTGGAGCAATTGTAGCCCGAACATATGGTATGTCATAGAACCACCTAATCTATGGGCTTTAATATACAACCCCCTCCCCCCAACCTCCCCCCAATGTGTCATATTTATCCGTAGTTTGTACTTTGTTACGAATTTCAGCATTGGTTGAACAGCTACTCCAAGCTCTTCTCAACACCTTGTAGACTCTGTGGGAAGTACATCAAAGACAACCTTCCACCCACATGGCGATGCTTCCGAACTGTGGAACCCTATCACGAATGCTGCCGTCCGTGAACACCACATGAACTATTCCGAAGCATGCTGAAGCATTCTGCTTGTATGTCACTGCTTCTAACATCTTTTTGCAAAGTATTAAGCTACATTTGCCATTCTCAACCCAGGAGCAGTAAATTGTACCCAATAGGAAGACATTTATCTACATTTGCCACTCTTTACACAGGTGAAGTAAAAGGGTACCCAGTAGGAAGATATTTCTTGAATGGTTGAGCATCTTCTCATGGAAGCTTGGCTGAAGCTGGGATAATAACAGTGTTCAAGGCTTTGTGTCCTCAGGAAAAAACACTATTCCAGTATACTGTCATATTTCTAGAAGAGGTAATTCAGGCATTATGGGCTAGTGGATTCGGGATTGACTACTCTCATTATAAGTTCTTCCCTTGACATGAACTGACGAGAACTAAACTAAGCTTATTAACTTAATGCATATTTGTATACCTTATACCCTGTATACAACCAAGGAAAAAGATGCTTTATACATCAAATTTTTTGTTATCATTACCAAGTTTAGAAACAACCCAAAGAGGCATTCTCAGGAGGCCTTAGAAAGCCCTGGAGGTTTGGACATTGAAAGCTCTCTGTTCATATGTATATAGATAATTGTCTCCACAGAGAAAGGTCTAGGATGAAGAGAGGTCTGCAAGCAACCCCCATTTTCATAAAGCCTTGTTCACAAATGAGTGCTAAACATTCCAAAAAAATACTGCCACAGCAAAATAAAATGACATTAGAGTAGTACACTTCACATTTCCATGTCTTATGACAATTTTTTTTAAACCCCCAAGTGCCATGTAGTATTTACACATATGTGGTGATTAATATGCCATGGCGCCTTTTTTCTTTTAATGTCACTGGTATACAATATCATGTGTGAATGAGGCTATAGCCCTTAAACTTCAGAAACCTTATGAAATATTTCATGGGGAGATTTGTAGATGAAATTTATATCTGAATTTTGTAGAGTAACTGTTATTCTGATGATATCTTTCAAATTCTGGGAGGTGAAATGTCATGATAATTCAGTCTTTTGTAAACCATGTTGACATGGTTCTCTACACTACAAGTCTATCGAGTTTGTAAACAAGCCAAGCTGATAATATTCCAGATGACATTAGAGTTGATGAACTAGTTATTTGTAAGTATGATGAATAGTTACCTTGCACATTCTCTTATAATGTGTGAGGTAAATATATGTATATGGGGCATACAGTAAAGTAAGTCATGTAGACCATTTCCGAAGTGTTCTATTAGGCCAGGAGCCTGTCCCGAAATTGTCATTCCATTTTACATACGAAATTTGACCCCTTAAATTTCTTTAAAGTAGAACGTTAATGATTTTAAATATTGGCTTAATACTTATTATTGCATAGATGGCATAAATTAAACAAGGTTATCCAAATTCAACGCTTGAAAACATTTGAAGTAATGATTATTATCAATTATAAAACGGTAAAATACAGCCCCCGATATAGCAGCTGAAGAGCTCCTCGAACGCTGCTGAGATATGTGACGACACACCCTGGACCAGTCCTGTCTAAGCAGACGATGTCCCATAACATCTTACACATGTTTCAGAGCCTATTTTGTCATCTCCTCTTCACTTATTTCTCTTCCTTCACTAGCGTCAGTCTTAATGTTAGTCTGTTGCCTCACTCTTACCTTCGTGTATGGTATTATTTTGATGAAAAATGCAGCGTTAAAAAAATAAAGGAATCAGTCACTTGTAAACAAAATAAGACGCCATTGTATTTTCAGCTGCTTGCACCGGGGCATGTTCGGCGTTTCAAGAGGGAACGAATACCATCCTGCTATTATTCGGAGGGCTTTTCAATTTGAAAGTGGGGTTTATTGTATCCCCCGGCAGTATGCCGGAGGATACTTTGGATTCAGCAGCGTTTCGCCGCCGCCGCCGCCGCCGCCGCCGCCGCCGCCGCCGCCGCCGCCGCGTCACATTCTTGTGTGCGCTCTAGCGGTCACATTTCTCGACGAATTTCTTTCAGACTTCCTATGGACGTGTATCTTGGTAAAATCTGGACCCCTATAGTTTCTGGTGATGCTGCCCCCAGTGTTCCGTCTTTTATAGGGTAAAAGGCCATATTTTTGGGGAAAGTTTGTGTGCGCTCTAGCGGTCACATTTCTCAACGGATTTTGTTCAAATTTTGTATGAAGGTGTCTCTTGGTAAAATCTGGAACCCTATAGATTTTGGTGATGCTGCCCCCAGTGTTCCGTCTTTTATAGGGTCAAAGGTCATATTTTGATAGATGTCTTGTGTGTACTCTTGTGTGCGCTCTGGCGGTCACATTTCTCAACGGATTTTGTTCAAATTTTACATGAAGGTGTCTCTTGGTGTAATTTAAAAACCTATAGTGTTTGGTGATGCTGCCCCCAGTGTCCCGTCTTTTATAGGGTCAAAGGTCATACTTCAGGACATGTCGTGAGTGCACTCTGCAGGCCACATTTCTCAATGGATTTTGTTCAAATTTTGTATGGAGATGTATCTTGGTATAATCTACACATGTTTAATTTTTGGTGATGCTGCCCTCATTGTTCCGTCCTTTATAGGGTCAAAGGTCATTTTTCCATTTCTTGCACTCTTACTTCTGCATTTCTTGACGGATTTCGTTCAAATTTTGCATGAAGGTGTCCCTTGGTGTAATCTAAAAACCTGTAGTTTTTGGTGATGCTGCCACCAGTGTCCCGTCTTTTATAGGGTCAAAGGTCATACTTCAAGGGATGGCGTGAGTTCACTCTGCAGGCCACATTTCTTGATGGATTTCTTTCAAATTTTGTATGGAGATGTATCTTGGTATAATCTACACATCTTTACTGTTTGGTGATGCTGCCCTCATTGTTCCGTCCTTTATAGGGTCAAAGCTCATTTGTCCCTTTTGTGCACTCTTCTGCATTTCTTGACGGATTTCATTCAAATTTTGTATGGAGATGTATCTTGGTATAATCTACACATATTTAATTTTTGGTGATGCTGCCCTCATTGTTCCGTCCTTTATAGGGTCAAAGGTCATTTTTCCATTTCTTGCACTCTTACTTCTGCATATCTTGACGGATTGCGTTCAAATTTTGCATGAAGGTGTCCTTTGGTGTAATCTAAAAACCTGTAGTTTTTGGTGATGCTGCCACCAGTGTCCCGTCTTTTATAGGGTCAAAGGTCATACTTCAAGGGATGGCGTGAGTTCACTCTGCAGGCCACATTTCTTGATGGATTTCTTTCAAATTTTGTATGGAGATGTATCTTGGTATAATCTACACATCTTTACTGTTTGGTGATGCTGCCCTCATTGTTCCGTCCTTTATAGGGTCAAAGCTCATTTGTCCCTTTTGTGCACTCTTACTTCTGCATTTCTTGACGGATTTCATTCAAATTTTGTATGTAGGTCCATTATAGATTACACCTCTACAGTTTTTGGTGATGCTGCCTCTAGTGTTCCGTCTTTCATAGGATCAAAGGTCATATTTTAGTGGATGTCTTATGTGCGCTCTGAGGTCATATTTCTTCCGAATTTTCCATAAAAATGCATTATACTCTAATCTACACAAATCGTTTTGGTAATGCTGCTCCTGGTGTTGACAATATTCCGGGCCACTGGCGGCAATTTCTACACCATCCTTTTGTTTGAGGGAGGGGATGGGGAGGGTCTTTGTCCCTCCTTCAAATCGCTGCCAGCGCCGGGGGATACATTTCGCATTGCGCGGCACGAGGAATGCACATTTCTAGTTTCATTGATCATTGACCCTTCTCCTATGTATTTACAATCAAACGGTTTTAGCTATCAGAATCAGTTTCACTTTCCCTTTATAATGGTGTGAAATAAGGTCATGTTTAAATACACCAAACTCTTTATAATTTGATAAATAATTGCATTGCAATTACGTTCATTCATTATAGGACGTCGTCTGCTTAAGCAGGATCGATCCCGAGTGTGACGACATCAAAACATCGCTATATTTCTGGCGAATCCTCGGATATTCCAGATGCTGAGAAGAGCTTTTATTTGTGTTGTTTTTATAATCACCAGATACGCAGTTGACATAAAACTTATACGATTGCCATCTGTAAGCTTCCCAGTTTCTAGTGATACATTAATTGCCATATTTGTGATTTTCTTTGAATATCTACTTTAACCATCCATATCATTCACAAAAAGCTTGTCAGCTTGAACAAAGCTGCTGGGTTTGGCCCCCAAAGTTGGGTCGATTTCAACACATTTAAGATACGCCAAACTTTGGCAGAAGGAAGGTGTATGACTATACATTACCAAAACATAAAAACTGACAAAATTTTCTGTCAGGATGGGTTGTCAGACGGCCCCTAAATATTAGGGAAAATTTTTCCCTTAAGGCCCATGGACCAAATTTTGTCAGAAGGAAGAGGTCTGGGTGTACATTACAATATAAAAACTGACAAAAATTTCCATCAGGAAGGGGGTGTTACACGCCCCTGAAAAAAAAACACCAAAGTGCCCCTAAACCAAGCTTTGCTGCCCAAAATGCTCTGGATGTAGAGAAAAACCCTTTTTTGGCATTATAACCTCAATAACTCCAATGTATGTAATTCAATTCCGGTCAAATTTATGTACACATACGTGGTGATTATTGTTACTTTCTGGGGTACAATTTGGTGTCAAATGATCATTTCAATAATAAGTTATTAAATTGTGTTGCTTTCTCAAAAGTAGTCAAAAGTAGTCAAATGATATTGTCGGGATTATATAAACACACCTATTGTCCGTCTGTGCCTGTTTGACAAGGCATAATAAAGAGCTTGCAAGGTATTTGTGTTATTAACACATGAATGGTAAATTTTCAGCATGGCTGCCACATAGCCCACATACCCCTCTATTATGTCTTGTCAACACAGATGCAGATGAACAATGGGTGTACCTCTTCCTTCTGACAAAATTTGGTCCTCGGGCCTTGAGTGGAAAATTTTTTCCTAATCTTTAGGGGCGGTCTGACAACCCATCCCAAAGTAAAATTTTGTCAGTTTCTGTGTTTTGGTAATGTATAGAGTACCTAAGTGTGACGTCATACCGGCCAAGTTGTCAAGGTTGCTGGTTCTAAACAATTTTGTGCTAAACAATGGCGTGGTGATCACACCAGCGCCAAACACTGAAATTGCCCGTTCCAGCCCGTTGCTCGAATGACTTTGCGGTGAACCTCATGCGCAGGCTCTGTTTGGAACCAGTATCCTGGACGACGAGCGAATATGACGTCAGCACTTCGGTACTCTATAGTCATATACCTTCCTTCTGACAAAGTTTTGGGGGGCTCCGGGGGCCAAACCCGGCGGCTTCGTTCAAGCTGACAAGCTTTTCGTGAATGACATGGATGAAAGTAACTTTTAGGGGTCAAATTTCATGTAAAATGGGGTGACTATTTAGAGACAGGCTCCCAGACTATATATGCATTATGCCAAACACCAATAATCACAGGCATGCCCCATCAAGCCAAATTGTCTTACACCAGGGGCTGTATTCTGAAAACTATGTTAACTTCTGTGTTAAGTCCCAAAGCTAACGTACCCTTAACATACCTCTAAATTGGTATTCTGAAAACCATGTTAAGGGTATGTTATCTTTTTTTAGGTTACGCCCCGACACGCCCATTTATCCTTGATGCTCTAATTATAATCACTGTTAAAATGTACTCTTAGCCAATCATGCTTTTCGGTTTATCGCGCCTTCAAGCATGCTCAAAATTCGCAGAATGATTATGATAGTTATCACTGAAACCAAATCAGAAAAACACAGAAAAGAAAATGCCTTATGCTTTTCACGTATAAATAGACTGATGTGTCATAGGGTGCGTTTATCAACTCTTTCTTTCGGCAGAAACAGGTTTTCCAAAGGGCTTTCAGTGATTTTTTTTAGAGATGATAAACGCAAATCTGTTTTGATTATGGGGTTCGGAAAGCCTTTTTGAAAGTCGCAAATTTGTGCTTTCCGAAACAGGTTTCAGCCAGAAACGGGTCACAAAAAGCGAGATAAACGCAAAGCTGTTTTGAAACGACTTTATACTTCGGTCACGAACTACGTGTTTCCAGTTTCTGAAAAGACGCGCGCCAGGCAAGTACATGTGTACACAGCTACACTAGCTACATAGGCTGCACTATACTAGCGATAGCCAAAACAAAAAAGCGTGCGCCGTATATGACCCCTTCTCCTCGGGTCAAACTGCGCAATGCATCTGCGCAGTGACAACGTCGGTTTTCGACTTGTCGATGAGATGATAAACGCAACTTATTTTGAAAGCTGTTTGCAAAGGCCTTTGGAAAGGGCTTTTGATAGTGGGTATGGAAAGCCGTTTCAAACTGGGGAAAGATGATAAACGCGACCATAGTTAAAAGATTCCTAGACCAATGTTATGTTTTCTGTTAACTTCTGCCTATGCGGGCTGAATCTTCCCGTCAAAAAACTGTTAAAATAGTTTTGGACTTAACATAGTTTTCAGAATACCGATATGTTTAGCTAACATAGCTTTCAGAATACCACCCCAGTTTTCGCTATTGCATTATCTGTATGGTATGATGTTTGCTTTCGTAATTATCAGTCAGGATAGAAAAATTATATACCCGGTATGTAATTTGTTGAAATTTGTGAAAGTTACTGCTGCAAAATGGAGGATATGTTACTGTTTATCTTTTTCTACACAAGACTTAAAGATGGCTCAGTTGTGAATTGTGAATCCTGTTTGATAGGGATATTCCTGAAACAATATTAAGAATATGGAATAGGAAACAAGAAATTTCTGGGATGCTAATGTTTAAGCTATTGCAATATCAAGCCCTGATACATCCATGTTTCAGGCAGTAGCACTCCAACATGTCTAGGGCTTTTTCTTTCCAGCTCATGGGGCAAAAACCACCAGGAGTCAGTTGCTCAAAAGCGTCTCATAAGTTCATGGATATCTCATTGAATTGCATGTTAATTCTATAACCAAGAAAGTAAACTTGGGATGGTTTTGTGAATGTGGCATGTTCACTTTATATCGCTACGTAAATATGTCAACAGAATTGTACCATAATAAAGAGGAGCAATAGGAAAGTGATTTTCCTCAGTCTACATTGATACAGTCTTGCATTTGCATATTTCTTTGAGAACAAACCATGTAACATCTGCTATCAGATGCTATTTAAAACCATGTTAGGTAGAATTGTCTGTTTGACAGTAAACATTCTGTGAAATTAACTCTTTTCATTTGCCCCGGCAGAGCATGTGTCTTGGCGAAACCATCTGTTTGCAGCAACTCATGTGCAGACGTTAATCGATAATTTATCAACATATGACCTCACAATAAACGGATATTTTTAACTGACACGGAACTTGAAATGGTTTTTTAAATGCCTTCCAATTATATCATCAGATAAGTAAGTGCTTAAATGTCTTAGAAATATCTGTCATTATAGGTGTAATGATTAGATAATTGACAAGCCCTCAATGAAACAAAAGTCAATGATATAAATGACAATGATACATTTGTACATGCATTCAAAAAGTGTTTATTTTTAGATGCTACAACATAAACAATATAAATATCTTGACATGATCAATTCAGGAAACACATAAGATTATGTGCACAGAAAAGACTTTGCAGATAAACACAGCGGACGGATTCACATCTAGTGTTTTTACACAGTAATAAATATTTACATGATCGTTGATATATTTCGATGTGGGAATTCACTTCACATTACGAAAATAGAATAAGTAATCAAAATAGCATAAATATGGATGGAAAAATAGGAAGATGTCATACAGCAAATAGAAAATTGAAATTGCAAATTAATAATGTATATTTTTCTAGCAACAACATTCCTTCCTATGGTGTTATAAAGCAACAATGGTGTTGAATTTACGATTATTTATTTCAAATTTTGTTCTCCATGAGATCTTTGTTGGTGATGAGCAGAAAGCCAGAAACGTACTACATCCCTACCCAGTTTTTAATATGAACATAAGCTAGCATGATTCATCCTCTTAGATTTGAATAGAAAAAACTTTTTTTTTCTGTCGGATGTGCTTGTTCAATTTTTTTTCTTGCATCTCTTGACAAGTCCAATTCTCAGCATTGATAGAAAGGAATGAACAATTTTCTTTGTGTACAAGATGAAATTCAAACACACATTTAATTTGTTGAATAAAAAGGTTGTAAATCATCAATAATTAGCAATGATCATATCATGGCAACAAGAAAATTTGTATTTTGGTGTTAACAATGCTGTTATGTTCATATAATTCACGAAAGTGGAATAAGGGGCCTTGTTAATTCTGCTAGAATTGAAAATACTGACAACCAAGGCTGATTTCGCATAATGTGTGCACACTTATGCAAGAATATAATAGAAATTGATACATTCTTTTTTTTTTTCCTTTTAGTTAAAAGATTTTCTTTAGATTAATTAGCCCCAGACGGTTCCCCCCTCATGGCTTTTAATGAGTTCTTTCATAACAATTGTGTAAAAGTTATTTTAGCTCTTGGCACTTTCGTATATTCCATGTCCAAATGTTCCTGTACGAGCTGTGCAATCTGTGGCATGATGATCAAAAGCTTCGTGACGGGCGCTGGGTGAGCGGAAGGTTTCGAGGTGGGGTAGCTGGCGGGAGAAACGAGACATCTGCCAAAGAGGAGGATCTTCCACAGGGGGGCAGAATTTCCTGAGGAGGGAGGCACGTGTCTCATAGATTCCTCGGTTCATGTTTTGCTGTAAAAGTTTAAAGAGAAGAGAAATATTAGAGGCATGAGCCACCATTGATCCATGGTAGTGTTCTACATCACATTCTTCAATCCTTCAGTATGAAGAGTAATAAACTGTGCTTGAAAGCACACAATGTTTAAATATCAAATTGTTTCAAATTCTCAAAGATTTGCCTGTCACCTTTCAGGATATTAATTGTTTCAAATTTAAATATAATGTTAACCACTTGACTGCTACTGGGCTTATTACACATTGATAGCCTCTGTGCTACAGCAATTTTGGGTATTACAGTATTTTCACATTTTTTTATGTTTTGGAGTTTTGTCATAAAAATTTGGTTATTTATTGGCTATAACATTAAAAAAAATTGGAAGAGCGTCAGCTATTGTTCAAACCCTGTATATCATCACAGCAGTGCTACTGGCCTAAGGGGGCAAATCAATCGGCAGTGCTATCGTTCTGAAAGTGCAATAGCCTAAGCACGTACATGTACGTGGCACGCACCGTGAGACGAGAGCGAGAGCACGTACATGTACGTGGCACGCAGTCAAGTGGTTAAAGAGAAATAAATGTGAATTTTAGGAAAGTTTGGTTGATGTTAAATGAAAATCACAAAGAAATAATTTAGGTCAAGATTTTCAGATTTTACCAAACATGTTTAATCCCCTTTTATGCCAGAGCATTAAAGAGGTCCAGAATACAGTAAAATGTTCTATGATATGTAATTTAGTAAAAAGTACACAGTAAAAATTTTTTTTGGTTTTTGTTTACAATAGTCCACAAAGAAAGTAATCACAAAGGACTGAAAATTCTGTAGCATCCCTGTATATTCATACAAGATTTGTATGGGAAACAATTTGAGAACATGAGTTCACCTTTTGTTGATGTCTCTCCCTCTTGGCTAATTCTGACTTTCTCCTTTCCTGCAGCCATCTGTCTTGATACTTGTGTTCCAGTAAATCAAATACGGGAGTAGATGGCCTGAATTGGAATAAGAAATCACTTGTTTAGATGACTCCAAATGTGACCCTGCAATATAACTGAACATTACAAGCAGTGACGGAGATGTGTTACGCAATTCTATTCATGGGGGGGGGGATGACCTATCCCCCCTTGATGAAAAGAATTTCCTGCATATTTCCGCCAATGATTTCAAGAATACTCTCATATCAGATCAAAAAATGGTAATGGGAGTAAGAATTCTATTTTGGCTGTTTTGCCATGTTTTGCTATTTTTTTCATGAAGTTGGAGTAGATACTACCATTTTGGGAGAACCTTCAATTCAAATAAAAACTGAGAGCAACTAATAAGATAAATTGAGGATCATTATCTTTTGATTAATCTTATCAAAAATTGAAGAGATGCTTCAAAAAACCACAATAGTATTTAAATTCATACAGTTACGATACATGTATGTTGATTCTTGAAATAATCTTCAGGATACAGGAATTCGCATTTCCAAAGAAAGCTAAAAAGTGATGTATTTTCTCACCTTGTTGAGATGCCAAAGGTCATAGATGCAGGTATCCTCTTCACCTTTGACTTGCTCTTTTCTTCATCTGATATTCTCCGTCTAACATCATGTGTTGCTCTGTATTGAAACTGATCACTGGCTGTCACTAGCCCAGCACCAATACATGCCTTGTTGAGAGCAATGAAGTCCCTTTCAGGCTTGCGCTCTGTGTGACTGATAGGCATGAGAGGTCCTGTTGGAGTCCACCCAGACAAGGCTTCCGAGGCTCCATTGTCCTTGCTCATGTTGGGACGTCCATATGTGAAGTTGCTGGGCAGATTATATCCTCTTTGTAAGGGCCTCCCAAGTTGCGACTGAGAAAAGAAGGGCAAAATATGCAATAATTTCATAATGATAGCAAGATAGACCAATTTGGTATTTAAAAAAAATTAACCTGATTTAAACATGCTTAATCAAATAACCTAATGTAAGTTTGGGAGAGATTGTAAAAATATTTTGTTGAAGTAATTTTGAAATAGTCTTTTTAGATGAGATCTAAATTATAAACTTATAAAGATCTGATTTTGAATACAACATAGACTCTAATTTATAAGACTAAGTTAGTGAAAAATTTTAACTGTTAAAAAGTTTGGTCTAAGTTGGAGTACAGACCCTAGAGTCTAGACTCCTATTTTAATCTACGACTATGTCTGAATAGCCTAAGTTCCTAACTTAGTCTTTATTCAACCAAAGTACATGTACTACAAAAACATTACAAGACATAACTGTTAGACCTACTAAAACAGTTAATCAAACAATTTTTCATGCAACTCATCATAAATCTTTCACAAAATAATAATTTGCAAATGTTCACCGATTGTTAATTTTTAGTGTTATTTGATTCATAATTTTTGTAAAATCCGACGGCAAACTTGACAGGTTAATTTTTGTTAAGTGTTCGGATACACAACCCCTCCCCCCCCCCCCCATCCTACTATAGACAGTATACCCCCTTTCATTAAACTAGTATTAGTAACAGTATGGCTAGAGTGCCCATGTCTACGCACACGCGTAAATGCGCGATTTAATATTAAAACAAAACATGCAACGAACACAAACTTTTCATCTTTTATCATAGCGATAAGTATTCATGCAAAAAACGAGTCAACATAATGAAAAGAGGTCTTACTTCAGACATTTTATTCACAAGCCTCAAAATGTTGTCTTTCAACTCAAAAATTTCAAACTGCATGTAAAATGAATGAGTGCACAGACATGGGCTCCATTATTTTTTTCAATTTTGAAATGACACGGTCGCCGTTTCTTGTGAATTTTGATGAAATTTTTTGCAAACTTACTCTCTAGAATATCAGGAATAATATAAAAGTAAGCTTTGGAGGTATATTAGAGAAATTCTTGGTGCGCAAACACGGGGCTCCCATCATACAGCCTTAGTTACACTACTTACACTACAGGTTAAGAATAAGACTAAGTTAGATATTCATTCTAGGCCCTAATATTATAAATTGTTAGCTGATTAATATTTTAATAATAATACTAAAAGAATAAAATATTCACCTTTCTTAGAAGAGGATTGTCGAAAGGAGGTGTTGCCGGTGCACTCATGTTTTCTCCTGTTTCCTTGTCCACGTAAATGAAATATCAAACAATTTGTACGTTAGAACTGATAATTAAATTAAACACTTCGAAACCTTCACCCGCCAGTCTAACAGTTAGTAGGCCTATAGTAATGGCGCAACACAGATGGGTACCGAGTATTCACGTGTACTTGTGTGTGTATAACAACGATGTAAACAATGCATGGCGTGGCGTTGCAGTAGTACAGCCAGCTGTTTTGTCTTTGTATTGATTATGCATCTCCATGGGGATGAGCCGCAGAGGGCGACATGCATATTTAATGAAAGTCCGTTGACCTCGAGTGCACGTGTGACTGTGAATTTGTTTACAATTTCAACAATCTTTCCTGAAAGATTAACTGACCCAAATCATGCGAAAATTAAAGTATCATGAGCAGAAGTTGCTTAAGAAGGTTGACTTCATATCATGGGAAGTAGACAACAATCTGCATGAAGTGAAAATCATGCAGAGATACCATATTCAGAAGAGGGAAGACTATACAAAGTAAGTGTACAATTATATTCCAGTCCCATTCGTTGTATTTGATGTAAGTACATCATCCCATGTATGATTGGTGTGTAATATTAAATAGGTACGTTACAATGCGTGCGCTCTCGCGGCAGTAAATTCTCCCGAGCGGCTGTTCGGGCGATTTGCGTATGGCTGTGGGGACTCCCCGTAAATACTGCCTTTGCATTGGCTGATAGCAATTTTGTCATGTGACGTTATTTTCAAGCTGTAGCTGAATGTACAAGCTTTCATTCAATACCCAACATGTATGCAATTTTTCATCGTTGCGATCAGCACACCACTTTTTCCCGAGAGCTTAATTGTCAGCACTCTTAGGTACACGCCATTGCCGACTGTGTAGTAACGCAGCCAACACACATCCCATACCTAAACTGCATCACTGTGCATTTTTGGCTATATTTAATTGAATATCATATGTTGCAGTTTACTTACATCCAAAGAATTATATTGAATAATAGATGATTAAAACTTACCAGGTTGTTTTGTGACCTTTGAAGAGGGTTTCCTGAAATTTTGGGTCCTTTTTGTCGATAACTGCTATCGAGACTGTCCCGTCAGCATCCAGTTTGTATTTTTCACGATTATGATGAAGGGAGCCCTCAGCGCTCGTAGTAGTACCGCGCGATGGGTTCGTCGATCTCCTACGAAGACCTGAAAGGGCCAAACTGACGACGTAAAAAATAAAAAATATTACGTACGTACGTAATAATTACTACGTACGTACGTAATATTTTTTTTTTTTTCACGTCGTCAGTTTGGCCCTTCCAAGTCTTCGTAGAATAGCTTGTGTGCGTAACATTCTGCGTACGTATCTACGGTGCGTAACCATGTAGAGCGGCCTCACTAGTGCGCAGCATTATTGAGAGCAGTCGTGATCCGTATGGAGATGTGGGTAACAAGTACCAAAAAGAGGGCTGTAAATGTAAGTTTTTATAACTTTCTACATTTTGTATCTTAACGAACTGATAACTTAAAATCTAAAGAATGGTACTTAAGTATCAGTTTGCCCACAAAAACATCAATTTCAAACAAAATTACATCTGTATCCCCAATACCCAGTATACACACATGTATATGATTCTAATGGTCAATATGACCATTGCTTGCTGATGTGATTGTCAGTGCTTTTTTCTCATAAATCTTGGATAATGGATTCAATTTAAGGTATAATGGATGTTTTCTATACATGTTTTCTTGATGTTGGTGAATTTGTGTGAAAATTCTACGATAAGAAATGTGTTTTTTTAGTTGCGAAGTTGAGGGATGTCATTGCAAAGTTGACACGGCGAAGCGATGGCTTCCCGCTGGGAGATGCATGCGCTTTGCTCTGTGCGATCCGGGGAGTGTTTCATCAAGCGTATTGTCAGTGATTTTTACCGACAACTGTTATAAGCTACTGAAATCCTTGCATCTGATTGGCTGAGAGCAAATTTGTCAGTGAAAATCACTGACAAATCGCTTGATGAAACGCTCCCGTGAGCCACATCAGCAAGCAATGGTCATATTGACCATAGGATCATATACTAGGGATACCAATACGAAAATCTAACTTTTAAATTAAGCTAAATTAAGAGTTAAAACCTATCCCTGATGAAAGGCAATGTCAACACAAAACAAACTCACCAATTTGCTGTCTCAGAAATGGTCTTCAAAGAGAGATATTTTGCTGTAAAGTTGGTAACTCCGGCTACGCCAAATTGAGCCTTTCGCCTTGACAAAACTGCAACGTCATGCTGATATCGTTACGTTGGCAATTAGAAAGGCCGAAAAGGTCAAAAAGTTACCTAATTACAATAACAATAGCGAACCTGCGCGATATGAAATTCAAATTCCCCGCCCCAGCGAGCTCAATTTCGGTAGCTAGTCTTGGAAAAATGCGTAAACAGTATTTTAAAATTCTGTATTGTGAGACCGAGCACAAAATGGAAGATTTCGAGCTCAAACGATTAAAAAGAAAAAAATTAGACGATCCATTCCAATAATCAGGCCCTAGACCTAAATTTTTAGTAAATATCTGAAATCTTACTGGCCTTATCTGTGGTTTCTCACCATTTTCTTGTCTTGTCGTCATTCGCTCACGCTCAGTCTGACACCGGGCCGTCGTGCATATCTAGCTGCCTAGCACATGCACAGTACAGAGTTCAATAGGCACTGAACTTAGCGTTTCGCATTCGCTCGATAGAGTCAGCTTGTCTTGCCGATTTTATGTAGGTCGGTAAATTATGATTGTAAGCATTCTTAAAAATATTTTATGACAAAAGAGAAGTATAAAATAATAATATTCACAAGTATAGATATATATTATTGCTTAAATTGTTTTATTATTAACTTATTTTTAAATTAAAAAAAATAATATTACTAGGTAAAAGAATGCAGTCAGCAAAACCGGCAACGCCGAAAACGAAAAGCATGTACCCGTAACAAGGATAAGACATTTTGGCAATGGGTCTTTCTACCCCGTTTTGGACCTAGAGGTCTATTTCATGATTGATTGTCTTGTTGCCGTTTTGGACCCTTTTTCATGATTCATTGTTTAATGTTTAAAAATATAAGATGAAAGTCAAAAGTTTAATATTCATCAAAAAAAAAGACGACTTGCAACTAAAAAGCTGATGTTTGTTTTCACAAAGTTTGTACAAAATTGATCACATCATAATGAAAACAATAAAATCAGAAACAATTAACACCAGTTTTCAAGAGTCTGTTTAAACTCAAGACTACCAGCATCTTTACTCTAAGATTATACAGATTATAAGATTATACGATGTAAACCGAGCGGGAAACCGAGTCATGAAACAGAGAGTTCTTTGTTCTCCCAAATTACATGTTTTGGTCATTCTGGAATGCATGATTGTTGAAATGATGCTTGCTGAAAGGTCTGATTTTATACATACTGTAGCATATATATTTTTGGACGTGGTGGAACAGCTACAAAGGCCCATTTCGGTAAGAATATATAATATCTATCTCTAGCTCTATATAGTTTGGTAGAATATGATAATACTTAATAGGTGTAGACAAAGATAGAGTTGTGCCATCGTCATGATCGTCATGATCGTGCATGCTGCAATGATAGTGCAGGATAGTTGAGTTCTTTGTCCTTCATGAAAGAATTACATTACTATAAATTTTTAGTGTTTTAATTCGGCAAGTATTGGTGCAATGATCATTGATGTAAAGAATCATTTGTTGATGGAGTTTCATGTTTGATATATTGAGTAAATTTATGTTTTAGGAAAGAGACAATTTCTCATTGTTATTAACTGATATATTTATTCAAGCTTATCTTTTATGATTGAAATAATTTAGTAGTCTGTTGCGTCTTTTTAATATTTTATATAGACCGAATTTCTTAAACATACTTGAAACAGTTACTATTTATTGAATTGAAAAGTACATAATTAATGTGGTTTATTTTTCTCAGATATGATTAATATATTTCACATTTTTAGTTATAGGCTTTTACATGCTAACAGGATGAAACATTTATTAGTTGGACAAAAAAAAAAAAGATTTCAAAAGGCTGCCACAAAATGTTTTTCTTTTAATTATGTGTATATTCAATAAAAATATAATCACAATATTTACAAACGTTTAAAAAGATTGGCATGAACAGAACAAGATCAAACATAAATCAAAGAAAAAATATATATAAAGAAAGGAAAAACATATAAAGAAAGGAAGAGCATGACCTGCACAAAGTTATAGTTATTATACAGGTATAATCATGTGAAAGTCCCTTGCATTCTGCAGCTCATTTTCAAAGTGTAAACTGATGCAAAGGAATGTTGCATCCTTGAGTTCGAAACAATGAAAGCTCTATGGACCTTATCTGTCCTAAATTTGTTGACCTCTGCGTGTTTGTAGAGCGAATGCAAAACACATGTCTCTCTTTTCCTCTCTCTCCCAAAATACCCTACGCTCATCCAGATTATATCCGTACGTGCTGCACAATAATTTTGTTCAGAGATCGACGGCGAAGAATGGACAGGCAGCACATGCATTATGCATCTCTCTCTCTCTCTCTCTGGCCTACGCTTCCATCCACGTGCGCAGTCTGACTGTTGTGAATACAGTATACAGCCAGCCACACACAATCTTCCACTATACAATGGGTTCAAGTATCGGCTATCAAAGGTCAGGACTGGGTAAGATTAGACTTATTATTCAGTCATATTTACTAAATTATCCTTTTGAACACTTCTAATACTCATAGGGTTAGTATTGCACTCTATGGACGATCTTGATGCCTGTGTGCACTGATATGAGAAATAGGGTCTTCGTGTGAGACTAGGCTACATGATTTCCCTCGCGTGTCACGTAAGAAGCTCATCAATATTCATGTTTCCACACCGATATAAACTAGATATTTCGCAATAACGTTGCAATAATTATCTTTATTCATGAGTTAGAGACCTGGTCGGCGCGAAAATATGACGTCATATTTCACAGTTTTCCCTCTATTTTTGAGATGGCTATAGCTATGGAGCTCAAACCAAAGTACGTTTGACTTAAAAATCATCTTCTATCTATACCTTTATGTCAATAAAGTAAAAGTGTAAAATAAGGAGCAAATCCTCTATTTTCTTTATATTTTCAAGTCTATAGGGGTACCATACATTGACATCTCGTGAATTATTCCCTATCAAAAGTTCTTTGACTGAAGCTATCACCCTTATTTTTTGTGCCTACTTGTTGCCAGTTAGAAGATTTTTAGTGATCAAACTTGCAGGCGCCCTCATTTCGTTACGCATTGCGATGTGTGTACGTTTTTCGTGAGCTGCTATGGAAATTATTGGATTCAAAACCGCCAAATTCTGCAACATCGTAACTCAAACGAGTAAGTTCTGTTAAAGATCGTAATTACAGGGATGTTTTGGTGTGTGTCATTGTCTTTGTTTCAGTGATGAAATCAAAGACGGGTTTTAAAAAATAATTTTGTAGTCATCAATTATCACTGATTATTTTCCAAGGCCTAGGGCGACGACGAGCGCGTATCGGAAGCAAAGCGTAGCCAACGCACCCTCGACGTGTTGGTGTCCCTACATATACATGTGTGTATACTGGGTATTGGGGATACAGATGTAATTTTGTTTGAAATGGACGTTTTTGTGGGCAAACTGATACTGAAGTATCATTCTTTAGATTTTAAGTTATCAGTTCGTTAAGATACAAAATGTAGAAAGTTATAAAAACTTACATTTACAGCCCTCTTTTTGGTACTTGTTACCCACACCTCCATACGGATGACGACTGCTCTCAATAATGTTGCGCACTAGTGAGGCCGCTCTACATGGTTACGCACCGTAGATACGTACGCAGAATGTTACGCACACAAGCTATTCTACGAAGATCTGGAAGGGCCAAACTGACGACGTAAAAAAAAAAAAATATTACGTACGTACGTAGTAATTATTACGTACGTACGTAATATTTTTTATTTTTTTACGTCGTCAGTTTGGCCCTTCCAGGTCTTCGTAGGAGATCGCGCCGGTACTACTACGAGCGCTGAGGGCTCCCTTCATCATAATCGTGAAAAATACAAACTGGATGCTGACGGGACAGTCTCGATAGCAGTTATCGACAAAAAGGACCCAAAATTTCAGGAAACCCTCTTCAAAGGTCACAAAACAACCTGGTAAGTTTTAATCATCTATTATTCAACATAATTATTTGCATTTAAGTAAACTGCAATAGATCAGTTTCAATTAAATATAGCCAAAAATGCACAGTGATGCAGTTTAGGTATGGGATGTGTGTTGGCTGCGTTACTACACAGTCGGCAATGGCGTGTACCTATGAGTGCCGTGAGCGTGCGATTGCCTGTGTGCATTTTATATTGCAGTCCATGGGTGGGGGAGAATAATGCGCTCCACATACAAAACAAAGTGCGTAGCTGTAGGCCCCGGCCCCCAATCATACAATGTGAGTTGAAAATAATGCAGAGGAGATTAATAATCATATTTTTTAGAATAGAAACATAATTTTGAAGTAAATAACATCTCTGAATTATAGTTCATGTCATTCTAAATTTTACTGTACATGTATTTTATTGCTTAAATTACTAATCATTTGGATTTAATTCAGGAAGAAATTCAAATCCTTTAATTTTTCCAAGCCTTGCAAAAATGTAAATTTGCTTTGACAAAATAGATGATAATTTAAAGTTTTGAACTGAAAACCTGCAGACAATAAATTGCAATAGTTTTCTCATAATTATGTATTAATTAGTGTAATTATCTTTTTTAAAAGAATATTAACACCTATTTTCGGTCAATATTTTTTATCCACAATTACAATTTTCAACTTCAGTTCTTCGACAAATTTGCAGTATTTAGTTAACTTATTGATGAAAATTGCTACTTAATTAAATAACTAATTATGGTATTAATTAACTAAGATGTACAAGATCCTTACCAGATGATAGAACCAATGTCCTTGTCTGTTCCATTTACAAATATCCTGCATTTGACTTCGATGACTTGATAATTTCAGTAAACGCTTCATTTTTACATACACAAAAACATATGCAGTCACAAAATAATTTGATTTGATTTTATTCAGATTCCACATTTACAATAAAATTACAACAATATGTACAAGTTACAAACACTGCAAAAACAGAATACATGGATATGACATAGAAAGATGACAAAAGGATATGTGGAGGGATCTACTAAAAAGGTTAGCTTCTGTGATGTAGACCCCCTAAACGATTGATACAATATTATATATTAAAAAAAAGATTTTCGTTTAATTAAAGTAATTGTTTGAGAGGGAGAAAACTACTAAACAAAACATATTATATACAGTTGATCTAACATTACAAAATAAGATTGGTGAAATAAAAGAGATTTCGAGCGGAAATCAGTATATTTTATATATATACACGTATATAAAAACCAGATAAATACATTTAATATGGAACGAAAAGAAAAAATAATCACCTAATTAATTAATTAATGGTTATCCTTTGTTTTTTTTTTATGAGACAGTTTCACATAATGTTCATACTGTTATTATCTGTAATTGCTGAAAGTTTCATCTTGTTAGCTTTAATTTTAAGAAAGTTATAAAAGTTTTTGTGTTTGAATGGATGGTCCGAGATCACAACTTTTGACTTTTTTTTCCTATAAAAACAATAGAAAACAAAAGAAAATAATTGCGCTCATTTTTCGACATAAAAATGACTGTAACTTCATTAATTTTGCAGCTACAGAGCTGAATGAGGTATCAAATTGAAGCTTTCATTAAGCTCTATTTGATGGAATCAATTATATGCTTGAAATAAGATTTCTCAAATTTTTGTAACATACCTATATTAAATACCTAGCACTAGGGATACCTAGGGAAGATAATGAACGCAAGAACTACGCTTCTATATTCAGTTCTTCAAGTTTTTCTTCTTTTTCAAGATGGCTGGATCGTTTCCTGTTGCAGGCGATTCATAATCGTACTTGATGTCACTCATAGCTACATTCCTATACTTCGTGTGTATAATGTAGGCAGTCATACACCTCAACTTTTTAAAACACCACTGCACAAAAGTCACCAACATTCACTCAAAATCGGCATTTAATTTACAAAAACCGACCCCAAAATATTCAAGAAATACAATAAATTCAACTCACCGATGTTGGAAAATATATTTCAAAAAATGAAATCCGTAATTTACTCTCGATTCTCGCGAAACGAGCTATCGGAGTCATTGTGTACATTTCCTTGTCGCCGCGGGCGCTGACATCTCCCCAAAAGAGTTTTGTCCTTAAAAATTCGGTCCCTACATGGCGTACACGGAAAAGTCCCGATTTTCTGTGTGCGCGATCGTAAAGATCGATGTGCGCTTGCGATCCCGAGTTTTTCGTGGACAAAAAATATATTGGCCGATTTTAGTCTAAGACATCGGCAGTTTGTAAACAACACGCGATCGCGAAACAAATCGGCGGGGATTTCTCCGGTTTTGGACAAGATTTTGACTTTGGATTTTGCTGTAAATATCAAAAGTTCTTCCTAACGGCCATTTGAGGTAGGAGTGAGAATAATATTCGGTCTAGTAAGGGTAAGGCTAAGCTACTTCAAAAGTGTGCACACTCTTCTTCTTCTTCTGTAAAAAGTGCATCCTTCTAGCTGTACGAGCTCCTTGGCTTATCAATCTGGTACTGGCCCACAGAGCTGTACATGGGATCCATATACTGTGTGTGGACATGGTGGAGGCAAATATAAAAAAAAAAACTAGATCTAGATCTAAAGTAAATATCACCATATCTCACATACTGTGACCCATGCAAACCACCCTCAGAGTAGGCACTCCCACAAAAAAATAAAAACAGCACTCACAGTCACAATTCATGCCTTAAAATAATGCTTAATTAATATTCCAATTATCACACAGATGGCTCAAAACTTAAAGTAGATATTCAAAGAAAATCACAAATATGGCAATTAATGTATCACTAGAAACTGGGGAGCTTACAGATGGCAATCTTATAAGTTTTATGTCAACTGCGTATCTGGTGATTATAAAAACAACACAAATAAAAGCTCTTCTCAGCATCTGGAATATCCGAGGATTCGCCAGAAATATAGCGATGTTTTGATGTCGTCACACTCGGGATCGATCCTGCTTAAGCAGACGACGTCCTATAATGAATGAACGTAATTGCAATGCAATTATTTATCAAATTATAAAGAGTTTGGTGTATTTAAACATGACCTTATTTCACACCATTATAAAGGGAAAGTGAAACTGATTCTGATAGCTAAAACCGTTTGATTGTAAATACATAGGAGAAGGGTCAATGATCAATGAAATAAACCCCACTTTCAAATTGAAAAGCCCTCCGAATAATAGCAGGATGGTATTCGTTCCCTCTTGAAACGCCGAACATGCCCCGGTGCAAACAGCTGAAAATACAATGGCGTCTTATTTTGTTTACAAGTGACTGATTCCTTTATTTTTTTAACGCTGCATTTTTCATCAAAATAATACCATACACGAAGTTAAGAGTGAGGCAACAGACTAACATTAAGACTGACGCTAGTGAAGGAAGAGAAATAAGTGAAGAGGAGATGACAAAATAGGCTCTGAAAAATGTGTAAGATGTTATGGGACATCGTCTGCTTAGCCAGGACTGGTCCAGGGTGTGTCGTCACATATCTCAGCAGCGTTCGAGGAGCTCTTCAGCTGCTATATCGGGGGCTGTATTTTACCGTTTTATAATTGATAATAATCATTACTTCAAATGTTTCCAAGCGTTGAATTTGGATAACCTTGTTTAATTTATGCCATCTATGCAATAATAAGTATTAAGCCAATATTTAAAATCATCAACGTTCTACTTTAATTGAAAATCTCATAAATAGTGAAAAATGAGGGCTAAATAGTCCATATCATGTGCTGAAAAATACGTTGACATATTCTTCGTTGCTATGTTAGGCATGTACTATCGATAGTCAAACCCCAAAATCAAAGGGCTCACTGCATGACAAGCCCACTTCTTTTCCTCTCAGTCTCACAGGCATACATGTAGGCGATTCACTGCGGCACGGTTATTCAATGACGCATCGACAGATAACGAACTCAACTGCCACAAAATACAAAGATTCTGACACATTTCACTAAATCAACCACTCAAACTATACAAGAACAAGGTAAGTAGCGATAAAAATGCCTATAATTGCATACATACCGTCACTTCTTAGCTCCTTCAGGGAAAAAAATCCTGGGTTTGGTGGGATGCAAAGGGCATCCCGGGTCGATGAACACACAGGCATGCAGAATACGTAATTGATAAACATAGGGGGACCAATCACAGAAAGAAAAAATCTCAGATTCATTCGCTTGTCATTCGCTTAACACAGGCGGTATCGGAAGTGTGTGCATGCATAGCGGGCCGAATCACGCATTGACTATCTGTGTACTTGCGCGATAGCGCCATCTAGCGTCCGTGGGTGCGACTACTCAGTGTTTGCTAAAGACAAAGTAAAGGGCACACCACGAATAGTGGTCATAATTGACCACTACGATATTTGAATGCAAAAATAGTTTGTATTTTCTGTCGCATGTACTGAAGGTATTGGGGGGGGGGGGGGAATGAGATAAATATTTTAAATACTTCCTTTCAAATTCAGCTCTCAAAAATCTCACTCCTACCTCAAATGGCCGTTAGGAAGAACTTTTTATATTTCCAGCAAAATCCAAAGTCAAAATCATGTCCAAAACCGAAGAAATCCCTGCTGATTTGTTTCGCGATCGCATGTTGTTTACTTACCACTGATGTCTTAGACTAAAATTGGCCAATCCAATTTTTGCCCACAAAGAAACTCGGGATCGCAAGCGCACGTCGATCTCTATGATCGGGCACACAGAAAATTGGGACTTTTCCGTGTACGCATTAGGGACCAAATTTTTAATGACAAAATTCTTTGGGGGGGATGTCGGCGTCCGCGGCGACCAGGAAATGTACACAAACACTCTGATAGCTTGTTTCGCGAGATTCGACAATAAATTATCTTTTCCAACATCGGTGAGTTGCATTTATTGTAATTCTTGGATATGTTGGGGTCGGTTTTTGTAAATTAAATTAAATTCCTATTTTGAGTGAATGTTGGTGACTTTGTGGAGTGGTGTTTGAAAAAGTTGAGGTGTATGATTGCCTAGAGTCTACACACAAAGTATAGTAAAGTCGCTATGAGTGCATGAATTCAGGCTTTTTTATCCGCCATTCTAATTTAGCTGAGTTAGCAGGTTTTGAAAAATGCCAATGGCACGCGCGCTGTCGGCGATATAACAAAATTGAAACTATATCATGTGGTAGAGATGTCTGACAAAATTTCAATTAATGCTAAATGTTGAAGTCTCAACTGGCTGAGTGCCATCTACGTTGACTTTTTGTTTAGCATTAATGGAAATTACGCAGCCTGGCTTCATGGAGTATAAGGCGAAAGCCCCCTTTTTTTTTACACTCCAGGAAGTCATCCTGGCTAGATACCCCCCTCCCACACCCTCGCCGCTTGCGCGCCCCCCCCCCGTCCCCCATACCCCCCTCCCCCATCCCCCCATTTCAAATTCCTGGATTCGCCACTCATACACATACGCGGTTATCTTAAAGATAATCTTATACTCCATACATTTTATACTGTTAGATATCAATGTCTACCATCTTTGAACCTCCCCCATATCATTTGTAGGATATTTCCCTTCTTCTTGAACTTGAAGACTCTTACCTTTTCAATGTTCCCAAAAATAAAAATCACCCCCACTGGCCCCAGTTTTCCTCCCATAATTTTTTGATAACGTATTTAAGTATAAAAAGGTAAAAAAACTCACCGGTTTTCTGTGTTGGACTTCACTGACTGAGCGTACATGACGAATATGCATCTGGCAATATCTGGCACTAGTCTACATTCAGTCATACAATATGGACCCTACAAGAACAGTTAGTATGGACCCCTGCAATACATTTTACAGTGTTTGATTTTGGGCCTATATGTCTTGCAACAGATAAAACAGATAAAAGTCCTGATCTGTTACAACTCTTCTTGAACTGGACTATCCAAGTTTTTCTAGGCATTTATCTCTAATTTCCCTTTCTTTGGCTGTTTTTCTTACAGGTATAACAAATTGAGTCGTCATGTCAGAACTCTTGCCAATAAGATTAAACAGTTGGACAGCAAGGACCCCTTCAGAAATCAGTGCACCAGTCAAATGTTGAACAAATTGTAAGTCTTATAGGCATGAGTTACAGTAATCATTATTGTTGAATACCAATTTATACTGCTTCTTTTCCTTTTACCTTTTTGATGATTTCCATCTCTGTTAGTTTGCTCAACTTTTGTTTTAAACTTCTTCAAACTAAACTTTATTTGCTAGAAAATGATGTTCATGAACAGGGACAGATTAAATTTGTGTTGTCATTTGTTATTTCTTCAAAAATGCATTTTGAGTACCGTATGTGAAAATTCTCCAACTATAACTGAAAGCAGAATATAAATGTACTTATGTTCAAAGGTGTACTATATTCTTACTCATTGGCCTGTATCACTGTAGAAATAAGATATCAGAAAAGGGTTTAAATCCACACATTCTAGCACACGGTATCATCTGCTAACACTTTACATGGGAGATGCCATTTTCTTTGGAAACTGTTCCGGTCAGGAAGATATCTTTAATCCTAGAGCTAATTGCTACTCCTCATTACAAAAAATCCCCATATATGATGAAAAATACATAACAGGTGTATACATATATTCTAAAATTTGAAATATTTCTTTTTAAATTCTCTGGTTTTGCGAAATAGAATTTCTTGGGCTTGCCTGGCAGAGCAAAACATAATTTATGCAACGCGCATTCTTACTATTGAAGTCCATGATCTCAAAGCAGGTGAATGCATAGTTTGTCACTATTGACGCTTTGGGAAAGTTATCATCCATAAAGTTGAATAAATTTGCTCCGTCGCGTACATCATAGTATCATGAAAATAGATTTCCATTTAGTAAAATAGTAATTTTGAAAGAAATATAAAACACATTTATGTTTTTAGAATATATGTATCTGTTCAATATTCTAAATCTCATGGGATTTTGTATCAGGAAGAAAGACAATTTTGTATTTGGATTAAATAGATCTTTATGTACACATCAAGAAAATGGCAGCCCCCAGGTATCGCTAGCAGACGATAAATTTTGCTGAGAAAATCTTGATTTATACCCATCTCGTATATATATTTTAATGCAAAACTACGCAGGACAACAAGAAGGGATAGATTACATCTTTGAATATAAGCACATTTATATTTTGAGGTTAATTCCCCTTTAAAGGAGAATGAAACTCGTCAAACAGCTGCTGACAATCATGTGGAAAATGTCAGCCTGTTCTAAATATCTTGAAAATACTCCTATTTGATTACTCAGTAAGGAGAACAATCTCTCTAAAATTTGCAGATTCCTTGCTACATATTATCTCATGGGGGCTGCCATTTTGAAAAACTGTGATGTCATCGTCGTACATGTCAATTTACCTGTACACAATGGATAATGAATAGCTATACAACTAAAGCCACCAATGCAAAATGGCAGCCATCTTGGTACCCCCATCTTGGTACCCCCATTGTCTTGCACAGGTGATATCTGAGAGCAGCTGTAGGTCTTTGTCACTTCTTTGAAGAATTGACAAACCTTTGTCCGACCAAGCAACTTACAAGTGCATGCCAAATTCTGCTTAACAAAAGAAGAAAAGAAACAGCTGAACCAAATATCTTGACACAAATAGGATATATGACAGCATAAAAGTATCTTCATTTGAATGTACATTTACATGACTACAAAAATAGTTTACACGTAGTACATAGCATCGATGCTACAATGTATGTTAGCGTCGATGCTTTGTAAGTCTCGAAACTATTTCCATTGCGTTCAGACAGGCCATGATCGACTTGCTTCTATCACCCACTCGTGACTATTCATCGCTCACTCGCTGCCAAAACAATAATTACTGCGCTACACACGGTGACCCGAGTATAATTGGTATGGTCAAAACGCGCGGAAGTTTGTGCACAGGGGTCATATCATGCGAAGTTGCGAGTGAAGATAGCAGCGAGTGAAGCAGCGATTGCGTTCACATTACAAATAGTCACAAGCGCGGTGGATGGTCCACCGCAAAGCATCGATGCTTTGTCGCTGGATCCTGAGATTTACTCCTGCCAAACTCGCTGCCAGAATAGTTTTGAAACCTAGCTCCAACTCGCTTCTATCTTGTGACTATCTGTGTTCAGACAGCGTGTGGTCTTAAAACTATCTGGTCATGACCCAAATAGTCTCAAACCTAGATAGCATCGATGCTATCGCTCTACATGTACATGTGAACCCGCCTATTGGTTTATTATGAGAAACTCCAGTGTCATGCATGCCACAGGTGATCATGAGTGTCATTGTAGCTAGTGTACAGGTCAGTGGGTATCTCACAAATAGAACTGCGCTGACATTACTTTGTAAAGAAAGTGGCAGCCCCCATGGGATAATGTCTAGCAAGGAAACTGGAACTTTTGGAGACACTGTTCTCCTTCCCAAATAATCAAATAAGAGTAATTTCAAGATATTTGTAATAGGCTGACAATTATATACATGATTATAGGCTGTTTGTTGCCTTTCATTCCCCCTTAAATTAATGATGACTTCATACAACTGCAGTGAATAAAGCTTTTAAAATTCTTTATTCCAACTCTGCTACTTTGCTCAATAAATAATAAAAATAATAAAATACTAAACTTATTTTTAGATGCTAGTGCATTTAAATATATTGCCTACTACAACTTGTAATATAAACTTGAATAGATTGCAGTGAAAAAAAAATGTGGCAGAAAATAGTAAAATAGTCCAAGTTGATTTTTTTTTTAATAGATAGGCTGTATAAAAATTATTGTCATTCTTTCTCAATTTATGTAATTGTCTATCCATTACCTACATGTATTTTGTCTCGGAAAATATCATTCTAATGCACCGTTTCTTAGACATTGTTAATATGTACATCTATACATGTAGGTATATAGGAAAACGAAGAAATCTATATTTTTTTTAAAATGACAGAAAAGCTTGCCAAATTACGTTTTGAGTATTTTAGTAATTGAAGTACATGTGAAAGTACACATTTTCCACAGAAATTTGACTATAGATTACGGTAGCAAAATTTACATGTATATGTTTGTATCAAAGTATATTCATGCAGCTTCACTTAGAAGTCACTGATTACAACTCATGAATGAAATGTTTCCCAATCCATTTAGGTACAACATGGGCATCATCCCAACCAAACAGAACCTAGCACTCTGTGATAATGTGACAGCATCGTCATTCTGTAGGAGACGACTTCCTGTTGTTATGGTGAAATTAAAGATGGCAGAGACAGTAGATTCTGCAGTGAAGTTTGTGCAGCATGGTCGTATCCTTTCGTAGTATTGTTTAGGATGTGGCTTTTTAAATTCATCAGCAAAATGGTCAGAATTGCACATATTTTGTAGCTCCATAATGCTGAGTAAAAATATGCAGTATTAAAGTCTGCTCTTTTTTATGTAGTAAACTGACAAAAGGCATGCTGAAATCAGTAGAGAGAATTTGTATTTTAAAACTCTGCATTTGTACCTCCATTTTTCCTACATTATGTACATGTACCTTGTTCTACTGTTTTTAATTGTAAAAACAGAAATTACTTGCTTTTTACTGTATTTGACTGTTATGTAAATGAGCATCTTGAAAGGAAAAGTTTTTTTATTGTTTTCTTAAATTTGGCTTTACTTTAGTTTAGAATGCCTTTAAATAACAATTGATAAAACTGAACTCGATTCTTTACTGTATTTATTTTCAAACCACTAAATTTTTAATCCACTGGAGCTCCTTGTTTGTACAAAGTACATGTAGTTGTCATTTTCTTGACCAACTTTCTCCAGATATTAGGGTCGGTCCTGAGTTAGTCTTGGATCCAGCATTCCTTGTTACTAAGTATGTAATATTTTCATATAATTATCAAATATGGCATTGATATACATGTAAATAGATGAATTTATTCTTCTAAATATTGTTCCCTACAAGTTGTGATGAAATAATTTTGAAGACAGTGCTATATTTATCTTTTCAGTTACAAATAATAATTGCAAAATAGTAGGATGAAGAAATTGGAGGAACAAGTCTGATCAGTTTTTGATCAAGGAATTCAATTTCAGGAAACTTAATATATATTTAATTATGAAATTATATTACATGTACTTGAGTTCAAGCTTTATAATCACTCTGTGTCATCATGTGGAGCTATGCATTTATCAATTCTTCACAAGTATGAAAAAACAACAACAAAGAAATAAAAATAGATGTCTAAAATTCATTGCAAATCACAACCCATTGCAAGACGACTGCTTGGATCTTGGCTTTTTCAACTATATTCTGCTATTTGGGGGTTCCAAGGTGAAAATTAAGTGCATATATGTGACCCGCCGCCTCAAAACCTACAATAAGTCGCACGGACCACAACGTAGCAAATAGCCCAAAATAGTAAATTTGCTTGGATCAGTCGATTTTCTGTTTTTGATAGAAATGGGTAGTTTTATTATCATTCTATCATGTCTCAAGTTTGTGAGTCGTAATTCGACTTAGAAATATGTTTTGGGGGCATTTTAAAATGACTCCTTTTTTTTCACCTGTCGAGCTAATGAATGTTTGGAGAGCTTTTTTAACACTTTCATTCAATGCCAAATTACTACTTTACCTCTAAAGGTATTAAATTGATTTTTGGAGTGAGTGATGAATAGGTCCTCCTTAAGTAGCGTGCCAAAATGCAGCCTAATCTGATAAACCCTTCATACCGGTTGCTATGGACAATTGAATACCCAGTTTTACTTGGGCGCACACAGAGGGCGAAAGTGTAGCACTCTTTTGTTCCAAACTTAAATGGCCATTTTCTCTGAATAGGAGTTATTGATTGCTGGTTACATACTGATTCTAAATGTGATATTTAAAGGTGTTATCATTGAGTAAACGAGGTGAGTGATATACCATTGGAAAGCTGAGAATCTTTACTTTCAGAAAAAGTATAAAACAAAAAAATAATTTTGGCGACTTATTGTAGGTTTTGAGGCGTCGGGTCACATATGTATGGAATGAAACACTGCTTGTTTTCTGCCACATGTATCATGATCCAGCTAGCCACCAGTGCTGTAATCTGTCTTTGGCCATTGGATGCTGGTATATATTTTACATATGACCTGTGTATAAGGTTATATCAGATAATATAACCTCAATACCTCATATACACTGAATTTTGTTTGTGTGCATAAACAATGACAAATCATTTAGGTTAATGCTAGTGAAAAAGCAAATACCAACATTCTGTGGGAGAGAATATTATGACTAGAGAATAGACCCAAGTTGCTAATGTATTCAGATTTCCTGCACACTTTGACATTGTGTAAGCTTGCCAGAGGCCTGCCTGACATGACAATAACTAATATACGCAAGGTTGATTCCATCCATATAAATGCTTTCATATTCGACAGTTGAATTGAATAGCCCAAGGCTCTTTGGAGAAACATGCATAAATTTGAATACCGGTACCTTAGTATCGGGTCTATTGTTTCATTCATTGTAAGATTTGGTGTTTATTTTGTGTGTATGTAGATCAATGGAAGACTTTGTAACATGGACGCACACATCCAAGATAAAGAAACATATTGTGGAATACAATGAAGAGGTAATATTTTGAATTTGTTTTATTCATCGGTCATGCTGTCTGTATGTACATGTAGTTATACTCTGTAATTAACTAAAATGCTTTATAAAACCAGCCATCAAAGGTACAAAGTTTTAATTGTGAAACCAGAAGTATTATATAGTGTACAATCAAAGTGTGTATCTTTAAACAGTATTTTAGCACAGTTGAGAAATCCTTGAAGAACATGCTATGGAATTAGCAGCCCAAAATGACTATTTATCTTGGTTTCAGTCAAATACAATATGTGTGTTTGTTAAAGACAAGCAGGCTGGTCATTACTCCCTAGATTTATATTAGTAGGGTTAAATTTAAAAGAAGCTGTCTTAAAATTGTTTTAAATTGTTGACTCTACAGTAGGTAAGAATTATGTATGCAGATTCATAGAACTATAGAGTGGATAATGATCTTACAATCCTATGACTAATAAATTGTAAATAGAACAATAAAATAATTGGAAAAAATTTCTGTCAGTACTACAACTCAAAACAAACATTAAGAAAAGTTACTTACCCTCTCTGAGAGTTGTAAATAAGAGTTGTCACACTTTATTGTTTTGTCTGCTTTTTTAACTATCTGTCAAACAGCAAAAAAGAGTAAATGAAACATGATTTTAATCCTTCATAGAGAATTTGACTGCATGCAAAATAACAAGAAATAAGTAATCTAATCATGCACCGTCATGTCTGTTTTATTGCAGAGGGATGATTTTGACCTTATGTGATTGGACCTCAGAAGCTTAGGGAGAACTCAGGGCAGCTTTTCAGAGAGAGCAACTTGTTGAAGGAAGAAAGAAGTCAAAGAAGAAAGCAACTTTTTGAAGGAAGAAAGAAGTCATAAGGAGAAAGCAACTTGTTGAAGGAAGAAAGAAGTCAAAGGAGAAAGCAACTTGTCGAAGGAAGAAAGAAGTCAAAGGAGAAAGCAACTTGTCGAAGGAAGAAAGAAGTCAAAGGAGAAAGCAACTTGTCGAAGGAAGAAAGAAATTCAGAGCAGAAAGCTACCTGTTGAAGAAAGAACCTTATTGTGACAGACACACTTTCAACACAATCGCTGTGAGAAGAATTATCCAAATATTAAATGCTTACTCAAGAAGGAAATCGGCTAAAGCAAGTTGTGATTTTCTGTAACATTTCCATAGTGATTGGAGACACATTTGATTGATGCATTCAATACATCATTGTAGTATGCTGGATCATAATCTGCTATTTTTGGACTATGTATGAGCTGTTCAATTTTCAAGTCCCTCATGTAGGACGAAGAGAAAAATCTACTCTGGCTTAAACAAAAATAAAAAGTGAGAGAAGCAGATAAGTGAAAGGAAAATCCAATAAAAGATAGGAATGTTAAGAATTTTAAAACTTGAAATCGATCAAATGCAAATTGACAACTCTGTGGCATACCTTTTTAGCACCTCTCCTATTTATTCTGTACTAAAAATTTCATAAATTTCATTTCTTCTGAAAAAATATTTAATATAAATGTTCCCTAAATACATGAATGACCATATGTCTTTAAGCACCACCTCCATCAAAAAGATCTTTTTCTTCATGGAATGTTCAGTACCGTAATGTCACCAGTCTTGGAGGGGTTTGACAGTTTGGGATTGATAATTTTCAGAAAATACCATTAAAGGAATCTCCACCATTCGATTATCGTATTGTCTTTGCAGGATTGCGCATGCATACTGTGTAATGCGCTTGTCGGGCTGCCTACATCATGATTTGTGTGTTGTAGGAATGGCGCGTCACGACTGGAGCATAGGCATTCTTGGCAAGACAACCAACTTTGAACAAAGATGATTTATTTCCAAAGTATTATTCATGCAAAAAATTTGTCTGGCCAACATCTGTTACATGAAAAACAGAAAATATGGTACAGATTATTTATTTTGTTTCAGTCTGCTACAGAAGAATTTCTTGTTTTACAAAAAAATTAGCAGAACATAAAAAAGCCCCATGGATAATTCTCTTTGGAAACGAACATTGCCTGTCGTCATTCTTTGCGCGATCGGCAGTGAGTGAAACACTGCATAGTTGTTCCTCATTTATTTTGGTAGAATATCTGTAAGCCAATCACATCAATTCATTATGCTCTGGAGAGACTAGGGCAGTTGACACAAGGCGTTGCAGCAATTAAGCTGTATTACAAAGGGGCGCCACGACTGGTGACTTTACGGTACAATGCAAAAGGGAAAGGTGCTCAAAAGATACGTTATTGTGATCTCAACTGAAAAAACAATATTTTTATGGTTATTTTCTTAGTGTTTGGCTTGTATTGGGGGGCACTGTTCATGTCAGCTTGAATTTGTCCATGAATTCAAAATTTTATTCATTATAGTGCTCAGCTTCAATATTAAGAGATTACCGGTAACTAGGTTTGTTTTAAATACTATTAATAATAATAATAGTGACTACTTGTATAGCGCGCAGGTCCGCCTTTCGATGCTCCTGGCGCTGTATAGATAGGTATATATTATTACCCCCGGTCATTGGATTCTGTACTGGTAAATGTACTGGTAAATAAAATATTCTAAAACTATTTTATTTGTTGGTGTTCCTGATTTAAAAAAAGGTGTCTGTAAAGGTCATATAATCTCCATTAAAGGAGGCATCAGAAAAAAAATAAGGATTTTGCTTCTTTTTGTTCACATATCTATATTTACAGCGCACAAAGTTGACATAATCAAACCAAACTTTCCCTGACTGTTCAATACTGGGCAAGTCCAAGCTATTTTGTCCCATTCATTACCGACCACATCTAAAATAATTAGTATTTCTGATGATTGTATTTAAAAATTAGCTCTTCTGGAGCTGACATATGAATGTAATATGATACATTTGATGTCAGTATATGTTCATAACTCCACAGTACTTGGTAATGTTTGGGACATCATAGTCACCAATACCTTGGACTTGCACTACTACAAATAAATGTCATTGTTATGATTCTGGTTGAAAAGGAACAATAACTGAAATGCATGTCAAGCAATAGACAATTTTCCAGCAAACCTGATTTCTAGCAATTTTTCATTTAATAGTTTGGTCATATTTTGTTGATCCAAATCCCTGATCTACTGCACAATTAGCTTTCAGAATAAGCCAGTTCGTAATTAGTAGACAGTAAGTTCCCATTTGTATGTGCACAGGCATCTCTTTAAGTGGACACACTGCTTGTTTAACAACTAAATTCACTATTGCGTGAACCATGGTGTGCACACTATAATAGTAAGTTTCTGTGGAAAGGCAGTTCCATCACCAGAACTCAATATTAGCTAAGGGCAACAATGCAAATAAAAGATATGTCAGGAGGGTGAAAAAACCATGTAACTGAAAAGTGTTAATTTTCAGGAGATCGAAAAAGCTCTGACAATCTTCCTTTTCCAGGTCGCTGACACATTCTTTTTGCAGAAATGTCCGACGTGGATTTGTCAGAATATCAAATTTGTCTTTGGCTCCAAAATTATGAAGGAAACAATATACATCATAAATTAAGTTACAAGTTTTAATTACCACATGATATTACTAAACTCACTGTCAATCAAGACTGTACAGATGCACGTGTGTGTACAAAATCAGGAATTTGTACCACCTACATGTACTAATTACAAACTGGCTTATAGTAAGCAAATAATTACCGTTGGTGAAGGTGATGGGACAAACTATCACTTCCGAGGCGATCTGGATGTAGGTTTTTAGTAGCGTTTTACATTCAGATCGCCGAGGAAGTGATAGTACGTCTCATCGCCTGAAATCAAAAGGTGATTATTTGCTTTATATTCCACATCTGAAATATTTAACTGGTACGAGAAAGACAATTATTGTCTACTTCTCGCAAAAGACATTTATGATGTAGGCCTGAATAAATTCACAAAAGAAGTTAAAACCGCCATAAACCCTGCACAAACCCCCATAAGCCGTACCCCTACCTGGGTTGCACACAATTGTTTTATCATTTTAAGCGCGCGATTGGGCAATGCCCACTTATTTTAGTACGCCTATGGAGCTATTCATAGAAGTCACACACTTTATAATTGACTATTCGTAGAGGTCACACACTTTCATTTCACGCTACCCAAAATATTGATAACGCATTGCGACTCTGTCCTGGACTGAAGAGATCAGCGAAATACATAAGTACTATTCCTTCAAGGTCACGAACTTTGCTTCTCGGGTCAATTGATATGGGAAAAACTGCATTTTATCACGTGATTACCTTTTGACCAATCTAACTGCAAGATTCTTAGTATGTGGAATATAATAGATATTAATACATGTACTACGCAATGGCATTGCATTTAGTCTTTTTCAGAAAAAGAAATAAAATACTGAGGCAACACTACATGTATGTTAGGACAGCCTGATCATTTAATGAATTCTAAAAACAAACAGGAAATATCCATCAACAAGTTTCATAACAAGAATGTAAAAGAAATTTGCTTTCACTTGTGCATTAATCCTTTGGCAACTATAGTATATACTAATCAGTGACTTCAGCTATTTAACTGATCAAAATGAACATATATTAGTTCAATGTGTATTGATATTTTTATGCTTATGAAATATTGAAATATAAAATATTAATGAAAAAAATAATCACGTAAACAACCTCTGTAAATAGCAACAAAAAAGCATGGAGAAAATTAGAAAGTACCATAGGTGAAAGGGACATAATATTGGATGGCAAGACAATCCCTGCTATTCACATAATTGTTAACAATGCAATTGCCTATGGCCAGACGAAAAACTTTTCCAAATTTCACTACACTTGTCAATAAAACCTCTATGGTAGGGATGGAAATAAGACAATGAAGCACTTCAGAATGCGTCGATATATAAGCCAGCTGATCGAAAGAATTCAAATTAAGAACATCATATTGGCCCCAACTCCCAAGGAGTTTGATACAGTGAGGTCCCACTGTACATGGATGAAATTCAGTTAAAGATAAGGTTGAGTTCTGTGAAAAGTACAAAATAATTTGTGAGCTTTCTCTTTCTCTTTATTACAGTTTGGAAGATTATCATAGTAGAAATATCCCCTGAAAAGGATTCCTCTTCAAATGCCCTCATGTTCAAAATATTACAAGAAAGAGCTGAAATGTTCTGGCCGAACATGTGTGTGCAGTCTCATGTACACATGTATGTGCAGGGCATGTCACTCTCAGCAGGATTGAGACAATTTCTTCTCATTTTGGTGATTCTAAACCTTACAGCACACACCAATTCTTATGTAATATATAATCAACTTTTCCCAACTGCTTTCAGTTTCTT
This sequence comes from Heliocidaris erythrogramma, assembly GCA_025617745.1. Lineage (NCBI taxonomy): Eukaryota > Metazoa > Echinodermata > Echinoidea > Camarodonta > Echinometridae > Heliocidaris > Heliocidaris erythrogramma. The sequence goes on from CM046869.1 coordinate 14,760,497, forward strand.
TCACAATGTAATCGCTTGACCAGAACTCAACTTTATCTTTAACTTGCATAACATGAAATATAAGCACTTTTCACAATGATTGAAAATTCTTGAAAGTGATAATACATACATTGTCATTTTGAAACATGCATGAAAAGAAATGGCTGGTACAGGAAAGAGAAAACGATGTAGAGAGAATAGGGTCAGGAATTTAGACAGAGCAATAGTGAAAGAGAGAGAGAGAGAGAGAGAGGGAGGGGGTAGGCAGATAAGGGGGACAGTGTTTGAAATGGAGATGATGATTATGGTTTGCAAGTTTGATTTTTTTTAATGAAAGAGTAAACTTTTATACAATAATTTTTTTTAAACACTATATACAATGTATGAATAATTTTCAATGTTCAAATTATTTCAAATTTTTCTATTTGCTGCCAATCTTCCTTGATAATGCCATAATAGTCAAATAGACATTTTTGTCCACTGCAGATATGAAGACACAGTGCATTTCTCCAATTTATTTCTCATAAATCTTACAATTCCTTCATATCCTACTGTAATCTGTCCAGTATTGTGGATACAATGATCTCGATGCTGTCTATGCACAGAAACACAAAGTGCCCCACTGCAATTCGTTTCTTATCAAATAATTTCCTCCATGTTATACTGTAATCTTTCCAGTGCTGCTGTGGATATAATCAGCGTGATGGTACCTTAGTAGTCTACATAAACCACTGAAATTTATTTCTTATAGAATGGCTTCCTCCATGTTCTACTGTAATCCTTCCAATGCTGCTGTTGACAAGAAGAACTTGATGTTGAAGGTTGACACCTCTGTATACGGAAACTGTCCATCTGTCTCTTGATATCCAGCACAGTAGCACTGAAAATTTTCAAGTGAAAGGATAAATATGCAGGTTTACTCCCTCATTTACTAAACAAGATGAATGCGACTGCGTCTCCTATATGCTTCTACCTAAATTCAAGTTCATGGCTCAAAGCATTACTTGAAATATTGTGATAACCAGACAAAATACCTACAATTACATGTTAATTGACCTTTTAAATCTTTGACCTAACAACCCAAAAGTCTGATCACTTTATCTCCCCCTATTCATGCAAATGAAATACAATAGTTGAGGTATGGTGATAACAAGACTAACATATCTTTAATTTCATACATATTGACCTCTATGACCTTTGATCTACTAAACCTAAAGTCTAATCACTTCGTCTCACTGTGTCTCACTGTGGTGATGCATACTAAGTATCAAGTTTGAAATTCACAGCTATAATAGTTGAGATATGGTGATAGCAAAACTTTTAAAAACATTTATTTCACCTCTATGACCAGTGACCTTTGACCTGCATAAACAAAAATCTAATAAGTCTGTCTCACTACGGTTTGAAGTTTAATAACGGCTCAAATTGTTTGAGAAATATTGCAATAAGCAAAGCTAAAAAACCTGAAATTTCATGGTAAATGATCTCTCTGACCTCCAACCTACTTACCCCAAATCTTATCAGTTTGTCTTACTACAATGATGCATACTACATGTAGCACCCAGTTTGAATTTCATACCGTGACCTCAAATGGTTCTTAAGATGTCATGTTAATGATGCTAAAACCTGAAATTCAGTATTGACCTCTGCGACCTTTGACCTTGACTACCCCCAAATCTAATCAGATCATCTTGCTATGGTGATACTTATTAGCACTATAAGTTCAAAGTTCATACCTCAAACGGTTCTGGAGATATCCCGTTAACGAAAATAAAGCCTTCTATTTCAGAATTACCTCTATGACCAACGTACCCCAAAATCTAATGAGATCCTCTTCGTATGGTGAAACATCGACATACTTGTACCAAGTTTGAAGTTCATACCTCAAATTGTTCTTCAGATATACATATCACGTTAACAAGGCTAACGTCTGATATTTCAGAAATCTACCTCTATGTCCTTTGACCTACATACCCAAAATCTATTCAGATCGTCTTCATATGGTGATACATACTACACATAACACCAAGATTGAAGTTCATACCTCAAATGCTTCTTGAAATATCACGTTAACAAGAAGGCGGTATATACAGACGGACAGACGGACAACCCAAAAACAAAATGCCTCCAGCACTACCTTGGGTGGGCGTAGGCATAAAAGTCAAACATTAATGTGTCACAAGTGTACAAGTCACACCATTCTTTGTTTTATTTTCATGTCACTCAACACTTGAGTTCTTAAAGTAGACCTGAAAGATTGCTTAAGAGAGAACCAAAGGAGATATGAAAAGAAAGATACAATGCTAGCTTATATCAAATCTGTTATATTGTCCATTTTTATGACAAAATAATTGGTACATGCAAATATCGTCGGCCTTATGCCAAAAGGGCCTTATCACTGTATAAAGTCTATGGCCTTAAGGCCCTTTTGGCATAAGGCTGACGGTATATAGATGATTTATGGAAATTTGAAAGCCATTTCACAGATCTTCATGATACACTTGAATACTTTATAAAGTATTTTAAAATTCTATATTTCAAATTTTTTGGTAGTTCATTTTTTGCGTAATCTGTGTTTGCAATTATAAATGATATAAATCAATAGTTTTGTCATGTTTTGGTTATGAATTATGACAATACGTAGTAGTATTCAGCACTATCATTGACTGTATCGATTTGTCATGAAGATGCCTTTTGACTTCAAGCCATATACATGTACATGTAGTATTTAATACATGACATAGATTGCATCTGTTAATTCAATTGTCGCCACAAATGAAAATTGAAAGTCGCTCAGTATTGAGTATGCAGTATGCTTCTGACTGCAGCCTGCACTTAGCTGCTTTGATACATGTATTTATATTTTGGAGAAAGCGCCATGGGCGCCTGAGTTGGCAGATACTGGTGCTGTAGAAGACTTCACTATTATTATCATCATATGTTTTAGGCTAGAAAATTTTGATGACTTCAAATATTTAGTACCAAAATAAACAATATTGTATGTAGAGGGTCTAGGGGAAGATCTTAAAAGTGATACCTACATTACATCATAACAGCTACTTTTCATTTAACTTACTTAAGCTGTCTGAGATCTCTGATCATGGACTGTACAATGCTGCTGGAATCTGCACACTCTGTGGAGTTGTTTGCCGTCTGAACACCAACACTGCAGCCAACCTGACAGGAAGAAGAATGGAAAACAAAAAAAACAGTATAGAGGCATTATGGTTACTGACTATTTGAACACTTACATGTATGTTGCAGCTAACTTGACAGGGAGAAGAATGGGGGAAAAAACCAGTATAGAGGCATTATGGTTATTGAATATTTGAACAATTACATGTATGTCGCAGCTTACCCGACAGGGAGAAGAATGGAAGAAAAAAAACGTATAGAGGCATTATGGTTATTTACTATTTGAACATTTATGTTGCAGCTAACCCGACAGGGAGAAGAATAGAGAACAAGAATAATGTAATGGCATCAGGGTTTTCTACTGCCTGAACACCCATATTGCATTTCAGATGACATAGGTAAAGTTTAGACCGAGTTATATACCTCTTATAAGTATTGTGGTTGGTTTTTGACTATGCATGTGAACACCATCTTTGGGAAAGAGGAAAGATTCTATTGGGAATCATAATAGCTGCTGATCATCTGAACTCTGCAATGTATCCGAACCACTGAAGTTGAAAAACATCCCTTTAAAGAGAGGGTTGAGTTCTGGGAAAGGTTTAATAAAATGGTGAGCTTTTTTATTTGTTTTATGTCAGTTTGGAAGAAAACCATTGTACAGTGTGAGTCAGAAAGAATGTTACACTTTTTGAAAAGAGTATTGCTTTAAAAATGTGGGACTAACAGAGTATTTTTTAGCATGTATGGATACAGTATATATTCCTTTGTTGTTTGGTAAAATTTGTTTCAATGTTGCTGTTATGGTTCAGTCACAACAGCCATTGTTTGAAAGATAGTCAAAACTCATTTGCGCCAAGTTGTATGATTATATGCTGAAACAGAGACAACAACATTCACACAAACAATCCGCGTAAAGACAAATAAACATAAGAACCAATGAATGAATGAACAAATAAATAAAGCCAGAAATCATAACATTCAGTGATCTCTGAAAAGTCCTTTTTCATAGTCATTTTGGGCACTTGAACATAGCTTTCAATCTTCCACATGGCGTCCATTTCTCTCGATGCATTTCTGAGCTCGACGGAGCATCACTGCCATGCATGGCCCTACAAAGTTTCTCCCTGTCATCTCGCAGGCTTTCTCGCTCATTGTGCAGCGGAATCCAAATCAGGCAAGGTGCTATTGATGTTGGCCCAAATGGGTTTTTACCCAGACACATTAATTGATTCCTATCCAGTAAATTAATTACTGATTCCCCACAAATGTGGTATCAAATAAAGAGTTATTCTATCTAACTGTGGTGCAAGTATTATGATATTTCTATCATATTTGTAATACATGTATAAGCATTTTAAAGAGTGTAACATTTTTCTGACTCGCACTGTAGAAATGTCCCCTGAAAAGGATTGCTCTTCAAATGCCCTCATGTTCAAAACATGACAAGAAATAGCTGCAGTGTTCGAGCCGAACATTCATGCTACGTGAGTGTGTGTACTCCCATATACCCATTTCTGTGTGAAGTGCATGTGCTTTTCAATGAGATTGTGTCGATTTCTAATCATATTTAATGATTCCTGAACGGTACCACACAGTATACATTAGTTCTGATGTAGACACGATCAACCTTTCCCAATTGTTTTGAAACAGTTTCATTCACAATGTTATTGTATGACCAGAACTCAACTTTGTCTTTAAGACTGATACATGCTAAATATTAACATATATGATAGTCTCCTCTTATGCAACACTTGGATGTTATAGCCTTCACATGTTACTAGAGAAAGTGTATTAAAGATGAAACAGAAAAGCACTGAATGTAATAGAAAAGCAAGAAGATAAATCATGTTAATAACAGACAAAATAAAAGAAGGACGAAAAGTTAATTGTAAAAACTTGAGAAATCAACCTTAAACAATTTGAGTAGCCTTTTCCACCATCTATATAAATTTGTGAGCATTACAAAGACACAAAACATACTGTATATAATCAAAAATTATTTCTATAAGCAATCTTAGTTGGGTTATATTGGCAATACAATAGGGTATTGGAATGGGGTCCACTCGCTATTCATAGAAAACCGCTATTCATTTAACATGCGTTATGCTCGGTCCTTATGAATAGTTATGAATAGCGGTCCTTATGAATAGCGAGGTAATTTGTGTATGGTTTACTCGCTATCTAGAAGGACCGCTATTCATACAAAACCGCTATTCATTTAGTCACGCGTTATGGATAGCGGTCCTAATGAATAAGTGGTCCTTATGAATAGCGGTCCTTACGACTAGCGAGGTTTAAATACCCCATTGGAATTGCTCCTAAGCTTATTTCTTATGCATGAACTCTGAAGAGAAAATACTGAACCGACCGTGCTCTCAAGTTCACCAGAACCCATCTCCCGAGTAGAAGCAGAATTAGTCAATGAGTCAGTCTGTTGGTTATTCATACTGCATTGCTGATCAAGCTCAATCATCTGAGAATCAGTCAAGTCTATCATGTCATCTACCAGAAAGTCACCTCCTGAGGAGCAATATTGGTCTATAGTGTGGAAGACAAATATAAGTTGGGTGAAGGTATATCCCCTAAGAACAGGGATCATTTCTACTACGAATTGGCAGGATTCTACTGCTGCGATTTTTCAATAAAAAAGTCGCGTACCAGGAAAGAATAGACAGAAATGATGTTGAAAATTTATAAACTTTGACATTTTTAAAGCAAAATGCTGGTTTTAACATTTTCAGTGTATTGCCAAATGATTTTGATGCTTATTTTCCTTTCGTCAGAGTCAACCAACATATGATAATGCAAGAAAAAAGCAAATTTTGTGCAGAAATTCTGTTCATTTTGCTCATCTATAAGGAATATTTTTCAGGTCTCTGAATCACAATGTCAAAGATGTCCCTTGATTGGATACGAGCAGATAGTTTACAACTATAAGTAAAACAACCTTACAAAGTATCTAGTAAGGTAGTTCCAAATATTTCTACAGATATTCAAGGCTTTTTTAAGAGCAATTATGATCTCTCATGTCACTGAACATAAAATATAAATTCCCAAAATGTCTGTATGAATTAATTAAAACTTGAAAGATGGTGTGGATGTTACAGTGTGCTTAGATATTTGAGAAATTCAATTCATTATGTTAGTACCTGTAGATTGCTGGAGTGAAAACTGAGGTGAAACTGCCTCACAACCCTGTCTCTCATCACCTTCCTGCTCTGCCTGTCTAAATTCTGATGTCAAACGGTAAGCAACATCCATTTTGATGTTTGGGTTGTTGTTGGGTGTTGTGTCAAGATCTGTGGCTTGTGTGTCCATGGAGCTTGGAGCATCTAAATGAGAGATAGGTTTATCTAGCTTTTCACCAATTGTAGAGTAAGAATGGACTTTACCTGCCATATTAACTCCTTTTAGTCTTCCTTTTGGAATGTTGTCAGATTCGGTATGTACATGTACCGTCTCACAGACCCCAGAATCATCACAGGATATCACAGGATTGCCACTGGATGGCTGGCCTTGAATAGTGACTTTGAATTCCTGGGTTGATCCACAAAGTTGATCTTGACACTCCTCAATTTCGTCCTGGATATCATTCTTTGCTTTGTATTCTTCATGGTTGTCACTATCTGGGTTTTTTGGATAACAGATGGATGCATTGTCCTGTCTCACTGAGTTCATATCTTCAGTAGATGTGTTACACTGCATGTGCCCTTTGAGAGTGGTGTTGGAAACAGCGTCACCAGTATCTTCTGAAGATTTTTGAGATAGTTCTTCATTGCCTAATCTTTCCAATTCAAGTTTATTTCCATCAGCTACCACTTCATTTATCTGGGGTGATTCCATATTGGTATCTGGTGTGTTTGCGGCAATACATGTACCTGAATGAAAGTAAATAATAGCTTCTGAGCTTATCAATTCAATTTCAGAAATGACTTCGTAATTAGTATTTCCATTTAATTTTTCATCACGGACATTCTCCCTTTCATCCTGAAAAAGATGTTTTTCATTTTCCCCATCATTTGGTACTTGTACCTTGTCTGATTCATTCATCTCTGGCTCCATCAGGTCTAGGTCTTCAGATGACCTAGGCTCTGTGGTCACAGGTACATTCCCATTTTCAAGGCTACCATCCACAGCAACAGCATTCAAATGTAACAGTGTTTTCTTAATTTTTGTGACGTTTTCTTCTGTATCTTTCTTGTCTCGGAAATCATCAACTTCCCCTAAATTTGAAAGAATTTTGCTTCCATCTGTGGAAGTAGAGGGCTCATCCCTTCCTTCAATGGTCTCATGTTCTGTGCCAGCTTTCTCAGAGTCCTCAAGATTTATGACAGCAGACTGGAACACTGTGCATGCTCTAGTATTGTCAACCTCTGTCTTTTCTATCTCTGAAAGTCCCATATCTTCTTCCTCCAGAATGTCATCATGAGAGCTTTTGCCACGACTATCTCCCTTTGATCCTGATTCACATTCCATAAAAGTTCCTTCCAAGGTAAAAGGAGCTGTTGCATCCACCACTTCACCCCTGTCGAGCCCTTTCAACTGATGATCATTTTTCTCTTCTGCACCGACAGCCTTGCTTTCATCAAGAGCTGCACCTTTGCTAAGTTGAACCTCAATCACCGGCTCTGTTGCAGCACTGGCACATTCCTTGCTTTCAGACCCCATGCCACCTGATGCCGATTCATTCTCTGGCACAGATTCCTTCTCATCTTTATTTTCTATAACGTCAGCCTTGCTTTCATCAAGAGCTACACCCTCGATTAAATGAATCTCTTTTGACTCGGTTCCATCACGTTCCTTGCTTTCATGCCCTAATAATGGCGTACATGTATTCTCAGGCACTGACTCCTTCTCCTCTGTTATTTTTTCAACTGCATTGGTAGAATCTACCTTGGAGTCTGTTCCTGTGTCTGGATCAGTATTTCCTAAAGATTGCTGGTTTTCAGCAGCCTGGAGATTTTCAGTTTCCAATGACCGTCTTTTCTTCCTAAACACTGGGATTATTTTGGCTGATTGGCTTGGTGCAAGCTTTGAAGATTCCCGCTTTCTGTTCTCTTTTGAGCTAAAGAATAACGGATACAGGAAAATGAAAAAAGATAAATAGACTTGGTTAGAAAGAATTGCAATACATTACAGCCAAGGGTGAGTATCAAACAATTCATCACTCATATACATGTACATGTATACAAACTTCACAATGTATTTACCAAGCAAATTCATGCATTATCATATAGCAAGACTAAAGTGAATAAATAGTTGCTGATTATACATTTCCTTTACCAAAATATTTCTAATTATTTTGTTCTTATAGGAGTAGTATGATATAAATTAAGATAAATTGGCCAAGTCAAATATTCCTCATTTTCATACTGAGTTCTGTGTTTCACGACCAATGTAAGAGAAAATCTATGAAAAAATCTGAAGAATAATAGAAACTGAATTAAATGACAGGATAGCTGTATTCAATATTCAATTTAATTCATATAAAAATAAACCCTAAATTTTCACATTCATGCACATACATGTCACATTGCAAACGTTATGTGATAAGGAGAAATTTATAGCGCAGTATGACTTCACATTCCAAACATAAGACAGAAAAGGAGTTATTGTCATGAACATGCGATTATATATTTGCTAGTCATATCTGCATACCCTGAGTCATGCCTAATCCCTGTCACTTTCAACTTCCCTGCCTTCTTTTCACTGTGATCACCCTCTTCATGAGCTTTAGACTTCTTGGCACGGCTCAACTTGTGTTTCTGTCTCTTGCAGGAAGAAATGGCATCACCTGCAAAATGACATTAGTACCATTTGAAATTATAGAAATTTCCACTTCATGCTAATCTACTTCATCTTCAACGACTAATCTTCTTCTAAACATGTCATAACAATAATAATGAATAACATACTTTCTATATATTGAAATTTATGTACACTGGAGTTGTCATGTTTTCGTCATTTCTCTGGACTTTTAGATTTCCTGTGTGTGCAATGATGTTGTGCTTTAAATAAGCAGCTGACTATATCATGTAGGTCTGTAAGTTCAGTTCACTTTTCCCCAGCTCATCAATATCATCTAAGTCTACTGAAAATGTAAAGTTCTTCATCTTTTTTCAGGGCCTGTAGTGTGGAGTTTCTTTGCTGGGTATGATGTTGTGTGTAAACCGCAGGAATAAATTCTTATAAATTTTCATTCATATTCCTCCTGTTTAAGTATTAGCTAACAATTTAATGTGCTACATCATCTTTGACTATTCTTCTTTTGTAGATGTGAAGTTTTCTTCTTTCTTCTGGGCATATTGGGTTTGACGTTTTGCTTTAAAAGCTAGATTGCATTTGTATATATGTATATTTTCATTTACTTTCATGCTATGCTTGTAATCTTAAACTACCTTTCTTCTGAAGATGTGAAGTTCTTTTGCACCTCTCAATGTTAATGTCCCTCACGTAGGGTTGCTGTTTTACTACAGCTAGAATGCATCTGTATATATTTTCATTTACCTCTGTTACCCATACCAGCTTATATACTGAACTACAAAAGAAACGTCGCACATGTATGTGTTTGAAACTGTTTTATTTACAATGAAACATATTCTTTATTCAAGAGTGAAAACTGAGAAAATGTTTTGCTTTGTTTTGATTAACAAGTACAGATGTGCAATAACGTTTCTCGTCGTTGATAGCGCCAGTTCTGACATTGTTGGGCCCACAGGAGACGTTCCCGACGATGTCGAACGGTGAGGATAGGGCCCCGAGCAGGACGCCGACAAGACAAGTTGAAGCTTCTCAGCCGACGACTAACAGTTGCTGCAGAAATTGGTCTGTTGTGTGTGCCAATAGTCTGTAGAGCCGATTCTGTTGCTCTGCAGAAGCGATCCTGCAAGTGGTCCCGGTGAAGATGCCGATCTTGACGTGCTGTTGTCACCCTGGGACGACCACTGCGCTGACGATCGTTGGTGCTGTTGGTTGCATTGTATCGCTCCCGCAGTCTCTCTACTGTCCGAACGCTGCATGGAAGTCGTTGGCAATGACTCTAGGACGTTGGCCAGCATGAAGACGTCCGATGGCTTGTTCCCTCTGGTTTCGAGTCAGACGTGGCATGGTGACAGCGCTCAGGAAACGAATGACAGGATGAAGGTTTTGGGTCCCTTTTAAACCCACTGGATAGAGGATGTGCATGTGCATCATGCTTTTCAAAAAGCTGCGCTCGAGTGCACTACCATGTTCACGGAAAGGATATGAGTTTTAATCCTACACAGAAATCACATTTTGTTATGATGATGTGTCAATGCCATATCTGTGATGTTAAAAAAGCATAAAATGTGATTTTACGTATCAAATTCCAAAATCATGTGTAAAAGATATCAATTTGAAAAGTGCGACGTTTCTTTTGTAGTTCACTTCAACTGCCTTTCTTCTGAAGATGTGGAGTTCTTTTCCGTAACCCTGTGCTTGTGGATTTGCTATGCTAGGTTTTTTTACCGGTTAGTTGTGTGTCAAAAGTATGTTTGTAATAAGTTTTCATTCACTTTTGTGTGCTACTTCCAAACTAATTTGTTTACCATTCTTCTGAAATTTTGAAGATGTGAAGTTCTAATTTTCTCTTGGATTTTATGATCTCTAAAATGCATGTGGCGTTTTGCTGTAACAGCTAGACATTTAGATTGCACTGTACAGTCTATGTAGCAAAGACTTTCACGTTACCCTGACTATAATGCTGTCATCAGTTTTATACCTTTCTTCTGAAGATGTGAAGTTATTTTTTTTGTCTCTGGACTAGTTGCATGATGTTTAGCTTCAGCAGCTGACTTTTCCTTAGCCTTGGATTTAGAAGCATTAGTTCTGCCCATGTTTGTAACAGTTGCATGAAGTCTCTATTCTGGGGGAAAAAAATTAAAAGACAAATTTGACCTCCAGAAACAAATGGAGAATGCAGTCTAACTTAGAATCTAATACAGTGAAACCTTCTATAAAGACCACTCAAGGGAGACAAGAAAAGCGGTCTTTATGAGCAGGTGGTCTTTATGTACAGGTTCTTTTGATACATATTTCAATGAGAAACACTTTCAAGGGAAACAAAAATAGTGGTCTTTATAGACAGGCGGTCTTTCTATACAGGTGGTCGCTAAAGCAGGTTTGACTGTATTAACAAGTTAGAGTTTTAGCTTTTAGTTTTAGTTCTATCGAGAAAAAATTGAATCTAACATTTGGAGGGTCTAGTAATAAGCCAGTTCGTAATTACAATTTGCGAATGTGCCGCGCAGATAAAGGTCATTTGTACCATGGTACAACTGACCTCTATACGCTTTCATTTTGTACACCAGTATGATTTTACATGTCAAACTAGTGCGTCCACCAAGACAGATGCGGTGCACGTATAAATTGGGGTCATTTCAGGGTAATTTGTATGGTGGTGCATGGGTGTGACCATATTTTGCGTGTGACCCAAGTTTGCGCATAGCCATAGGGCAATAACGGTATCTCAAGAACTACACAAGATTTCAAAAAACTGATAGTGATAGCACCATAGAGGAAGCTAAATTTGGGGAGAAATTTGGAAGACATTTTGTGTCAGTTTCAGAAAATATGAATTTACCGACAACTTCGGACAAGGGTCCAGATATCCTCATTTTGAGAGATGTCAAACTTGTAATGTAGGCCCAAGTACAACGTGATACCAAATGATTCTATATTTTGGCTTGCAAATGATGCAATTTTCTTACCTTTGATGGATTGCTACATTGGATAAATTAGATGTAACTCTCATGCACAAAGATTGGCCATGTCTCAATCTTTTTATGACTTTTTTTTTCAGCTCCATGTGCTGCGATCCGACAGTGAATTCTGAAAGATCGCGATCATATCTCCAAAATTCTTTCTAGAACAATCTTCTTCTGAAACCCATATCATCATACACTGTATATATATATCCAAAACTCCGCTTTCCGTTGGGTATACCGTTACATTGATCTAAATAAATTAATGCAGAATATGAGAAATTATGGATCAAATGTCACATTTGAACAATTTTTATAATGTGCATGAAATTATGTTAGACCTATAATTAGAACAGCTCCTCCCTTACACTGTTACAGTTCCTATTACATGTAATCTGTTTTGTGTCTGTAGTCTATATACTGCTTGTCTTGCTCTTTATGTTTGTCTTTTTGCCTCTGACGAAGATTCTGCTAGGATCGAAAGCTCAGGCCCCTTTTGACTCCACCTATAATTAAAGTCTACGAACTGGCTTATTCTAAAAGTTAGACAGAAATAACCGTCGACTGTTATGGGGAAATTGTTAATATTTCTGACATTTATGAACCTTCTTCTAATTTATGTACGGAGGCCGGAGCCAGACGTAAGTTAGTCTCAGCCGGGTCCGCTCACTATTTATAGTAAACCCGATATTCATTTAACACATGTTTATATGAATAGCGGTCTTTATGAATAGTGGTCCTTATGAATAGCGAGTAACAGTTATGGATTGCTCACTATTTAGATGGACCGCTATTCATACAAAACTGCTGTTCATTTAGTCACGCGTTATGGATAGCGGTCCTTATGAATAGCAGTCCTTATGACCAAGTTAGCGAGGTTACCCCATCTCAGTGGAACAACCGATGATACAGAGACTGAAGCTTTCAGTCTAACTAGGCCTAGTAAAACTAAAGTTAGCTCTAGGACCACGTTTACACAGAGTGAACTCGAGTTCAAATTCGACAGCGAATTCAATTGCGACCTTGGATTAGCATAAATTATTTTTCGGTGGGCTGTTTACACCAAGCGTTGGACGAACTCGAATTCAGAAGGAAAGTGAATTCGACTTGATTACGCCCTCGCTTGCTGGGAATATCGTGATTATCAACTTCCGGGTTAAATTTGTGAAAACCCCGCGAGTGAGTTCAAAATGGCGGTAGCGAGTATTGTAAGCGCAGTCATTTTGATCTGGTTTCGTATGATTTTACGTCGGAATAGGAATATCCTGATCAATAATTATATGCGACAGCAACGTGTCAGATCTGCTCGTCGAGCAGACCGTTTAAGAAGATGGCGGGAAGATTTTTTTCTTCAATCCAGCCGCTTCTTTTTTTTGGGGGGGGGGGGGCGAAAGACTGCAAAAGGTAGAATTTACAAGATACTTCAGTGTTTTACTGGTTAAATATTGTTTAACATTAAAATGTTTGAGCTATGCAACGCAATGCTTCATTCATAGTGTAATTTTCCAATATCTTTGCCTGAATAAACCTATAAACTTGACAACTCCGTTAAGCCTCCATGTCAATTTTTCACACATTTACCTTTTGTACATGGGTCAGAATCGATATGTGACCCGCTCCCACAAACCTGCCGTAATGGATAAAATGTTATTTTAAAGATTTGCTTGTAGCTAAATTGCTCAAATAGCCAGCTTTTTCTATTGATTTGAATGTATTGTCTGAATTGTCCTGGTGACTTCGGCGGGTTTTGTAGGATCGTTCGTGCGTTGTGGTTCACTTGTTGGATGACGCTTATGTACTGACGCGTTGCTTAGCAATACCGGAAGTGACGTATGACGGGGTCACTGGCTGGATATTTGCTAGTCGACTTTCAATTACGTGTCCGTTCACACAGCAAATAGCGAATTTAAATTCGATAAAAGTCGAGTTTGAATTCGATAAATGTTGCTCTGGGTCGTCATTCGAATTCGAGTTTTGAACTCGAGTTCTAATTGCGACTACCCTGTTACACACAAATGAACTCGAGTTCAAATTCGACTAAAGTCGACTTCAGTCTCTGTGTAAACGGGGTCTAAGTCTAACTTTTATGAATTGAAAGTGTTAGGCCCATACAAAGTCATGCCTCATGCCTCAAGAGTCATAGTCATACTCATAGTCATACTCTCAGTCATAGGCCCTAGCCAACTAGGCCTAGCCCTAGCCTAACTTAGGCCTAGTCAACATTACAAATTAACTTACAATTTATGCCCGACAAAGATCATTTACAAACATAATATATTCCAATTTCGTGTGGTAATCGCTGTCTTACTACTTAGACAAAGAGTCTAACATTAACAGTTAATGTGTGTCGATGTCCAGGGCCTAAGTTAGGGCAGTGCCGGGCCTGTAAGTTAGATCCTGCTACCAATTAGGCCTAGGCCCATTAGGCCTAACAGTAACAGTTATAGTTACGCCTAACTTAGGCTAGACCGAAATTTTCTGTCTCTCGTTCGTTAGCCTCTTATTTGGATAGGGTCGGCATGAATGGCTGACCCTATCCAAATAAGAGGCTAACGAACGAGAGACAGAAAATTTCGGTCTAAAAAGTTACGCCTAACTTAAAGTAACCGCACCGTGCACCAGGCAGGAACCATAATCCAGTTGCCCGGCCCGCCCCTCGCGGCGCCGTGGTTCAGCCCGGCGCCCGGGCCCAATCTCAGTCAGACATGGTTCGAACTCTAAAACTAAAATTTTAAAAGTCACATGCTCAGCCCTAAAAACAGTTCTCAGCAAACATCTTATGCTTAACGTTAGGATAACTTTGTAAAACTAGGGGATTCCTTTCAACTTACCTAGGGAGTAGACTTTTCAAAAAAATGCTTTGACATTTGAGCAACTAAAAGATAACGGCTCGCGTAGCACCTTTTTTTTAGGCGGAAAGTTCGACGCTCTGACTGCTTTTCAATTATTTGGGTGCAGTATACTGCACTATATCTATGTTAGCAACGGGGGGGGGGGGGGGGGGTGTAGGGAGGGGGAGTTTCCCTCTTCCCGCGCAAAGCGCGAAAGCTTTGACATTTGAGCAAATTCGAGAGAAAGATAAAGGTTCGTAGCACTTAGGCGGAAAGTTCGACGCTCTGACTGCTTTTCAGTTATTTGGATGCAATACTGCATATATGTAACAACGGGGGTGGGGCCAGGGAGGGGGAGTTTCCCCCTTCCCGCGCGACTGAGCACGAAAGCTTTGACATTTGAGCAAATTCGAGAGAAAGATGACGGCTCGTGTTGCACCTTTTTCAGGCGAAAAGTTAGTTCGATGCCCTGACTGCTTTTCAATTATTTGGACGCAATACAGCACTGTATTTGACAGCGGTGGGCGCGCAGGGAGGGGGGGGGGGGGGTTTCCCCTTCCCGCGACATTTATGGCAAATTTGAGAGAAATTAGATAAAGGAGAGTATCCCCTTCGGCCGGGCGAAGCGCGAAAACTTTGCCGTTTAGCAAATTTGGATAGAAAGATAACGGCTCGTAGGATTTTTTCTCTCACTTTCCCCCGCTTTTTCGCTCTCGCTTTTTTTTTTTTGGGGGGGGCGACCACCACCATCGTCTCCCCCCTGGCTACGCGCCTGCTCCTTCTTAGATAATAAAATTGGAGAAATTTCAAGATATTTGTATTAAAGAGGCAATTATCTACATGATTATAGGATAATGTTTGTTGCCTTTCATTCCCCTTTAATAATTTTATAAAATGCTTCGGCAATATGATTATGAAGTCATAAAAATGGTTACGAACCCCATAGAAACTCCAAGAGTCGCACAGTCATGGAGGCTTTGCTTTCCTGTATGTTTTTTAGTCATCATAGTTCGCTACGCGAATTCTGTTGTTTGTCCGTTTCACGTTGTCTTTCTATGTTTCTTTCTTTTCTTTGTTTTCTTTGTTTTCTCTTATTTATTCTTCCATGTTATTTAATAATGTTAATGCGTATTTCATTTGGTGGCAGCTCTTTATAAGACATTTTGTTCTTTCTTGCTGTCTCCGCATTCTATGTATAATATATTTACTTTATTGTTAATTGCATTTTTATCTTTGAATGGAATAAATGAATAAATGCAAAAATGAAATGAATGATTTCTTCTTTCTTTGTTCCTCAAATGTATGTTCTACAAGTACTTGTCTTTTTTCTTTTATAGGGTATATTAGAGGGCCGTGAAATTATTTCATCGAAAAGATTTATTTTGCGAAAAGATATTATTGAAGTGTTTTACTAATTCCCCATATCAGGGGGTCAGACAAGGTTGGGATACTTTGGGAGTTTGGGTGTCCCTGCTTATATATAGATAAGTGTTTATTCCAAAAGGAAAATAATGGATATTAGAAACTGGTTTTCATGTAATTTTCTCACATTGAATGTGAGGGGAATAAGAGATAGAAGCAAACGAGGAAAAAAAATGGTTTAGAATAAAATCTTCAGATAGGCCTAGACCTAAGTATATTTACAAGAAACATATAGTACATAACGCTAACTCCCGTTTGAAATTTTTGTATAGATACCAAAATTGCATGAATTCACATGCAAGACGTATACTATGCTTTGCTCTCATTCAGTGCTTATATTCGACTATGCTAACGCCGCGTGGAATACTAATTTAGGCAAGTCGGAACAAAAGAAATTAAAAATCATTCAAAATAAAATGGTTCATTTATTCTTTGTTTAGGCCCAAGAACGCACGTTGGCTATAATGATTTATCTGCTGTTGGTCTACTTGGTGTCAGTCAAAGATCAAAACAGCTCATACTACATCACGCGCACAAAATATATCACTCGAGGGCGAATCATTATATTGGCCACAATTTTAATCTTGTTATTGATTTACATAAAAATTTACGAAACAAGAAATAGTCAATATAACTTTACATTGCCCGAACGAGTAGGCAGTATTGGCAACTGCTTCTATTATAATGCAATCAAACATTCCCTCCCTAATTCCCTCCCCAATCACATTAAATCAATAGGAAACTTCGCACATTTTAAGAGAGTTCTAAAAGATTTCCTATCACTTGAGTCTCAGAGAATAGAAACAAGTGACATGATTTACATATTTGTGTGATATGGCTAAGATTTTCAGATCAATATTCTTTTTCTTTTCTCTATACCTTGTTCTTATTTTTATGTATTGTTTTATTGGGTTTAATTTTTTTTCTTCTTCATTCAGTTTTGTTGCTGAACATTATACTTTTCTGTAAATATGTTTCATCTGTATATAAGAACTATATTGTTATACATTTCCATAATGTTCTTGTAATGCTCTGTTTAGGACCCCATTGTAAATAAGCCCTCAGCTTTCATGGGTCATCCTGTCAAGCTTTCATGAATTTTCTATTTTATGTATGTGTATATTTGAACTTGACAAATAAATAAAATCAAATCAAACCTGATATATATAGAGAAGAGATTGTAGAGTGGGGCGGAAAATGTATCTTTAGTCATGGTACCCCATGGTACCAGCCACAGAAGAGGATTGAGTTCTGGTGGTGACACCAGGGCCTCGTTGCATAAAACTTACCATTAACGGTAACCTTGACATCAATGGTAACTCCCATGGAAATCTTGATTTTGATTGGCTGTTGCGGTGATGTTACCATGGTAGTTACCATTGATATTAGAGATGCTATTAATGGTAAGTTTTTTATGCAACGGGGCCCTGTGTGTAGACGCATATGTTAGATAAATTGATTAAATGTACTGGTATACAAGGTCAAAATATGATGCTTTGAAATGTTTATTTTCCCACTGGTAATAATGAAGGAGAGCAAATAAAATGTTTAAATGATTTAAGTCAATTGTTGCATAGAAACCGTTATCAAGAAGGGAACCCATAACCCAGTAATAGAGGTGACTTTATAGAGACACGATTTTATTATTGAACAAGTTTCAAAGAAGCAATCAAAATTCAGTGGCATAATAATTGGAAGAGTTCATGGATAGTTTTAGATTAATAGATGTATATGGAGAAATAAAAATAAAGATAAAAGCAATATTCATAAAGACAAGGGAATCCATTTATGCAAAGCCGTTTATAGATTATTGGATTATATCAGAGAATCTAAAAAAGATAACATCCAAATGCGACATTAATAATTTGGTTCTGTATAATACAATTTCGTTAAAATTTCAAAGTAAAAGAGCTTAATGGAAGTTCAGTAATAGTTTTTTAAATGATAGGGAACATGTTTTGAATGATGAGAGAAGAAAAACAGACTTTAAAGAATAAACTGTCATTTGAGATAAAATATAAAATAATATTATGGGACTATATAAAGAAAATGAAAATACCCAGGTTTACAAGTAAATTTTCAAAGAAAAGGGCAAAAGAAAGGAAAGAAAACATTGAAATTATTGCATCTCTTATCTGCCTCTCAGAGGCAAGCAGTTATCACCTTGTAAAGGAGGCATAAATCCAGACTTTATTAAGAATATATAGACCAATCTCTCTGTTAAACGTGGATTAAAAAATTATATCAAAGATCATTTCAAAGAGATTACAGCAAGTTTTACCTGCATGAAATCGTGTCTTCTGATCAACTTGGTTATGTTAAGAGTAGAAATATTGGAGAAGCAATAAGGATAGTAATGACATGGTTTTTCATACTTCTTTTTATAAAGTAAATTATTTTTTGATGGCCATAGATTTTGAAAACTAAGGCATTTGATTCTGTTTCTCATTTATTCTTATATAGAGTCTTAAAATCTTTTGGCTTTGGACCATTATTTTGTTAATGGGTGAATATATTATATACAAATAATGAAAGCTCATGTGCTATGAATGGATATACATGTACAGGTTATACTTTAAATTTGAAAGAGGAGTCAGGCAGGGGGGGGGGGGGGGGGGGGCGAGAGAGCGAAGCCAGTGGCGTATCTATAGGGATTATGGCGCCCAGGGCAAACAGTGAAGTTTACCCCCCCCCCCCCCCCCCGAGTTCCCAAACTTATCCACGTTATTGTACAAGCGAGGGAGCAAAGCGACCGAGCTGCAAATTTTTCAATTTTTAACCCTTAAAAACCCCCGCATTTTCTTGTGCATATTACCCAGGAAATTTTGCAATTGACCATCAAATGCAGTTGAGCGGTAGAGAAGCTCGAATAACATTGATAAACGGTTTTCTATTTACTCACTTCTATACAATCGGGAGCAGAACTAACGAGGCGAAAACCCCATAGGCCTGAGAAAGTTGAACCTTTGTAAATGCTGTTTTATACACTTTATCCTATATTGGGAGCGCAATATTTATAGCAGGAGTCATATGAAACTTACGTGATATAGCGAGCAAAGCAATTACATCTTTATTTTTTCAAACTTTTTGAACCCTTTAACCCTAAAAGGGCCGGGGTGGAATCCACCCCCCCCCCCCCGGCCTATAGACGTTTTCACGATGTGTCCGCAACGCGCAAAGCAGTTGCCGCGGCGTTTCATGACTTTTTTCTTTCGAATCTCACGCATATTTTGAGACCAAATTTGCGATGTCCAGGCATGCAGTTCCGAAGTTACTCAACATTTTGTACTTGCACGTCAGACCAATAATTGTTTAAAAAACGTGATTTCATGTATGATTTCAATACAAAATGTGTTTTCAGCCAAAATTTAGAAATCTATGAATATTTTTACATTTACTGATTAAAATTAATTTATTTTATGCTGTTAATGATCGCAAAAGTGTCCCCGACAAATTTCATCCAAAAACAATAAAAAAAAGTAAAAAAAACAACAAAGAAATACATAAGAAATTTTAAATACAATAAAATACATAAGAAATCAATTTTGATACCGAATTTTTTCAAGTATATTTGCTAAGAATACTGGAAAAAGTGTCTAGATCAAAAATTAGCAGTTTTTGAGGTTTATTTAATTATTTAGAGCAAAATTTTTCTTTCATGCATAAATTAGCATAATTAATTAATTATTTCGAAGCATATAACTATACAGTTTTGTAGATTATGTTGTGGACGACGTGCGTGCCGATTTTCGGGCGATCGCGGTCGACGGTCGAGATCGCGGCTGTGGCAAAATCTCCCAGCCCTTTTAGGGTTAAGCTATTTAAAGGCAGTGGCAAGTCGTAATCCATGGGCCTGACCAGTTGGCCTGACTCGGGGAAATTCGGATACAATCAGGTCCAATCGTACGCTACCGAAGGAATGTTACTGCCGGATTCCTCGCGCGATCGTTAACTCGAATCCCTCCATACGCAACCGACCAATGAGATTCAAATACTGGAATAAAGAACGCGCGATATTGTTTACTCAAATTTGGGTCAATGTGCGAACTTTTATTAGCTGCGCACGATAAATTGAAGTCGCTTTGAACTTTGATCCAGAGAAAGGAGCAGCCAACTGTAAAAGCGCCCATAGATTGCGACTTGTCGCTCCCTTTAAGAACTATATAATGGAGGGGCGAAATTACGAGATCCTGAAAGAGAATAATTATGCGAGGGTGCAAAGCGACCGAACTTTGGAAAATGTTCGCATTTCAAACCTTCAAAAATTAGATTTCTAGTGCATTTACCCTGCGGATTTGGGGACGCGTGATCCGTATCGTAAAGATTATATGATTTTTCTGCATTTCCCCCTATTTTTCTTTCTCTCCTTTGCGTCCCCTCCAAGTGCTGCCCGGGGCACGTGCCCCCTGTCCCCCCGGTACACCACTGAGCAAAGCGACCGAGTGGGGGAGGGTGTGGGAGGGGGTATCCCCTTCCAACACTTTTTCAAAAATCTGTCTATAAAACTTGCATTTTAGAGCATTCCAAAATGTTTTCTTTTCATGAAAAGAAGGAAACAATGCGAGCGAACGAATTTTCTTCGATATTTTCGCATTGAAATTATGGAATTTCTTATTTCCTTACTTCTAATCATTAAAGAATGTGATGGTATTTAAAGATCAAACATCGTGAGTTTGGATAATTATTAGTTTTAAGTTAATGTATCATAATTCTTATTATCCAAAAATATTGGGCGATGATAGTACAGGACATTCCCCCCGCCCCCCTCCCTCCACCTGAATGTGTTTTTTTTTGGGGGGGGGATTGACACCCATGACTGGAATTGTAGCTCACATGGTTAGAAATAATCACTTGGTAAAAGGTATTTGTTTTGGAAATGTAGAAATGAAGCAGGTGCTACACTCTTCATCAAAGATAATGAATCAGTAAAGGCAATAAAACACAGTGTAGGCTTTTATAAAAGATCAGGATTAAAGTTAAAACAAGGACAAGACATACAGCCCTGGAAAACATTATTAGACCAAGCTTCTGTAATAGGGTACCATGATATGCATAAAAATTAATAAAAAATGATTTGTCTGTGTATTTCATTGAATGAATACCAAATTCCAGCAATTATACCTTGCTTTTATGTAATTGTATTTACTTCTTACCACACAAATAACACTATCAGTAACCATGCTTATTGCTTGGTCTAATACTTTTTTCCCATGGCTGTATATTCTGCCTTTTGTTCCACATGTGTCTAATGATTCTAATTATACATTTCCATTTGGAAAGCTAATTGATGTTGTTAAAATGTTAGGCATTTATTTTACAGTTCATGCAGATATCAAAGAAAAATTAATTTTAAGGAAATATTGAGCAAAATTACAACAAAAAAAAATATTGACGTGGTGGAAAAAGCGTGATCTAACTTTAATGGGAAAAAATAAATTAATGAAAATATATGGATATTCTAAATTGTTATATTAGGCCAGTTCCAGAGTGGGTATATATAAGGAAATTGAAGAAATCTGCTTTGATTACTTGTGGAGAGGTAATTAAAAGAAAAAGTACGATTACTTCATAGATTATCAGCAGGGTGGGCTCAATATGATGAAATTTAAGTTCTTTGTAAACGCACAAACAATAATGTGGATAAAAGGCTTATAACAGGAACTCAAGCTATCAAATGGAAAAAAAAATATTTCAAATATTTAATGAGGCCGATGGGAGGAATTTGATATTTTATTGCAATTATTGGAGGGATATACAGCGGAGATCACGTTACTAATACCTTTTATCAGAGTCTATGAAAGCATGGATAGATTATTTTGTATAATAATAAGTGTATTCAACTAGAAGGTGAAACTCTATTTGAGGAGAAGTTGTTTTTAAGGAAATATATCGACTTAATCACATTCGTGATGAACATTTTATAGCTTTATGTTTAAGTAGAGAAGAAAAGTAAACAAAATTTATACAACAACCACTCATGAATGGACAAAAAATTCCAACCTTTATGTAAGTCCATTCACTGTGGCCTCAGTTAAGAATTTATTTTTTCAAACAAAGTTTTTAAATATGAAGAAATAACTAGGTGCTCAGAGGATATATGTGCATAGATTTGTATACATTACAGAAGCGGTCTATTTCACCTCGGGTGACATTTCTTCTTTCAGTCATAGGAATCATAGAATTTCTCTGTCTGCCTTGATATTTCCGTAAGCTTGTTTCGAAATTGTTAACAGTTATGTTCCTCATTTGGCGGCCCATAATTACTATTGATCTAAACGCTCAAACTCGCTGCCGAAAGAAGGGAGAAAATCGAAAGTTCTTTGCAATAATCCACAATAAAATTGTAAATGAGAAACTCTGGAAACGTGCAGGTGCTTGCTGAATCTGCAGCCATGCTTTTTACGATAAAAGAAGCGAGACGCTGGCTGGGAATGACGGTTTTTGAGATGTGGATCAACGCCGTGAGTTTGCTTGTGTTCTCCGTCGTGCTGGCCCTGAAGGGCGAGGGGATCATCAACGCTTCCTGGTGGGTTGCGTTCCTGCCACTGTTCATTGCAGCGGGACTGAATGCATACTTCTCAATAATTGTCTTCATTAGACTCTATGTAGAGGATCTCTACCGTGTTGGTATTATGCGGATACTATGGAGTGGACTTGTTTTGGCACTGATATTTGTGTTTGAGTTGTTGCTTTGCAAAAGACTGGAGAACGAAACGACGGTATCGTCAAGTTTGGTCATGTCGCCATTGTTTGTGATGATTCATGTTCTTTTAATTAGAGCATGTCAAGTTTCTTGAAGATTGTATTTTTACGGATTAAAAAGAAATGCAAATGATGATCTTAAAAGTACTATTTCAGTTAACAATATTATGCTAACAACAAGCATCTCATCATAGTCAGAGACTGTACCACTGTGCTGATCTACTTTTTTGCCAATTTTTATGTTATTCTCATGTCTCCAAAAAATTGTGGAAAATGGAGCCCCAAAATGAGGAAATGATAGAAAGAACAGTAAAAATGAAACGAGTTTCTCAACGTCCAGTGACTTCAGTTTCGTGGGAGGACTTTACGAAGAAAAGCGCACCAACCCTCGCTGGTGTTCGGAGTTACATGTAAGATCAGCTGCTCCAGTATGCTGCTGTTTTAGAGGAAATGTAGGAGTGTCATGTGGAAAGGATTGCTCTGGAAATGCTCTTATATTTGTTTAAATTTGTTATTCCACATGTACTATTCATTGTTGTGATGTTCAGCAAGATTGTGTCAATCTGTTGTAAATTTTATGATTAAAAAACTCCATAATAGTAAATACACAAATAATCCTTTGTAATTTTACTACACAATTACTTCTACATGTACTTCTAGTCATTTTTAGACAGTCCCTTTCTCAGTGCAATGGCATGACTTTAAAATGTGCCAACTTCTTCATGTTGGATGGCTTGTACTGGCTGGAGCCCAATTCATTAGGAATAACAGCCTCACATTTTCCAATAGAATTATAAAGTTAAATGTGCTACAAAACCTCTAATTACACTGTACCTGGCAGGGGGGGGGGGGGTAGGCTGTTGTCCCCCCCCCCCCCCCCCCCCCCCCCCCCCCCCCTTGCCTATGATGATTAAATTCAGTCCTAATTTGGTTTCAATTAATTGAATTACATGTACTTCTGTTGTATATTGTCTTATTCTATTAGAATAGAGCAATAATATTTTTTTTTAAAGTAATACAAGTACATGTACTATACTACAATCTTTGGCAACTTTTTGAAAGCTTTAACAGCTATGACATGATACAAAACTTAAGTATCACTCATATGATATTTTATATCTTCTTGTCTTCATGACATTGGTTTTGTCCGTGTAATTCCTTTCAGATATAATAATATGAGAGAAGTGTATTAATAAAAAAAATATACCAGTGTTGTCAGCTTGAAGGTAATCTGATCAATTTAGCCTAAAATCCTTGTCCTCAATGGGCTACAGTTTGAATGCAGCAATGATCCCCTTTCCTATTATAGCACTTGTAGCTTAGGCTAGAAGAAATGCTTGCAATATAATCAAATTTAAACTTGACTGATCAGCCAAACTCTGCATGCAATACTGGTAATAGGGTGTGTCTTAATTCTGAAGGTTGTACAAGACATGTTTCAATAACAATTGCTCCGCGGTGATTTGCTTCACTTATCAAATTCTTTATTTCAACACTGGACCAAACAGTATATATCTGACCCTAGGCTGAACTTAACGTAAAACCAGATTGCAACCTAACCCTAATCCAAAATCTCTGAAATAAAGCCTGGAGCAGTTGTCGCTGGATGCAGTCATCCATCCTACTAGTACTAAATTTTGTAGCACCGTACTTCATGTCAATATACATGTAATTGATCCATGTTAAACCAAAGAATGTAATGTTCGTATGCCTTTCCTTTTGAAAATCACAGAAATAAAAAATTGTGGGCAAATTTTGGATATAAAATTTTCTCTTCTTCACAAATGCTGTCAGATCAATATGGATAATTACAAAATATTGTCACGCAAAGCTGATGGCTTCTGAAGCTTTTTCAAACATTCATGACTTTCTTATTCCTTGTCCGATTTCTCTCAAACTTTCACGATCCTGTTTTTCTTATTTTTCTGCTTTCACACAAATCAACTTATCACTTAGGTTGGATTACCCTTTAAGTGTTGTCCCTTAAAAATAGTTTGACTGTCGGTGTAATTTTGTGGTCATTTTGGGGCAAGGGGTAGAATTTACATCTGAGTGAATGCAGGAATGAGGAAGCCAATGAATTACAGATACAAGCTTTGACAGAAATAGAATATGTTGAAGGCTGTGAACATAATATATATTATACATGTATGTATTAAACTCTCCATATGGCCATGTATTGTATGCAAATTTGTGTATGTCTTTGCTTAACAGTTGAGGTGGAGAGTAATTTCACTGCGAATGAAATATTGCTACTTTGTATATATATTTGTAATTAAATATTTGTTTAACAAAAAAAGAGAAAAAGAGAAAGATTGTTTAGATGTGTCATCATTTTTACCAGGAATCTCTCACACCCACATTCTGTTCCATCACTGCAATTTATCAAGGACCCCTAAGAAAAAGTGCTGATGAGTTTGCAGAGACGAAATTTACCTGTTGGAAGGTGTGCAGACTTACAATATTTTTAGATTTTTGTAGCTGTAGATACACTACTAAGGCCAAGTTAGCATAAGAAACAACTGCATAGCTAGGATTTTATTTTAGGGGGGCGGTTGTGATTGCTGATGAGCACGCGAAGTGTGCTTCCTCAGAGGGGTGGGTGCAAGGAGGGGAGAGTTTCCTCCCTCCCCCTCCCCCCTCGCGTGCGAAACTCAAAAGCTCTGACGTTTGAGCAAATATTTTGAGAGAAAGATAATGGCTAACGCCCTGACCTGTTTTTCAATTATTTAGACGCAATACTGCACTGTACATGTACATTTAATTGGGGGGGGGGGCCAGTTTCTCCCTTCACGCACAAAGCGCGAAAATTTTTGACACTTTAGCTAATTTTCTTTTTTCCTCACCTCACTTCCTGCCGCTTTTTCGCTCTTGCTTTTTTTTTTAGTTGCTGTTTTTTTTTTTGGGGGGGGGGGTGACTGCCCCCACCTCCCCCCTGTGATTGAGATGGGTGAAGAGAGAGAGAGAGAGGGATGATCAAGATGGGTTGTGAGAGGGGTATTTGGGTATAAGGGACACATACAGAGAGGTGAGAAATATTGGCCAGATATTATGTTTAAGAGATGTCGAAGAGTGCGGGAGATGGTGGTCTAAGGAGAGAGTCAGAAGGGGGGGGGGGGGCGGGGAGAAAGCTACGAGAGGAACTGTACCTAGTGCTAGCATAGAGCCAAGTATAGTTCTAATTGGTAGAGCCATGAAGCTACAAACCAATATGGTAGAGTCAAGGAGTTCTGTGATAACTCCGTGTAGAGCTCAGTGGACCCGACTGATGATGGTTAAGACAGAGAAACGGTGGTGTTGTAGCGTGCGTAGGCGTACATTCAGTGGGAACGTGGATGAAAATAATCTGCGGATACATTCGGGGACAGAACCATGTGCAAGGACACTATAAAGCCAAGGAGTTATCACAGAACTGTCAAGAACCAAGAAGGTACTAAGCTTGCCTAGTCAGGGACCTCCTTGCCTGGTACCTCCTTGGTGAAACCAGTTAAATCACAGGTCCATCACATGCATAGAGATACATGTATGATGGGGAGCCCCATGTCTGCGCACCTAAGGTTTTGACCTGAAAATGAACATGAATTTCTTCAATATTCCTCTAAAGCTTAATTTTATATTATTCCTGATATTCTAAAGAGTAAGTCTGCAAAAAATCTCATCAAAATTAGAGCAAGAACAATGCCATTTTCACAAGAAACGGTGGCCGTGTCATTTCAACATTGCAAAAACAATGGTGCCCCATGTCTGCGCACTCATTCATTTTACACGCAGTTCGGGAGTTTGGACGTGAAAGACAACATTTTGAGGCTTGTGAATAAAAGGTTTGAAATAAGACCCTTTTTCATTATTATGACTCGTTTTTGCATGAATACTTATCGCTATGATAAAGATGAAAAGTTTGTGTTCGTTGCGTGTTTTGTTTTATTAGAATCGCGCAGTTACGCGTGTGCGCAGACATGGCACTGCGCAGACTTGGGCACTCTAGCCATACTTACCAAAATTAAAATAATGAAGAAAACAAAAAGCATTGCAGAGAACACTGATTGTTGTGGGATAATATTCCCATATTTCAATCATGCCTGGCCAAATATATGATATATGATAATCATCACTTCATCCTTCATAATAAGTGATCAATGGACAATTCTTTTGTTTGTCTTTAATCTATCCCCTTCGTAGAGGGATTTTAGAGTGTCTTGTCTTTGTGTGTCACTGGGCTGATTTTTTAAAATCGGACGACAGGGGGGCAGGGAGGGGCTGCCCTGCTAGAAAGAGAACAGAATGTTTGTGAACAGGTCATAAGTCAGGGACGTAAGGCTAATAAATTATATGACTGAAATTTGCATTTAATGCGAGTCCAATGAAATCTCAATGCAATTTCATAAAAGAAGTCCCAGATAAGAATAGAAAGGAGCCTTGATCAGGGAGTACCCTTGGAATTTCCCACAATTCAGCCTATGGATCTTTGTGCGCATGCGGAGAAGGCAACCTTTCGCACACACATCCGGAATTGTTGTCATTACTCATAACGTTGATTGTATTTTTGACATATTTTGCGAAAACATGACTTTTCGAGAGGATTCTTGACAATCGTGAGGTCAAGTTATGCAGTGTGCCCTTTGACCTACGCATTGCACCTGGGAAAAGTGTGTAAAATTGTGTGAATTGCTTTGTGAATCGCTGGTAGAATTGAGCTCCTGCGGTTTCGCTTGATTTTTACAAAATGGCAAACAACAGCGCTGGAAGCAGGCAGACTACACGGGTTGCTGTGCGGGGAAGAAAGCGGGCGCATGCAACGCAGGTGTATAACTACAATGGTGTGCACAATTCATATGAAGATAAAGACAACGACTTTCTATGGTGAGAAATGGGGCAGTAGCTAGAGGAATGATAACCAATTTGTTTTACATATTCCAATGTTTTTTATAGTTTTCTGCCTAAATTATGGATTTTTGAAACTTAATTTACGGTACCAGTACCGGTACCTGTCCTTGATAACTGTTAGAGTTCTTCTTCTTCTTCTTCTTCTTCTTCCAGTCTGGTACAGACCGCCGCTGGCGTATTATCGTACCTTGTGCTTGTCGAGTGCCGAGTGTACAGTGCAAGTAAACGAGCCCCTTGCATGCCTTGGCTTATCAATCTGGCACTGGTCATGCTGGTACTGGCCTAGACCGAAAATTTTGTCTCTCGTTCATTAGCCTCTTATTTGGATAGGGTCGGCTCTTCACTTAGAGACAGAAACGCTCCATTCACTCGCCTGTGCAAACTCACTGACCGCCGAGAGACAGTAGGCATGTTGTTAAAATGTGAATATTACGATTTTTAAAAATATTTGTGTAGGGCCTAAATTAAATAAATTAGGCCTAGGCTCTATACTTAAACGAACATGTTCAACTTACCAATTTGACTGTTATTCCTTTTACTGCTCCTTTTTCAGGTAATTCAGGGTCCAAGTTTTTCTCCATTTGAAAATCTTCCAGCCGTATTCAAACTGTCATGACTGTATAGTGTGTAAGTCAATGTGTATTCGGTTTGCACAGGCGAGTGAATGGAGCGTTTCTGTCTCTAAGTGAAGAGCTAACGAACGAGAGACAGAATTTTCGGTCTAGTAGTACTGGCCTACGGAGCTGTACATGGGATCCATATACTGTGTGTGGAGGCAGATAATCAACAACAACAAAAATAGATCGAAATATCACCATTTCTCACATACTGTGAGTGTGAGCCATGCAAACCACCCTCATAGTTTGCTAAAGGGGTTACCGGTACCTAAGTTCCAGGATCAACTAGTCTAAGATTGTAAAAATTGAGTGAATAAAAAAAAAAAAAAAAAAATCAGGTTTTTTTACCTTGTCCTTGCATGTGTAACTTGTATATATGGGACTACACAAATCTTACATTGCATGTGTCCCATATATATGTCGAGGTAAAAAAAAACCTGCCGATTTTTTTTTTTCTTTTTTATTCAATTTTTACAATCTTAGTTGATCCTGGAAGGTAACCCATTTAGGAAACACCGAGGGTGGTTTGCATGGCTCGCAGTACATGTATGCACTCATAGCTACATTCCTATACTTCGTGTGTAGAATGTAGGCAGTCATTCACCTCAACTTTTTAAAACGCCACTGCACAAAAGTCACCAACATTCACTCAAAATCGGTATTTAATTTACAAAAACCGACCCCAAAATATCCAAGAAATACAATAAGTTCAACTCACCGATGTTGGAAAAGATATTTCCAAAAATGAAATCCGTAATTTACTGTTGATTCTCGTGAAACGAGCTATCGGAGTCATTGTGTACATTTCCTGGTCGCCGCGGGCGCTGACATCTCCCCAAAAGATTTTTGTCCTTAAAAATTCGGTCCCTATGGCGTACACGGAAAAGTCTCGATTTTTCTGTGTGCGCGATCGTAAAGATCGATGTGCGCTTGCGATCCCGAGTTTCGTCGTGGACAAAAATTTTATTGGCCGATTTTAGTCCAAGACATCGGCAGTATGTAAACAACACGCGATCGCGAAACAAATCGGCTGGGATTTCTCCGGTTTTGGACAAGATTTTGACTTTGGATTTTGCTGAAAATATCAAAAGTTTTTCCTAACGGCCATTTTAGGTAGGAGTGAGATTTTTAATGGCTGAATTTGAAAGCAAGTATTTAAAATATTTATCTTATTTTTCCCCCCATACCTTTAGTACATGCGACAGAAAATACCAACTATTTTACAGTAATGTAGCCATGAGTGCATGTATTAAAAACACATCTTTTCGATAGTTTATAGTTTGTAGATGATTTAATTTATTGTAAGCGCTTTGAGCCTAATGGGAAAAGCGCGTTATAAGTAATAATAATAATAATATGTGGGAAATGGTGATATTTAGATCTAGTTTTTTTTGTTATCGCCCTCCACAGACCACACACAGCTCCGTAGGCCAGTACCAGATTGATAAGCCAAGGAGCTCGTACAGCTAATTCACTCCCATGACTCTGCACAGTATCTATCACTATCACTATCAGTTTATTGCATGCAATGCTATGGTGACATCGTTCCATTTCAATAGACATAACATGCAAGTGTGTGTGTAAACACTGAATGAGAGGAGACTTCTATCATGATCTTGCTCATCTTTATGATAATTAAAAGTTCATGTTGTATAGTTAAAGAATCTTGAGTCAAGACCTACATGTACTGTATGTACAACAGGTGCATTGGAACTTGTATCTTATCTTGGTGTTTTCATAAAGTGGTTCGTAAAGTTATGTGTAACTTTACGAACGACATGAATATGAAGTGCTAGTTAGGATGCCCAAAGATTTTCCTGATATTTTAACAAAGTGTTTCCTGATGTTTTAACAAAGTGTGACTGTATTTCCAATAACCTCAATTAAATTATGGCAAAAAATACATGTATACTTGTTTGTTATAATAAGAATGTTAATCTACATCTGCACAGTTCAACTTTAGTTGATGCAGTTAAAAATGATTGAGCATCCCATTTGGCTTGTCATATTTAAGTTGGTGGAGTACAGTTGTTCTGAGTATACCGACGCAACTGAAACAGAAATAGAAACAGAATGAAGTCATTCGTAAAGTCATGCGTAACTTTACAAACAGCTTTATGACCCCCCCCCCCGGGACAATATACATGTAATGTCAATTAATGTGACCAACCTCATGATAATGTTTTCATTGTGCATACATATAGACGACATGCATTGCCAAATGGCCCAAATAAATTAGTCTATGAGCGATTCAATATGCCCTGTACATACCTCATATCACTTTAGTCCACTCATTTCATCCAAACAGGAAAAATGTCTTTGATATATTGACTAATGGCAGTGATTAGGCCCGTTTCAAAACTGCCATGCTTATGCTCAGTAGGCCTACAGTACATTTACAGTCAAATCTGTCTATTAAGGCCACCCAAGGGCAACAGAAAAAGTGGGTATGATGCCTTTACGTAATACCGACCTCTTAACGATGTTTCCAACGACTACGGCAAAGATTCTTCATGAAACGTAATGAAAATTCATCAGACTATTACCCAAATACTGGGGAACAAGATCCAGGTAGTAACGAGTAACGAGCGATAATACTTGCGCGTTCTTGTAGAAATGACGTTGCAATAGAGTCATCTCATTTTACGCATAGAGGGAGAAGTGCGTTTTAATTACCGACCCCTGCACATAGTCAATGGCAATTTATGAAAAGAGATTATTTAAATGAAAATATGAAAAATTAACAAAAAATTGATAATAATTACGTTTTTATTCCTCATCTTGCTCTATTTTGGCTGTTCTCAACGTTGCTAGGCATTCTACGCGTAGTCCCATGGGTTCATTTGCAAGACGCGCGCTAGATGCCATGATACGCTTAATGGTCGGTATTAGGTGAAGTGATCATACTGTAGACAGGTGGCCACTATAGACAGGTGGCCACTAAGACAGGTGGTCACTAAGACGGGTTTGACTGAAATCATCATGGTAAAACAGCTCACAAGCACTTGCCTTTTATTTTCTTTTACAGTCAGTTTTGATTAGATCATGGCTGTATACACAATTATTACTATAATCACAACTTTTATAATGTGAAGACATATTTTTCCAAGGAAGATATAAAGCCTGTTTCATATTGATTAGAATATAAAACTTAAAAGTCACAAGATTTCATGTTTAGAAGAATTCAGTTTTTCATCATGACATCACAAATATCGGTACAAATTGCCAATTTTAGATTGCCCTTAATGGTATATCGTAAAGTAAGCCAAGTAATTTGTTGAATTTTATTTAAAACTTGTAAAAGGTACCCAACTAAACGACAAGAACCTAAAAAAAAACATGAATTGGGTTGTAACTATAAGGCTTGTGTGTTTGCAAGTGACTGATTATTTTAGACCATAAGAAACCTCTGAATTGCTATGGGTTAGTGAGGTACATGTAGAAAGTAAGCCTGAGTCATATCGAATATTTCATAAACCGGGATTCGACGGCTTTGATTCGATCGAATACCGGTTAATCGATAAATGATGTGCGGTGAAAACAGAGTTGCACACAGTTGCACACAGTTGCACGCAGTGCATGCACCATGCACCGGTGACCGGTCCGCTGGCATCGCGGGCATATGTATGGGCTCTCGCTGCTCGAAATTAACGATAGCCCGCTACCCAATGGCTAGTAAAAATCACAGCGGACGAGCCAAAATCTTAAGTTTCTAGTCCATATGGCTAGCCAAAATATCACTAGTGTCGCACGAAGCGATGCTCATTGTCGACACACCCGACAATGATTCAAATTCAAAGAATTAATAATCTTACTTTGTCTTTGGAGAGCTGAATGGAACACGTTTGTTCGATGCCAAAAAAAAAAAAACAATACGAAATAAACTTTTCGTCGCTCAATATAGACTCGACTTCATTCAGCTTCAGAGATCATTCAGAAGTAATTGCCAATTTGATGAGAGTGTGATATTAGTTATTGCGAATTAAGTAGGAACACTCGTACTCATGCCCGTATTTATCATGTTCAATTATACAATTGTCAAATTGACAATGCAGAGAGAGTGCAAGAAAATTATCGTAAACTTCACTTCGTAACGACAAAACGATTTTTCCATAGAGAAAGCACAGGTAAAGCGCGACGTCCTCCGCGAGCGAATTAGCGAAAGTTAGCCAACAGTTTGAACTTTGAAGTCGCCTTCACGTTCTCTGCTAGTATATATGCTGTACGTTACGGAGTTTCTTTTTTTATTTGATTTTTTCATGGCGGCTACGGTAGTCAAAAATCTGGCGGACTACAAATCGATGCACCGAATTTGCCAAAACGTATTCGGGATTCGATGTCTTCGATCGAACACCGGCTAACCAATCGATTCGACTCAGGCTTAGTAGAAAGCATGATTTAGACATTGTAAAATGCCCAAGATTGACTGTAAAGTGTATTTAGTCGTAAGTGACTAACCCGTGTTATATTTTTGCAAATTTTCTCAAGTCACTTCCATCTGGCATCTGCAGTCAACGAAAACACATTATGGCAATAGCATAACTGTTATATTGGACTATACACTACATAGAGTTTTACAGTTCTGTTTCGTAAGAGCCCAGTGTAGTAGGCCCTCACTCTTCGGAAACTACATAGAGTTTTAACTAAATTTAGTTTCCGAAGAGTGAGGGCCTACTACACTGGGCTCTTTACGAAACAGAACTGTAAAACTCTATGTAGTGTATAGTCCAAAAAGTTATCTAAGCTCCTGTTTCCAGTCGAGCACTTTACCACAGGATGGTTTTACCTATATTTGGATATATATATATATACATTGAAGGACAATAATGGGTACAACGTACAATACACAAACCTATGCAGGGGCACTATGCAGATGTACCCACCAGATTTTGCACAGTACTCCCAGGCCAGCAAAACATTAGTATAGCCTTATTTAAAGGGGAGGTCCTCCAAGACATGAAAATGATTTGAATGAAAACAAAGCAACAAAAGTACTTTTCAGAACAAAAATTGAATCAAATAACAGTTATTGATATATATTTTTTTAGATTTATAGAGAATGGTACATGTACACGTACATTCAGTTGTAGTATACAGTATACAGTGTACATCTTTGATTATTCATTTTGGGCATACTTAATTTAAAAAAAAATTCTTTGTTGAAAAATGAAAGTCACATTAAGAGTAGCTTGTAAAGGAAATCACATAAATGGCAGTATCAGGAGTATTATTATATATATATGAAGTGATTTTTATCTTCAAAAGGCCATAAATTTTTTACACTTAAACAGATTATTTTCACACTTCCACTTTCACAGACTTATTTTTTCTTCTTTCATTCAAATCAACTTAAATACAAAAGTACATGTACACCAAATTGCTATATGAACGTTGGACGACCAACACACCAACGAACCAATTTATAAATATAGTCCTGTCCAATACTTTTATTTGTGATGTTTTTGATCACTCCAGCAAACTAAAAGGAGGAAAATTAAATTATTCTATAATTAATTTATACTTGGAAATTTCTAATTCACTTTTCTCGAATAAGTTTTTAGAAATGTGTTCAGATGTATTTTCATAGCATAATGTTCAAATGTCTTGAAAGATGAGATAAGTTTACCACTATAATGCCCTTTTTTTACTGATCAATTATGCCGGTAAATTAAGGTGTCGTCATACATGCAAAACATTGAAAAAATGTAATTTCAGTGTGGACTTTCTCTTTGATAATATTGACAGAGTTGTCATGAACAGGTAGTATCACAATATTGCTTTTAGTGACGTGGTATTGTAACAATATTTATATGACAAACATGAACGAATATTGTGTATCATTTACCTCGAATAAGTTTTTAGGAAAATTTTGGAAATGTTTTTTAATAGCATTTAATAAACCCTCAAAACCAATCAAACCAAACAGTCAATAAATCTTTTCAGAAATACCATTACTGATGATTACCAGTAAATAGTTCATTTTATAGGAAAACGACAATGCAGACCTTTTTAAAGTACTTTACAGGTGTAGTGAGAATCCTGAAAAAAGATTAGACAAACAAGTGTAGCACCCACACTTCATGTGTGTGTACATTTCTATGACTCCGCCCACCATACATGTAGGTGGTGCCGGAGGCATTATGTTTTCGGGTCGTCCGTCCGTCCGTCCGTCCCCTTTTCGTTCTCGCGATAACTTCAAAACCGTTTTTTTGGATCAGTTTGTAACTTGGCCCATGTATGCATATGGGAGGGACGATGAACTGATTAGATTTTGGGGTCTCAAGGTCAAAGGTCAAAGGTCGCAGAGGTCATTATGTACATAAAAATTGATCGTTCTTGCAATAACTTCAGAACTGTTTGACAAGATCAGCTTCTAACTTGGCCCATGTATGCATATGTGAGGGACGATGAACTGATTAGATTTTGGGGTCTCAAGGTCAAAGGTCAAAGGTCGCAGAGGTCATTATGTACATAAAAATGGATCGTTCTGGCAATAACTTCAGAACTGTTTGACAGATCAGCTTCTAACTTGGCCCATGTATGCATATCTGAGGGACGATGAACGGATTAGATTTTAGGGTCTCAAGGTCAAAGTTCAAAGGTCATAGAGGTCATTATATACATGAAAATGGTTCATGATGTATGGAGTCTAGGCCTACCTATTTTAGAAATTTCTAGGGGACAGTGGTCTATTTGCTATAAAATATCTATTACCTTGGTGTATTTGAAGTCATCAATGGTAAGTTTTTTATTTGTACGGGATGGAAATGAAATGAAATAAATTTTCTGTCTCCTGTGCTTTTTAAGTGAAAAGATTTGTAATTTTGTTGGACCAATCCTTTTTAGAGTAGGTATCCATGTATGCTATACATTTCCAATTTGGTGATGGCGGGGGCATAAATTCCGACCGTGCGCGGTTAAAGATTCATCTAGTTAAAAATTAAAATGTGCAGATTCTCTTCTTTTTTTTCTAAATGCATGTGTGGGCAACTGGAGATGGTTCTCCTACATGTAGGGAAATATAAGTGAGATTCCCTGGTTCGCCAAAGCAATTTATGTCAGATGAAGACAAGGGTATATATGTAGATCAATAGATCCCATCATGTAGACAATCTTCATGGACTATCAAATGTGCATCTCTTCAAACTAAAGGAAAATTAGTGCGAAAGATGTTGATCATCGTGGTAGTACAATAAGAGTATGAGTTGATCTGTTGTCACACGATGGAGCAAACGAGGGTTGCGACGTTTCGACCGCTAACTGCTAGTCTTCGTCAGGCAATGTGGACAATCGCCGCTGCAAGCGCCTTTTATAGCGTAAGCTACGTTCAGAGCGAGCCGGAACCGCCGCGCTGCTATTGGTCCGTGAAACCGTCCAATCAGAAGCCGCGGACTGAGCGATCGGTGAGCGAGATGCGGACGTCGGGGAAAATCCTGTTGGTGCTGCTGGCGGGCTACTGGCTACTGGCTACTACATGTACTGTGCAGTGAGGCATTTTTGGTGCTTAATACTTATCTATCTATGGGTGCGTTTTTGCTTCATTTGTGAAGGCAGAAAAAAAAACGCTGTTTCACGGGGTACTGCTTATACCCCCGCCAAATGAAGTTTGAAGGGGGTATACTGTAGGAATCAGCATACGGGCGGGCGGTCGGTCGGTCGGTCCATTGCAAATCTTGCGCATCAAACTACTTCCTCATTTTTCAAGCAATGCTCGTGAAATTCGCCACACACGTTGGCCTTGTGATGAAGGTGTGCAAGACATATTTTTTTTAATGTGTCAGAAATTGCTTTGCCATGGTAACGGTATATTATGACAATAAATCAGGTTGCAATCTTGCTCATCAAACTACTTCCTCATCTTTCGAGCAATACTCATGAAATTCGCCACACACATTGGTCTTGGGATGAAGATGTGCAAGACAAATTTTTTTTAATGTGTTGGAAACTGCATTGCCATGGTAACGGCATATTATGGCAATAAATCGGGTTGAAATCTTGCGGATGGAACTACTTCCTCAGTTTTCGAGCAATGCTCATGAAATTCGGCACACACATTGGGGCGGGGTATTAATCACCTTCAGTGATATTTTTTTTTCTTGTTAAGTTTGTTTTCTCCAGGCGAATTCGGGCTCTGCAGCTGGATTCGCAAACCTGCATAACTCATGCTACACTGACCCCGGGAGTACAGGTCAAGTTGGGACGCACGCTTTTACGAAAGTGTTTTGAGTTATCACGCTATACATGTATATATGCATGCACAAGCGGCCCACAGATTTTCATGAGAACAGGAAACGTGTTTATATGACGTCAATATAAACGCATTTACAAATGATTGTGCATTTATGCTTCCCCACAAACCGTCTGTTTGGAGGAATGCTGATTCAAAAGGTACCTTTTTGTGAGTTTACGATCAGCGTTTTAATCGGTGACTACTGTATACGAAAAGTGAGTAAGGATGCCACCATGTTTTAAACTAAACGCCTTTCAAAACGTTCATTCTGGCCTGAAAAATGTGAGCATATACCCAACTTTGGTAGCTTCTAATTAAAAAATTACCTCTATGGACTTAAAATTTATTTTATAGCAAAGAGCAACTTATATTCTGTCAAATGATATCTTATTCATAAGTGTGCTGCAAATGATGACTGAGCAGCAGGCTTTTCAAAAAGAATTGTCAAAATCCTCTTATACCAAGTTTGAGCTGAAGCAAGGAATGTGGGTCAAAACCAATTATGCATATGTTATTCCAGTTTGAAAACAATTGCTTAGCTATTTCAATTGATTTTTGCATATGAATAGAAAAGGTGTTAGTGTCAACTCAAACTCAAGAATAGGCTCATTACAAGCATAATATGATATTTTCTTTGCCATGATGACACCATCTCGGTTTCATCTGCATCCCTTATTTAAACTAAGGAAAGCATTTTTATTGAGTCATTCAAAATTCAAATGGATAAAGTTTATTTGGTAAGCTGTTTTTTTTTAGGAAAGTCTATCAATTACTTTGGTAATTCTCAACTCATTTATCCTTCCTTATATTTTTTCAGTCTTTAAAGTCAGCAAACGTTTGAGTTCATGCGCTATTAGAGGAAAACCCCTTTTATGCAGGTGAAATGGTGCAATGCAGCGACTTTTCAATTATCATGAGATAAGAAGTTAGAAGGTTGTTAAAACTAAATTGAGATTATCATATGGATTGAAACAAGGTCATGAGAAAGCTTACAGCCTGGCTTGCTTTAAACAATGAAGCATTGAAGCATGAATGAGAATTAAACTTTTAAAAGGTTTTTAGCATGAAGTAACAAATTTGTATGGCTTTATCCACATTCTTTGCATCAGCCCAAACTTGGTACAAGCAGATTTTGACAACACTTTTTTAAAAATGCTGGTGCTCAGTCATCTGTGGCAGAAGAGTCATGAATGAGGTATCATTAGACAGAATACAAGTTACTCGTTGCCTTGAAATAGATTTCAAGATCACATTGGTTATAGCTTTTTAATATACCTGTTTACTAAGTGATTCAAATTTTATGCATACTTTGGAAACAAATGTTGTTCTTGACAACCTGAAAGCTTGCCAGAGGCTTGTCAGACATAGCAACAAGTAATGTATGCAAACTGGATTCCAAGTATTGTAGTTCATTCATTAATAACAGGTTAATGGAATACCTCGTTACTAGGTCCCCAGGAAAGAAACATCCATAAATTTGAATCACTTAGTAAACAGGTCTATGAGAGGCTATCGTAGTTGGGTATACTTTTCTTATATGCACTGTATAATGTAGGTTGCAGTTTTATGCTGGCATAAAAATTTAATGTAGCCCTGTCTAATATATTGCCTACACAAATGTAGGCTACAATGTCACGTAAGCCTTCATGGTTCTAGTATTATCTCTTCTATAATTCTGTACATCACTGCACTATAAATCTGTATCTGAGAAGTGCTGATTGAGTATTCATAATACATGTATGGGTGTGCTCTCAGTGAGGCTCTGTATTCTCTAGTTTTTTTCCTTTAAATTTTCAGGTAATATCAAAGTTGTGACTGAAGTTTTATCTTGTGTCTTAATGATGCTGAGATACATGTTCCATCTTCAGCTTTGCAGTAAAATAAGTGATTTCTATTTGGGAGTTCTTTTTTAATGTACATGTACATGTAGGTCAATGGGTATGGCTTTCAATCTGCAGTTGGGTAAAGGGATTGGTTGATTTTCAATTATGAAAAAAAATAAAAACCCCTGATGATCTGTTTTTTTTTTTCTTCCTGATGTGTTAATTGAAATTTACACTTACATGTATCTTAAAAGCTGAGTAGCATGAGAACCAAAGTAAAGTCAATTTGATTTGATTGTGTTAGGAATGGTGTCAAGGTCTTGGTTAAAGTTCAGTTGACCCCATGAAAACACACCAATCATGACCCAAAGACAGACACACAGTATGAACATTTCACCATTCCCACCAGTTGGACCCACATCCCAGTCCATGGTGCATACATTTACATGTACTTTTTGGCCAGACCTGTTGGCACCTCAGTCCAACCACAGATTCTGCTCAGGAATGTAACCTATTGAACCTGCAAATTTCCTGGTTTTTCTTACCCCAAGATGCTGCCCTGTGAGTGGTACTTTCCCTATTTACATACAAAAGGATGGAATTTGTGATCTTTGGAGCCACCTGATGAGATATCTGAGTCCTGCATTGCAGTACAAACCATTGAAATGTACATTGGTAGAAGGCTAAAAAGCAGAAAAAAAGTGACATA
Organism: Heliocidaris erythrogramma; assembly: GCA_025617745.1. Lineage (NCBI taxonomy): Eukaryota > Metazoa > Echinodermata > Echinoidea > Camarodonta > Echinometridae > Heliocidaris > Heliocidaris erythrogramma. The sequence goes on from CM046869.1 coordinate 14,799,552, forward strand.
CATGTATGTAGCATGATGTGATGATAATTTATGAATGTTCATTGGTTGAGTATTTTATTAATTGGGCGTAAATTGTCCTAACTGCATGTACTGAACTTCCTATTGGCAAGCAGCTACATGTACATGTATACATGTATGCAGGCAGATAGTAATGATAATAATATTGAATGTTTAGGGAGCCCCCCCCCCCCCCCCAAAAAAAAAAAAAAAATTAAAAATAAAAAAAACAAAAACAAAACAAACAACAAAACAACAACAAAAAGAAAAGCAGGGCTTATAAGATTTAGGCCTAAAGGAAAACTGATAAATTAACATTTAAAAAGAAATAAGTAGATCAAATTATTTACTGGGGAAGAAGTATATTTTAAGAGATCTTTGAAGGTGGCAACTGGCAAGATACATGTACATGTACCATAGGTTATTTCTCGTTTGCAATCACCATTGGTTTACACATACATACATGTATAATATTCATTCAGAAAGTTGGGCAAAAGATCAGCACAAATGCTGATAAAAGTTTTAAAGATTGTTTTTATCCCATTGGGGTAGTGACATTTCTTTGTTGAAACTCTGGCATAAGGTACCCATTCTTGACGCACTAAACGCCTACCAAACGAACCTGGCTGGGATTGGAGTCCTATATGTCTGATGGATCTGTCAGAGACAATCCCACCTATCTTTTTATCTGCTATTTACGGCATGGTCTGGGTGATCAGAGGAAAAGGCCATTTAGTCTTGACGTCACCACCACCGAAGTGCGTATAGACCAGGATGATTCTTATGTATATAGATGCATCACATCTTAGAGAGCAGTCTAGACAGGCCAAAATTACACATATCTTATAAAAAAATGAATTTCAGTTTAGCCAAGTATCTGTCAAGTAAAGTGTTTTATAGATCACTCCAGACTTGACAGTGAATGACAGAGAAGAGAATTTGAGGAAAGGGGGGAGGGGGGGGGGGGGGGGGGGGGTAGCTTAGGGTTCATTGAAATAAAGATGTTAGTAAGATAGAAAGTCAAAGACCCAGACACAATGTAGAGAAAAGGATCCAAGGTTCTGATTGGAATTCATATGATAGTGATACAGCAGTACAAAGAAAGAGCTCAAGAAAGAGAATAAAAGATGTATAAAGAGGTACTGGTCATAATTATTGTTCAGCTACTATTGTGTCTGAAACTGGGTTTTTCATTTTTAGCTCACCTGAGCCTATGGCTCGAGTGAGCTATTGCGATGGAAATTTGTCCGTCGTCCGTCGTGCGTCGTGCGTCGTGCGTCGTGCGTCGTGCGTCGTCCGTCGTCCGTCGTCCGTTAACTTTTTACATTTTCATCTTCTTCTCCAAAACCCATGATCGGAATTCAACCAAACTTGGTAGGAATCATCCTTAGGGGTAGGGGACCCAAAGTTGCTAAAATGGTACATGTGGCCCCCAGGGGGGCCCAGGGGGAGGGCCCCAATTGTAAAAGCTATGTAAATTTCAAACATCTTCTTCTCCAGAACCAGGCATAGCTCAGACTTGGTATTTTGTATGGAGATACCTCTATAGATGAAGAATGAATGTTGTTCATGAAATTTCTCTGAGTGGCCCTATAGGGGCCCTGTGGGGGTAACATACTGGAGGGGGGGGGGGGGGGGGCTGCCAGGCAAAATGTACATTCTGATCTTCTCCAAAAAAAAATGATCGGAATTCAACCAAACTTGGTAGGAATCATCCTTAGGGGTAGGGGACCAAAAGTTGCTAAAATGGTACATGTGGCCCCCAGGGGGGCCCAGGGGGAGGGCCCCCAATTGTAAAAGCTATGTAAATTTCAAACATCTTCTCCAGAACCAGGAATAGCTCAGACTTGGTATTGTGTATGGAGATTTTTTTCTGGGTGGCCCTATAGGGGGTCTGTGGGGGTAACGTACTGGAGGGGGGGGGGGGGGGGGGGTGAGGGCAAGTTGTCCGCCATCCATAAACTTTTTACATTTTCAGCTTCTTCTCCAAAACCCATGATTGGAATTTAACTGAACTTGGTAGGAAGCTCAGACTTGGTATTGTGTATAGAGATACCTCTATAGATGAAGAATGAAAGTTGTTCATGTGCTAGAGAGAACATGCACCAGATGTGAATTGATCCACCTCAGGTGAGCGTCGTGCCCCCTGGGGCTCTTGTTTTTTTTGGTCTTTCTATTTGATAATGCTTATAGAAAGGATTCTCCTCTGGCTTCTCTGCAAGAATTTCTTTTTTAATGTCAAAGGTCTGGTGATAATGATGATTTAGATTGGTTTTTCATTCAAAGTTATCAAAAAATCATTTTAAACTGACTGGGTTATGACAAAGGTCTACATGTGTAAATGCAGGGCTCCATATTAACTCTTTTCATAGGGGGTCCTGATAGAAATCTGTTGGGTCTTCCCTTGTAAAAAAGTACCATAGTACCCATGGTAATAGACGGTCATTCAACCAAATTACCATGATTTGATGGTAATTTGGTTGAATTACCGTCATATTACCATGGGTACTATGGTACTTTTTTACAAGGGTTGTTCCTCTTGCATGAGCCCTTGTTAAAATTAGGAGATCGCTGGGGTCCACAATTAGACTTTAGGTCCCATGTGTCCAGGGCATCTGTTAGTGTCGAGCCCTGCCTTATGGACTCCACGGATAGTTATTAACCTGTTGACTAATGAATTTCCTTTTCCCATAGGCTTAATACAGGAACAATCCAGCTCCCGTAGTCAACTGGTTAATACGTACATGTACATCGTATCGTTCATGGCCAAGATGAACAAGGTCCCTGGGGGATACGCCACCAGTTCTTTGGCCTCATGTATTCCCACACCCCTCTCTCTCTCTCTCTCTCCCTCTCATGCGCTTCAGTTAAACAGTACCTCATTATATTCATTATGCCAACTTCCCACTACCATATTACCCAAGTGGATATGATCGGTCTTCCCACTTAGCATTGATTGAGAGAGGAACAAGACATTATAACTGCGTTCCCATTGCCACAATAATTTTGATTGCATGGTGCACGCCCCTAATAGATATTAAATGGCATACATACATGTGTCTGGCAAAAAAAAAATTGTGTGATATTCTTTGGAAGATACTGAGTGGTGTTGTGTCTGTTGCTCTTTGTTTCTGTCCCAGTGGAAATGATAGTTAGTGCCTGTCCTTTCTCAATTGGTTAAGTTGTCAAGAGAAGGCTATTGCTAAATTACTATCCCCGGTCTGCTCTGGTGATGATGCACATTGTTGATTTTTTTTCTTCTTTTTTTTTTAAATTTTGTCAGCAAGTGTCATTCTTCCATTTTGAGTGGTAAATCTGGATGGTCATACACGTCATATAATACTTCAAGGGAAGACATAATTAATTTCTGCTGAGTTTGTCTCTTCTGTTTCTATTTGTTGTTATTTCAAAGCTTTGCCACCAGGAAATGACACATCTTTATAAAGTATTATAATCATGGGCAGTGCTACATTAGAGCCAGAAATAAACTCCCTTCATATATGATGTCACAGAAATATTTTAGCATGCTATGTATTACACTATAATTTAGCTAAAGAAGAGGCTTTGAATAAAATGTTAAAATTGTTTTGTTACGACAATTCGTTTGAGCTAGCCAAAGTAGTAGATAATGGAAGTCTTGTTAAAAACATTTTCTGCACAACTTTTACAGAACACATAAAAGAAAATGTCACTTGATTTGGGTACATGTATGTACCCTTACTAATGTCAGCTTAAAGTCATGTTGAAAGCAGAGAGGGATTTCTATGGTATTTGATTTTTTTTTAATAGTGCTAATGAGGGGTAATTATCTCAGATTTGGGTGTCAATATTCTGCCCCCCCCCTCCCCACACACACCTCTCTTTCTTTCTAAACACAATTCTGTTCCACAGTATACTACACAGTTTTGTCCAATATTTTGAGGTGTATTCAGTACATTTGTAGAGGGAAGGTCTTTTCTTGATAAACTCCATTTGTACCAAAAGGGTCCACCCACTGTGAGGTTGGTCCCTGGGAAGACTTCTGGTGCCAAGAGAAGCATAGCCTGGCTCCCAGGCTCAATGACCTTTTCTTCCTTCTCAATGAATACTAGAGCGTCTAATTTTGTCTTGTTGAATCCCCACTTCATTTGCATATTAATAAGGTCGGTAACGGAAGGACATCAAAATGGCATCAAATTGTCTTCCATTACCGACCCCATTCATATGCAAATTTCATTACTGCTTGGTAATAACATAATTTTTTATTGAAAATCAAAGGCAGTTGATCTACTGACACATTTTAGAATGATATTTCATTTGTAGAATGCAATGCATATGCATTCAAAATGTGTTTTGTGCACAAGAATCTAAAAAAAAAAAACTATTCCCAGAAGTTCTTGATGAAACTGGAGATTTACATGTTGTACTTACTTCTGCAACTCATTCATATTTCAATAATTGTGTCATGAGCAATGTACAACAATTAAACATTGGTGACAAGAAATGAACCTCTTGAACTTTTTTTTTTTGTTTACTGCTACAAAACTCGATAAATGAGATAGAGACAAATGTAAAATTATATTTTTACTTTATTATTCAAGGTTTACTTTTCTTTGATTTTTTGTCTTTAGTGGCACGTTTGGAAATTAAATCATACACTATGGTGAATTGATCAGATAATCATACATAAACTCATCTTAAAAATAATGATGATCCTCTGCTGGACGTCACGCCGACTCGGCCCAAATAGCCTCCGCCAATAGCGCCGTCCCCAGTCCGAGTCCCTCGGAGCCTCTCTTTGGTATATCATCGATGGGTCTCGGATCGAGATGGAGTTCCTCTCATGCGAGAACGGTATAACGGGCAGTTGGAACTCTCATCTCGTGAAGAAGAATTACCCCCAGAAAAACGTACTTCTGCCCTAACTGATGTGTGACATATTGACTAGCTTAAAAGTGTTCTCCCCGAGTATCTAATTTGATCCTCTATATATAACCTTTCCTAACTAAGGAAAATATGTATGAGCGGAAAAGCATTACAATACTGAATATTTCTTTCTAAAAAGGACTTCCTAAAATGTGTCCTAACGGAAACCATTACAATACCAGGTATTTCTATTCATACCTATAAAACACAATACCGTCCAGACAGAAATACTTCTGGTCAATCAACTAAATGGCTTGCACAAGCTTCAACCGACATACAACCTTAATGCTATGCATAAATGAATTTAATTTGCAATAAATTAACCGACATGTCACAATCTATTCTATACCTTGTCTGGCAGATTAATAAAAAGAATAAAAATAAATTTCCTTCCTGACAATATCCCCCACCTTAAGATATAACTAGGGGAACTTGTTTATCACAAATCAAGAAATTTAAGATATTCCTTTTTTACTATTTTTCTGTAAATCTTTACATGAAAACACCCATTACTCTGTTTATTACACATTTCAGAGTATATATCGTATGTATACGTTTCATTATGTAATACTACAAGTCTTATCATCTCTATATAATTTCTCTGAATGATCGTATTTAAAGAATATTGTATATACATATCATTTAAGTTTTGACCTTCAAAATTTTGCAAAGCTATAGCATGCACGGAAATAGAGCAGTGTGAGTGCAACAATATAAACATTAAACCTGTTTCAATACGTCTTGTATGTCTTTCAAATCTTAGTTTTAAATATTTAAAAGATTTAACGACGTACCATGCTACTAAGGAATACAATTCGTAATTTGAGAGACAATACACATAGAAAATGTCTATAAATGCACTTTGTCCTAAACAAATCCTCACTAGATTACAGTACAATGATTTAGTTCTGTCAATCAAAATGGTTATCTTTCATGATTTTTTTTAATAAAAAGTATTATAAATTTCTAAATCCTTTGTATTGATTTAAACAAAGATATGTCCTTTTTCTTTAAATCAATTCTAGTATATTTGCATGCTCATATTCTTTAAGCATTGGTGAGTAGTGTTTCCACCTTTTCATTTAAGAATTTAGATGGACATAAATATACATCACATAATATAATTCTCTTGCAAGTCCCTTTCAAATCACAATGTGTATATGACTTGCAATACAATTAATCGAAAATCAAGCTTTGTTCTTTTTTTTAATACAATTACAATCTTAAAAACAAACAGACCTATCTGCCCTAAGCTATTCTAAGCTAGTTTACAATTAAGCCCTACTTAATCTACTTCCCTAATCTATTAATTTCAGCGAACTAAACCTAACATGACCGCAATCCGCCGTTTCCAGTCGGTTCCTGAAAGAAAAGAAAATTACTCGAGTAGTATTTTCTGCGACAAAATCACAATACATGTAATGATTAACTTTCTGTAATATTGTTTTTTTTGTAAATAATGACTTATGAACAATTAAATTGTTTCTTTCATGAAATGTATCTTTGGAAAAAAATAGCTGTGCTATTTTAATGAGGCAGATAACGATGAAAACTCGATTTAAACGAGTCTGCTCATCAGGTCAGCAGCTCTATTGTCTGATCCTTTGACAGACACAAGACGAAATCTATGTTCTTGGAGACTTAGGCTCCACCTCATTATACGTTTGTTCGTCATCTTGTTATTCTGTATGTACAACAAAGGCTTATGATCTGTATGGATTTCAAATTCTCTGCCATACAAAAAGTACTCAAATTTGCGGACAGCCCACACAATCGCCAAACACTCTTTTTCGATTGTGGAGTACCTTGTTTCCCTTGGCAACATTTTCTTGCTTGCATAGGCTATGGGAAACTCTTCACCGTCGCTCTCTTGCATGAGCACCGCGCCTAATCCGGTATCGGATGCATCTACCTTCAACATGGAATAGTTTATCAAAATCGGGTAATTGTAAGACAGGAGGTTTCGCAAGACATTCCTTTAACTTCACAAAAGCCTCTTCCTCTTTCGGACCCCACTTGACCTTTCCTGAACTACCCTTACGAGTAAGGTTAGTAAGTGGTAATGCTATGTCGGCATACTCGGGAATGTAATCTCTGTAATACCCTGTCAAACCTAAAAACGATCGAACTTGTTTCTTGGTTTTCGGTCTAGGTGCATCTACAGCCTTCTGTGTTAGTCTACTACTGGTGTGAATCTTACCATTTCCTAACTCTTGTCCTAGGAAATCTATCGAATTAAACCCTATGAAACACTTAGAAGGACGTGCAGCCAAATTGACTTCGCGCAATCTGTTCAGGACTAATTCTACTGTTTTGACATGATCTTCCCACGACTCTGTATGAATCAGAATGTCATCTATATAATTCACTACGTGGGGAATTCCGTGCAAAACTCTTCTCATCATTCTAGTAAACTGTGCTCCCGCAGTTACTAATCCAAATGGCATATATCTGAACTGATATTGACCCATGTGGGTAATGAATGCCGTTTTCGCTTTATCCGACTCTCTCATAGGAATTTGCCAGTAACCTTTCGTTAGATCAATTTTACTGAAGTATTTACTCTTCGCTAGAGAAGCAAAAAGATCTTGCTGGTTAGGCATAGGTTCGGGATCAAACACGGTTATCTTATTAAGACGACGGAAATCGATACAAAACCGATTCGAACCATCCGGCTTTCTTACCATCACGATCGGATGCGCATAAGGCGATTCCGAAGGCTCAATCACCCCTAACTTCAACATGGATTCAACCTCTTTAGAAATTTCTTTCTCCGCTGCTTGAGGTACTCTATACGGAGGAGAACGTATAGGCTCGTCATTCGTCAAGTGAATTTTGCATTCTGCCACTGACGTTTTCTTAGGAACATCTGTGAATACATCCTGATATTCGCATAATAATGTCCTAATTTCATCTTTAGACTCCTCGCTCAGTTTTTCATCCACCTGAACATGACTTATAAACTCCTTCTGTATGGAACATGGCATGTCAGGAGGATTTTCCTCACATTTATCGACTCTTTCCATTTCTCCTTCTCCGACTTCCAACTCGCAAGTACTGACATCAAAACAACTAGAGACTATCTCCTCATCCCGTCGTACATATCGTCTAAGCAGATTGATATGAAAGGTCTTCTCGACACCACTGACATCGACAACATAGTCGTAATCGAATTTAGTACCAACGACCTTGAATGGTCCCTGCCATTCAACAAGAAGTTTGTTCTTAACTGTAGGCAACAGTATCAGAACCTCATCACCGACTTTCAGCTCACGCTTCTTAGCCCTCCGGTCATAATAACCCTTGTATTTCTTTGCCGAAGATTTCAACGTGCTTTGAGCCAACTGCCATGAATCTACCAGTCTCTTTCGTAAGTCGATCACATATTCGTACTCGCTTTCCAGTTCTTTCTCAATGTGTTCATTCGTCCACAACTCTCTCAAAATGTCCATAGGACCTCTCACATGCCGGCCATAAAGTAACTCAAATGGGGAAAACCCCAGACTGGAACTTGGCGTTTCGCGGAAAGCGAACAACAAAGCAGGTAAATACCTGTCCCACTGACGTGGTTCCTCAGAACAAAGTCTCTTCAAGGCAGTCTTCACTACCGCATTATATCTTTCTACAAGACCATTGCACATAGGATGGTATCTAGAGCTTGTTATTTGCCTTACTGACAACAATTGTGACACCTTCCTCATCAAGTCAGACACAAATTGTGTACCCAAATCCGACATCACTTCGCATGGAACACCTACCCTACTGTATACGGTAACTAGCGCCTCGGCAACATCTATCGTCGTTATAGATTTAAGTGGTATCGCCTCTACGTACCTAGTTGCGTAATCAACTATCGTTAGAATATGTGTATGTCCACGCTCAGATGGGAGCAACGGACCCATCAAGTCTATGGCTATCCGCTGGAAGGGAATACCGATTAAAGGTAACCTACCCAAAGTAGTCTTGGGAACTCTCCCCTTGCTAATAGTCTTTTGACAAACGTCACACGATCGACAAAAATTGGCAACATCCTCGTTCATACCTGGCCAAAAGAATTGGGCTTTGATCTTTGACATCGTATTGTTAATGCCAAGATGTCCACCGAACAAGGAATCATGGGCAATGCGCATGACCTCTAACCTGTGCGACTTTGGAACAACCACCAACTTTGGACCAACTCCTTTCCCGGAATCTTTCCTATCTCTCTCCTGTCGATACAGACAATTCTTTTCTGAAATGAACAAGAATCTCGACTTAGATTCAACATCATTCACTCTTTCCCGTAAATGTTTAAGGGAAGGATCACTCTTTTGCTCTTGCAAAAATTCTTCCGATTGCTTAACCACTCCAGAGTCTCTCACTTTCAACTCTTTTTTAGGTTTCTCTTTCGCTTTCTTTTGTGCCCTAGTCTCAACAGCCATCACCTTCTCCAAACCAGAAGAATCAACCTCCGAACCCGGAACCTCTGAACTCGGAACCTTGACTTCCGAAACCAAAACATCAACATCGGTAACCGGAACATCACCCTCCGAAACCGGAACACAAAGTTCAGAAACCGGAACTTCAACCTCGGAATTTCTCGCTGTAGTCTCAACACAAGACGGCACCCATTGCAAATCGGGATCCTTTGGCTCACGAGCCCCCTTCACGTCATTACCAATGATGACATCACACAAACAGTTTGGCATACACAAAGCATTCACCTCTCCAGAAAAATAAGGACTATCAATCCTCACATTCGCCCTGGGAAAACGCCTAAGTGTGCCATCAATCAGCCTAACTAACTGGACAACTCCCGTGAACTGATCGTCCAACACCAAACTTGTTCTCACTACACTTGTAGTACTACCTGAATCTTTAAGTACAGATACAGGCCTATTCATGGGCAACAGTCTACCTGAAACAACTGGCATATCACTCGACATCGCTCCAACCTCATCATACGCCATACTAAGAGTCTGGACATCCGACTCACTCACTGACTGTGCATCCACTACTGGTTTACCAACCAGAGCACAACTTGCAGACTTTTCTACATGCCTAGCAGCCTTAAGTTGGTCATCAACATCTGACCGTAACGTTCCTATCGACCCAGAATATTCTAAATCATCATTCGACATCGAATTCGACACATCACGCTTCAAATTCTCAGATGGGATAACATCCTCCACACTCATAGCTTGAGCTGAATGAGCTATGGGCATCATTGGACAATTTCTCTTCAAATGATTGGGACTACCACACTTATAACAGCCTTGCTTCATTCCAGTACCACCACTACCACTCCTTATCGAATAACTATTCGGCTTGGCTTTCTTTTCCGTTTGTATAACAGAAACCCTTTTAGGATCATGTTTTTGGTTTGGTTTTTGACTTGTGTTTGAATGAAACTTATCATGTTTTGGATTACTAGAGAAAGTGTGTAATCCATGTGCACGGACATACACTTCAGCACTATCAATCATCTCATCCAACTTCAAACAACTTCTCTCTTTCAAGAATCCAACTACTTCCCTGGGACAACAATTAACAAATTGCTCCCTCATTATCAGATCAACTAAAGACCTATAATCCTCTTGGATATCAGCCATTTCCATCCACTTGTCAAAATACCCCTGTATTCTTACAGCGAACTGCTTGGGGCGCTCATCCCTATTGGGCCTAGCGGATCTAAACTTCCTTTTGTAACCATCCTCAGTTAAATGGAAATATTCCATAATCTCTCGCTTCACCTTCACATAACTCGTGCGATCAACACTACTCATTCTATTAACAACATCAAGTGACTTTCCGGTTAAATTGGCAATCAAATGCAAGCACTTCATGTGTTCTGAAACACCCTGGCTTTCCATCATCAATTCGAATTTCGTGATATACGAATCAAAATTGTCTACTTTTTCATCAAACTTGCCAACCTTTAACCTAAGACCTAACTCAAGAGGGCGTTCTTCATGTTTCGCTGCCTCAATCTTAGTTTCAGCTAAACGCAATTCATGCGCTTCTTTCTCACGTTCTCGGTACTCTTCGCAACGAGCCGACACGAAGCTATTCAACTCACTTCCAGTGAGACCCATCTCCCTACCGAGAGATGAAAATTCTCTCATTTGCTCAATACTAGCCATCGTGCTAATTAGTTAAACTACAAGGCAGGAATTAACCAAGGACGTTTGTCCTTCCCGACAAAATTTCGTTATCCTATCGACCAACAGCCCCTTTAAGTTACTAGGCCTACAGCCCTACTCAATTTAACCGCTGTCTTCCCGGGCGATAAACGAATGTCAAATTTCAAAAGCTGTTTTGCTTTGCAAATACAAACTGCCTAACCTAACCTGCCAATGCACATAAAACATTGCCTAATACAGCGCCGATGCTATGCATATGAATAGAGAGCACGGTTACCAAGGTCTCATTACATGAACACCTTGGGGAGAAACACTAGCATTTGTCAATTAAATGCACAAAGTTACAAGAATCAAATGCATGGGGGAGTTATTCGTTCGGAACATGATTAAATACGAACAATATCAATCAACTGATCAGTATAGAATTTGATTCTTAAATTATCACCATATTGTATATTCTTTTCCTAAAATGTCCAACAAGTAGCAGGGTCTCGGTGGAACCTCCAAATTGTCAAGAAATGAACCTCTTGAACTTTTTTTTTTTGTTTACTGCTACAAAACTCGATAAATGAGATAGAGACAAATGTAAAATTATATTTTTACTTTATTATTCAAGGTTTACTTTTCTTTGATTTTTTGTCTTTAGTGGCACGTTTGGAAATTAAATCATACACTATGGTGAATTGATCAGATAATCATACATAAACTCATCTTAAAAATAATGATGATCCTCTGCTGGACGTCACGCCGACTCGGCCCAAATAGCCTCCGCCAATAGCGCCGTCCCCAGTCCGAGTCCCTCGGAGCCTCTCTTTGGTATATCATCGATGGGTCTCGGATCGAGATGGAGTTCCTCTCATGCGAGAACGGTATAACGGGCAGTTGGAACTCTCATCTCGTGAAGAAGAATTACCCCCAGAAAAACGTACTTCTGCCCTAACTGATGTGTGACATATTGACTAGCTTAAAAGTGTTCTCCCCGAGTATCTAATTTGATCCTCTATATATAACCTTTCCTAACTAAGGAAAATATGTATGAGCGGAAAAGCATTACAATACTGAATATTTCTTTCTAAAAAGGACTTCCTAAAATGTGTCCTAACGGAAACCATTACAATACCAGGTATTTCTATTCATACCTATAAAACACAATACCGTCCAGACAGAAATACTTCTGGTCAATCAACTAAATGGCTTGCACAAGCTTCAACCGACATACAACCTTAATGCTATGCATAAATGAATTTAATTTGCAATAAATTAACCGACATGTCACAATCTATTCTATACCTTGTCTGGCAGATTAATAAAAAGAATAAAAATAAATTTCCTTCCTGACAATTGGTTAGATGGAAATGACAAATGTAATACTTATTCTACTCTTCAAAATATTTATTTCAAGTCAAGCAACAAGCAACAAACAACAAACATTGATATTATGATATCCATTCTTAGAAGATCCATGAACATTGTTTGACATGTCCTTTATGTTTCTTCCAACATATTTGTTTTTTTATGTCCAATATCCCTCCATAAATAAGATGCTTTAAACACATAATTTATATTTGTGTAAATTACATTGATCTTCATTCTTAACACCCCTTTTGTATTAAACAAGAATTAAAGTTAATTTGAGAGTTTGCTGTAAAATGTTCAGACACAGGTACATGTATATGCTTATTGTGCACTAATACTGTTTGATGCGCTCTTCTTGTAACATTTTAAAAATGATATGTTTTATTAAAACGATCATAACGTTCTTGTTTTGGCTTAAATCTTTGTGAAATTCATACAAAAGTTAGATGATGCTATCACAATATCACTACAAAATTTTACTGATGATGATTGAGTATTTTTAAAGATATTAACACTCAAAATCTTGTTGCATTTTTTTTTAAACACCCGTATAATGGTAGACAAAGTGGATGGAGCCGGAGTCAAATCCAATCAAAAATATATACTGATCGAATAGTAGTACAGAAACTTTTTCAATTTAGGGAATTGATGACGTACAGATATGTAGGTGTTGAGTTTCAAACTTGGCAACTTTTCGATTTGAGCCAACATGAGAAATTAATGTATGATACTTGTACTTGCCAAATGTGGGGAATGTTCACCGAAGGGAAAGTGAATGTAAGAAACTGCTTTGGGATATGAAAATGAATTTAAACTATCTTTATAATCAGAACTGGTATTATGGTTTATCTCTTTCAGTCCCATCTGTTTTGAAGTAATCGAGGAGGCCCATATGACACGATGTGGACACAGTTTCTGGTAAGTTTGAGAAGACTATTAAAGCTCCAACTTTACTTGTTTTATTGTATCCCCCGGCAGTATGTCAGAGGATACTTTGGATTCAGCAGCGTTTCGCCACCGCATCACATTCTTGTGTACGCACTAGCAGTCACATTTCTCGACGGATTTCTTTCAAACTTTGTATGGAGGTGTATCTTGGTAAAATCTCGAAACCGATAATTTCTGGTGATGCTGCCCCCAGTGTTCCGTCTTTTATAGGGTAAAAGGCCATATTTGGGGGGATAGTTTGTGTACGCACTAGCGGTCACATTTCTTGTCGGATTTCTTTCAAACTTTGTATGGAGGTGTATCTTGGTAAAAGCTAGAAACCTATAGATTTTGGTGATGCTGCCCTCAGTGTTCCGTCTTTTATAGGGTCAAAGGTCATATTTTGATAGATGTCTTGTGTGTGCTCTGGCGGTCACATTTCTCAACGGATTTCGTTCAAATTTTGCATGCAGGTGTCTCTTGGTGTAATCTAAAAACTTCTAGTTTTTGATGCTGCCACCAGTGTCCCGTCTTTTATAGGGTCAAAGGTCATACTTCAGGGCATGGCGCGAGTGCACTCTGCAGGCCACATTTCTGGATGGATTTCTTTCAAATTTTGTATGAAGATTTATCTTGGTATAATCTACACATCTTTATTTTTTGGTGATGCTGCCCTCATTGTTCCGTCCTTTATAGGGTCAAAGGTCATTTGTCCATTTCTTGCACTCTTCTGCATTTCTTGACGGATTTCGTTCAAATTTTGCATGAAGGTGTCTCTTGGTGTAATCTAAAAACCTACAGTTTTTGGTGATGCTGCCCTCATTGTTTCGTCCTTTATAGGGTCAAATGTCATTTGTCCATTTCTTGCACTTTTCTGCATTTCTTGACAGATGTCGTTCAAATTTTGTATGGAAGTGTATCTTGGTAAAATCTACACACCTATAGTTTTTGGTGATGCTGCCACTGGTGTTGCGTCTTTTATAGGGTAAAAGGCCATATTTGGGGGGATACATGTAGTTTGTGTACGCACTAGCGGTCACATTTCTCAACAGATTTCTTTCAAACTTTGCATGCAGGTGTCTCTTGGTGTAATCTAAAAACCTATAGTTTTTGGTGATGCTGCCACCAGTGTCCCGTCTTTTATAGGGTCAAAGGTCTTACTTTGGAGGATGGCGTGAGTGCACTCTGCAGGCCACATTTCGTAATGGATTTCTTTCAAATTTTGTATGGAGATGTAACTTGGTATAATCTACACATCTTTACTTTTTGGTGATGCTGCCCTCATTGTTCCGTCCTTTATAGGGTCAAAGGTCATATGTCTTTTGTGCCCTCTAACTTCGACATTTGCTGACTGATTTCTTTCAAATTTTATATGGAGTGTGTCTCAGTGAAATGTACACATCTTTAGTGTTTGCTGATGCTGCCCCCAGTGTTCCGCTTTTTATAGGGTCAAATGTCATATTTTGGTTGCATGCATTCTGGAGGACACATTTGTTGACTGATTTCTTTCAGATTTTGTATGGAGGTCCATCATGGATTACTCTAGACCTCTACAGTTTTTGGTGATGCTGCCCTCAGTGTTCTGTCTTTCATATGGTGAAAGGTCATATTTTAGTGGATATCTTGTGTGCACTCTGAGATCACATTTCTTGACAGATTTCTTTCGAATTTTGCATTATACTTTAATCTACACACATTGTTTCGGTGATGCTGCTCCTAGTGTTGACAATAGTCCGGGCCACTGGCGGCAATCTCTATGCCATCGTTTTGTTTGAGGGAGGGGAGGGGGGAGGTTTTTTGTCCCTCCGAATTGCTGCCAGTGCCGGGGGATACATTTCGCACTGTGCGGCAATGGACATTTGTAGTTAAATTTGTGTCATGTGATGGTTATTGCACTGTTATACTGCAGAGAGTTTTATTATTATTTTGTTTATTTTATTTTATTTATTTATTTATTTATTTATTATTATTATTATTATTTTTTTTTTTTTTTTTGGGGGGGGGGGGGGGGTAGAGTGGTTGTGACTTGTATGTTGTAGTGTCAAGCCCTGATCTATGGGATGAGTAGTTTTTGTTTAGGTCTGCATGTAGATGTAGTTTAAATTTACATACTGGTGTAAAATATTTTCTTTTCCATTTCTCTAATTTACAGCCGGAGATGTATACTGCGAAGCCTAGAGACCAGCAACAGATGTCCAAAGTGCAATTTTGTTATTGAGAAGACCGACCAAATATTTCCAAACTTTGCCCGTAAGTCTCACAAGAATTCAAAATCTTATGTCCGTTGAACTGACATTTTAACTTCATATTCATTTACAATGAACAAGGTACTTTAAGGTAATTTAAGATAATGAATATGAGTACATGTAATACATGTACATGTAGGCACACTATCAAATGTAATCATTTATCTACATGTATTATGTAATGCCCTCTTATGCAGATTTTTATTGCAGTGCGAAGATGGTTATTTAAAAAAAACATTTATATGAATGAATAAATCTTGTAATTGTATTGTTTGCATAAAAAATGTTGCTTTGATAGTTTTCCCTGAAATTTTCAGAACTTCTGTAGTCAAGTATGCTAAGGAAGTTCTGATAAAAATGTTTTTAATCACTGTTTTCAATTTTACTTATGAATATTTTATGAAGAATTTACTAGGGAAAACCTGAATTTTTATTAGAATATTCCCTCTAAAAGTTTAGACTAACCTTCTCAGCGCTTGAGACTATTTATGGGACGTGTAGAGAGCATCACATGCTCATCAATAAACATTAAAGTGGGACACCTAATGCCATAAAATGTTAGCTAACAACTTGACATTTAATGCCATGCACCAAAGGAGCACTTCACCGCCCTCTTGGTTTGAGAATTCGATTAGAGGAATCATAAGTTAACATTTAAATTTGAGGTCACTTACCAGCCTTTGCTCAGTATCACTTTGCTCAATGAGACCTCTCATGGTCTCGGACAAATTTTTACATTCTGATACATTGAATGTACCTTAGTTTGCAAGTTTTATTCACTTCAAGGTTTTCTTCAAAGGCTCTGACTTTTTTGTATAGGTAAAGGGTCTGAAATTTTATACTGGATATGAACTTTGACACAAATTATACAGGCATAACACATATTGTAACAAGACTAATGTAATGAATGTGATTTGTAAATTCCTCTTTCTTTTTTAAATTCTTCTCTAGAACACAGACTTTTCTTGTACAATGCACATGTACAGTGAATATTATATTTCATTGCATTTTGAAATTCTATGTTCTATTTGTTATTAAAGAAGGATACACAATTTGCAGATTTCACAAATTCATACAATCATGTAAATAATCATGTTCTTGAAGTTGGTTGAAGAATTACCTAAATTTATTTACATTTATTATGTTTTATCTTTGTTTTATTATATGCAGTGAATGAACTGATTCTGAAGTACAGACAAAGAGTTGAAGAGAAAAGGTTAAAACTTGGACCTCAGGTAAGATGTTCCCGTAGGTAGATGTAGATCCTGAAAAGGAAATGAAATTGATTAGTGGGTGCAAAATGATATTTGAAAACAATTATTTTTAAACGCTCCGAGCCTTATGGGAAGGGCGTACTAAATGCTTATTGTATTGTATTGTATTTCCTATTTTATTGGCCAATGTAAGAAAATATATGGTAAGCGGTTGTATACATGTCTTTTCAGCCCTCAAAATATGTTCAGCAAAATGTCATCTCAGTTCGGTATCAATATCGTGTTTGATGCCTCGATGTGCTGGGAATAGTACCATGAGATCTCAACTCGTATGGAGAAGAAAATGTGCTAATACTAGAACTGTATCTAGTCTGTTTATAAAAGGTGGTGTGGTTGTATTCTTAGACTCGTGGATATAAATTTCTTCCTGCAAACTGAAGATGCTACACTCGATTTTCAAGAGTTTACTAAGTTTTAGTTTGGTTATAAAATATTGTAGGGACACATTTGACTGATTGATATTTCTTACAGAATAGAGACCCTAAAATTGTGAAATATGGGTCTGCACTAAAGATTTGCAAGAGTGGATGCATCTTTCCTCTTTGTTATAAAATATTGGATGGACACATCAGACTGATTGATATTTCTTACAGACTGGAGGACCTACACCCGATGTACAAGAGTTTATTCAGGACCAAGAGAAATGGGATCTAGCAGAAGTAAACCTCATGTTGGAAGTACTAGTCAGCAAGAAGAGAAAGCTGGAAATGGTATGAAAAAAATAGATACCTGGGCCCTGCATTTATAACAGTAACAAGTTAAATAATTGTTATAAACCACCTGTACTGTAATACTTGCATTTGATTGTCCTTTATATTGACAATTTATTACTCTTAAAAGTGAAATGATCTTCCTTTGCAAACATAATTTTGTGTTTCTTTGTGCTTAAATTATATTTGTAGTAAGCAGTAGAGAAAAATTATGCATAAATATGTACAAAACAAAGCCAATCTGAAGGTAATCTTAGTGTATAAAATGTCCAGAGTGCAATAGCCCTCCATTTATGTTAATTGGAATTAGAAATATATTTCCTCTGTTTTATCTTTCATAGTACTTTTTTGTAGTTGCCAACTGGTTTTATTTAAGAAATTTTTATATGTACATGATAGGTAAGAATATAAGTGATGCCTTCAAAATGGTTTATGCAATAAAAGTTACAATTGTATTGGGGAACTTGACCATCCAGTATTCTTCTGTGTAATATTCTTATTGAGGTTTTGTTTTCACTTCTGAAATAGGACAACCAGGTCGCCCAGATTCACATTTTGAAAGAGTTTCTTGATGAAGCCAGGAGGAAAAAGCAAGAAGTAAGTCTATAAAGCAGGATTTGTAGGTTCACTTTGAAATGAGGGCATAGCACATGTAATAAGAACATTAGCTCAAATCCTCCTGTACAGCTGGCCTTTTCTGTGTTCTTCACTGTTTGCTGTGGTATGAATTCTTATGATTTGGAGGAGTGTATTGGAGTGACACATAGTGTGCAGGAAGCATAATAAAGTACAGTCCTAGTAGCAGTGAAAGAAGTAGAAATGGTGCTGAAGGTGATTGTTCCCTTAACTTCTGAAAAAGAAACTGTGATAAAGAAAGAGCCATTGTTAAATAAGATTTTTGTTGATGGGTTATAATGCCAAAATTTCTGAACCCCATAATTTGAATGAAAGTCACACAACATAAAAAGAGTCAGAAGGGCTGTTAACTGTTGAAGTATTAGAGTTAATGCCCTTCTGGCACTCAGATGATTTCTTCTTTGCTAATGGTTTTATTTCATTCTGTCCTTTCATCAGCAAATTAACGAGCTGTCAGCACAAATGTCCTTACTAGAAGATGACATCAAGAGGATAGAGGAGAGGATGAAGAAACAGAGGCATGCTTACAATGCTATGATGTCGGTGAGTGTAGCTTTATTCC
This sequence comes from Heliocidaris erythrogramma, assembly GCA_025617745.1. Classification (NCBI taxonomy): domain Eukaryota; kingdom Metazoa; phylum Echinodermata; class Echinoidea; order Camarodonta; family Echinometridae; genus Heliocidaris; species Heliocidaris erythrogramma. The sequence goes on from CM046869.1 coordinate 14,818,287, forward strand.
TATGGATTTTATCCAGGATGCTAAAGGTCTGGTCACATAATAACAATGGGATATGTAGAAAATGTATGGTGCTCACCAAATTATGCTTATGAGTCTGCAGCAAAGATATTCTTGGATCTAATACCTTGTACTACACAGACTGACTTTGTCATTGGTGTTTTTTGTTGCTATGTGACGAAACCTTTAGGAAGCAGATTTTGCCTATATTAAGGAAATGATCCTCTCCTCCATTTATTAGTTGAATGCAAGAACTCTGCTATTACCTCTATTAAAGCCTCATCACATCACCTAATGATGAAGAACTAATGTAAGAAGAACTGTATGATCAACCCCTCCATTTGCTAATTTAGGAAGAATAGCCATTCCTAAAGCTATGATCTGCCCCCCCCCCCAATTAGCCCTTTGAACCCAGGATCTCCAAGTTCAAGACCTCTGCTCTAATAATGTTGGGAGCGCCATGAGTGTCACAATGTGACGGATCTGAGTGCTATACAAACGACCATAGATTTTCTTGTGAGCGCTCTACTGGCTGCAGTTTTTGCCGGATCACCTTCAAATGTCACATGGAGGTGCATTATGGTAAGATGAAGAAGCCTATTGTTTTTGGTGTGGGCGGAGTCATGGTTGCCATGGTAACCATATTTTTAAAGAAATGGTAAAGATTTTGTGATCGCTCTACCAGTTGCAGTTCTTGTTGGATCACCTTTAAATTTCGCATGGAGGTGCATTATGGTAAGATGAAGACGCCTATTGTTTTTGGTGTGGGCGGAGTCGACATTGTTGCCATGGTAACCATATTTTTAAAAGAAATGGTAAAGATTTTCTTGTGAGCGCTCTACCGGCTGCAGTTGTTGTCGGTTCACCTTCAAATTTCGCATGTAGGTGCATTATGGTATTAAAGATGAAGACACCTATTGTGTTTGGTGTGGGCGGAGTTGACATTGTTGCCATGGTAACCATATTTTTTAAAGAAATGGTAAAGATTTTCTTGTGAGCGAGCTACTGGCTGCAGTTTTTGTCAGATCACCTTCAAATTTTGCATGGAGGTGCATTATGGTAAGATGAAGATGTCTATTTTTTTTGGTGTGGGTGTAGTCATCGTTGCCATGGTAACCATATTTTTTCAAGAAATAGTAAAGACTTTCTTGTGAGCGCTCTACCGGCTGCAGTTTTTGTCGGATCACCTTCAATTTCAAAACAACTAAAAAATGACAAAAGTACAAAAAGGTCATTTTTGTCAGCAGTGATACCCGAGGTCCCAAATTGCCACTTTATCCATTTCAGTCACAACATTGATTCAAATGGGGATGGGTGAGGGGTTCGGGGGATACATGTTTTCGGACTGGTCCCCCCTCCGAGTGCTCTAGTTATTATTATTATTATCACTAAGCCACAGCCCCTCGCATTACAATGTGGAGGTACTCTAGGATGAATTGGTTATACGAAAGGTATGATTATGCCCATGTTTTTATGCCTCCGCCCACCGTAGGTGGTAGCCGGAGGCATGTTTTCAGGTCGTCCGTCTCAAGGGGTCTCAAGGTCAAAGGTCAGAGGTCACAGAGGTAATTATGTAAATAAAAATGGTTAGTTCTCGCGATAACTGAAGAACTGTTTGACGGATCAACCTCTAACTTGGCCCATGTATGCAGATGTGAGGGATGATGAACTGATTAGATTTTAGGGTCTCAAGGTCAAAGTTCAAAGGTCATAGAGGTCATTAATGGTTCATGATGTATGGAGTCTAGGCCTACCTATTTTAGAAATTTCAAGGGGACAGTGGTCTATTTGCTATAAAATATCTATTTCTTTGGTGTATTTGATGATTGTAAGTCATCAATGGTAAGTTTTTTATTTGTACAGGATGAAATGAAATGAAATAAATTTTCTGTCTCCTGTGCTTTTTAAGTGAAAAGATTTGTAATTTTGTTGGACCAATCCTTTTTAGAGTGTACATGTATGCCATACATTGCCAATCTGGTGATGGCGGAGGCATAAATTCTGACCGCGCATGGTTGAAGATTCATCTAGTTTTTTTATTATTCATAGAAATTGTGCATAAATAATTTCCTTGCACCGTGATAGCTTGAAGCTGTTCCCTAATGTGATGGTCCCACTAAATGTGTCCTGTGGTTTGTCATTGCTTTGATATCCTTTAGAACACTGCCATTAGATATTATTAGATGTGTTAAAGAGAAGGTTGAGTTCTGGGAAAGGTAAACAAATACGTTGTGAGCTATCTCATTCTCTTTATGTTAGTTTGGAAGATTATCATAGGAGAAATGTCCCCTGAAAATGATTGCTCTTGTAGTGCCCTCACATTCAAAATATGACAAGAAACGGCAGAAATATTTGGGCCAAACACGCCTAGCATGTCGGCGAAATTAAAAACGCGCGAAATTCACTTTACTTTTGCAATGTAGAACTTCATGTATATCAAATTCATGGGATAATCCTTTTCTCCTTCTCTAGAAATCACTATTGATACCTTTTTGAGTTATCAATGACATGGGAAATATTGCATTTACCTGCTGTATGCAGTGTAAATCCATATTTCCAATGATTCTCTTTGATATTATACTCTAGCATCTTATACATGTAAGTGTATGTACTTGTGCAAATAGCTGGAAAATATATCAGTTTGGCATTGATAGTAATAAAAAAAATGTTCAACGATCCCATACCCTCATTAATTTGAATATTTTCTGAAGTTTAGTATGATGTAATTTTCTCCTCCATAAATTTCTCTTCCATTTTAATTTTTTTTCTCCAAAAATTTTGTTTTCGCCAGACCTCCAAAATTCGCTCAGTGGTGGGGGTTATGAGGTTCCAGTTTCCCTCCATAATTCTCTGACAAGCAAAAAAAAAAAGGTCTTCATTCTAAATTGGGGGGCACAGTCGACAAAAGGGCAGATCCTTTATGGTCAAAATGCATACTTTTCTTCCAAAGAGGGGGGGGGGGGGGGGGGGGGGACGGGCCGGAAGTGCCCCCCCCCCTGGATCCGCCAATGCTCAGTATTTCAGTTAAAATTTTCCCTGAACTAGTTTGTTAGCCTTATACCATTCTCTTTTATCGTACTGACTCTGCTTTTTCAAAGAAAAGTAAAAGCATTTGTTTCACTTGGCACCCAATTAATCCATCATAGAGAAAGATATGCCACCTACATTGATAGCCTTATAAAACTGGTTCTCACAAAATGTTTCATATCAGGAAAGTTCTTGGGCCACATAAAATTAAATGCAACTTTATTTTCAACCAGTCAGCATCACGTATTTGGGACCGCATTTTATTTTGTTAGTTTAAAGGCAAAATTGTATGCAAGATGTCACAACAACAAGATTTATTCAAAAAGTTGTTATTATGCCTTCCTTGTAGTGTGAATCATATAAAGATTTGGCCAGAAGCATTATTTTGTACTTGGAATATTTCATAAGGAGAAAGGTATCTAGATTTACTCTGTGGAAAAGTTAGATCTAGGGGTACTTCAGTCAAAGGTAGGGTTGGGAGTTTCGGGTATTTTTTCAATTCGGGAACCCGACGATTTTTCGGGCGGGTTCCCGGTTACCCGAAAATCATATAACACAAATTACAAGCTTATATTTACCCTTAAGAAGCTATTAACACTGGGAAAAACTCGAAAGCGCATCACTGCAGGGGGCGCTACATGGATATTTACATGTAGATATTGAATGGCTGGTCGACGTTATCTACCGCCTTGTCATGTTACATACATGAGTAATCATTAAATACTTATTTTCGGGAAACGGGCATGTAATATTTTGACCCGGGACCGATGCTCTCGGGCGGGACCCGGGTACCGGTTTTTAGTCCCAGCACTAGTCAAAGGTAATACCAGGCTAAGATGAGCAGTTCTTCCACTGCATGTTCTTTTGGGGATTCCATAGTACAGTCAAACCTGTCTTAGCGGCCACCTGTCTATAGCGGCCACCTGCTTATAGCGGCCACCAAAAAATCCCCGTAGGAAATTACTGTGTTGTAGACCCTGCATATAGCGGTCACCTGCCTAACGCGGCCAGCGGCCACCATTATGTATCCCTCGGACAATATCTGACCGCGTATAGCGGCCACTATTATCGAGTCGAGCCGTAGCTTCATGCACAAAAAAGTAGTTTTTGCCATAGGCGCGATGTGTTCACCGAGTCCTAGCTCAGTCACACTCTCCCACAAACGTCGTGAATAGATTCTACAATGGCCATGAAGATCTAATAGTTTCAGCACATTGCCGACTAATTAGAGATTAAAAGTCTTTTTAGTAAGAATTAAGCACTAGTATTGTTCGTTTACGTAATCTTCGCACCATCCAGCTGCAATCCCCTGCACTTAGTTGTATTGTTCTCCTAAGCTATAGCGGTCGGCATTGCATTGATATTGATCGCCATTGCGCAATAGCGCAGGCTCGTACACTTCAATATAATTTTTTATTTGTAAAAGATTTTTAAAAAAATTTTTTAAAGCGTTAAAACTTTTGAAAAAAATAATAAGAGTGATTTTTTTTAGAAAGTGAAAATAATAAAATACTACCCAAGTATTATTTTTTTTAAAGATCAGTAATAAAGATTTCATGTACGAGAGATTGTCCTGCTGAAAAACGGCGTGAAAACTCGACTCGGATCGTCCACCGGCGATCCAGGCCATTGTCGACGTTCGCACTTTCGACGAATGCAAGCGAGCACCTTCTATCGCCTGTTCTCAAAAACAGTTAAAACTTCTTTTAAACCATTCAAAAGGCAAATATTTATTGAATGAAAATTGATTGCACGATTTTATTCAAAAGATAAACTTATTATTGTAATTTTTTGACAGGAAGCAAAAGCATGATTAGACATCGTTTTTAGACTATAAAAATCAAGAAAAGCAGTCTACCGCGGGTGGTACGTACGTGGTAATTTGAGGGGAAATTCATTTTACACAGATTGCTTGTATATCTATTGTTTTTCTCATTTATTGACAACAAAGCATATTATTTTAGCATTTATATATCATATGACATGTTATACGTCAAATCTGTTGATCTATAGCTTGTTTTCCTAAGTGATACTGATATACAATGTATATGGATGCATGTACACTAACTTTGTTGCATGTAATTGTAACAGTGTATGTGCAAAAAAATAAAAATGGCCGCCGACCTGTCTATAGCGGCCACCTGTCTATAGCGGCCACTTTTTCCGTTTCCTTCGGTGGCCGCTATAGACAGGTTTGACTGTATATGTAGTAAATGCATATTCAGGAAATTTTGTTTTGGATACAGTATACTGGAGAGTTGCCTCATATTTTCACCTTTTCAGTATTTTCAAGGCATGGTGCTTTGTGGGGTGGTGGGAAGCTTCCTATGGCAGTTTAGAATGCAAGATCTTGATTAGTGAGAAAAAATGTTCGGGGGCATAGAGAGATTTAGTTCTGGAAATACAAAAAAGAGTTTTCAGGGAAAATATATGAACAGGAACTGCCACAAGGAAATCTCACCATGTCATAAGTAGCAGACCCCAAAACAGCTCTAATGAGCAAAGAAATATTTGTACAATGATAACCTGGAGAAAGCAACCATACATGTAGCTACATTGAATTACCCTTTCCTATGGCTTCCTGAAGGTCAAGGTCTTGACTCAAACCCCTTGCCAAACATGTTTGTGTCCAGTGCCATGTTCACACTGCAGGTTGTGTTCATGCCAGCAGGATACAAATGTTAGCATCAGTATAATGACTGCAGTAGTGCACTAAAGCCTCACTTATCTGTTTTGATTTTGTTTTTGCCAATCACAGACATTCAATGTGTAAATTTGGGCTTGCATTTAAGTAATGCATCAACCTATGCATTTGAAAAAGAAATTCATCCTCAAAAACTTTCTTCCTTGTTTACCTGTTGTTTACAGCTTATTTTGAATATTTATGGATACAGTTACCCTGTATACAGACACCTTTCTAGGGTTCAAAACCAGACTTTATACATGTAGACAGATGTGTGACATATTGGAGTTGGGCAATAGTGACAGAAAATTACAAAACTTCTTGTAGCTTTGCTTTGCTCGTATGTCAGGTATTTAGTGTTGTAGTTCCTAGTCACTGTATACTCTCTAGAAAGGAAGTTATTGTAAAGCAAACTTGTTTGATCTGGTGTGTCTATAATAGTATTCTCCATGGTTAAGGTGACTAAAATAACCTTATGACCTTCATGATCCTTTTCATTTCCTGCCTTGTGTATTGTGAAATGTAGTCAATTAAGTTCCTGAAAGACGTGTGTTTAGACCCTGTCTTTCATAACATGCATTGTACCCAGAGTTTCATTAACTTTCATTACCTTTGCCAAAAATCCATATTTTTCTTTGATCTTGATTCCTATGACTGATCCAATATAATTTCTGCACTTCAATTATAATGCAGTACTGATGAATTTCAACAAATGTTGTACTTTGCAGGTGCATGGATCAGTAGAGCTTGTATCTATTGCTTTATTTATTGTCCTGGTGAAAATGACAGAATGTACAAAGCTGTGCATAACATGTTCAAGGGGAATCAAATAGTATAGAGCTTTAATGTTATGCACATTCAAGTAATGAGGGAGACAATAGAACCAATTGCTCTGAATCTGAATTTGACCTAGAAGTGGTAATCCCAGCTTGGTAAGGTACATGAAGGTATTGCATCTTAAAAGGTCATCACACTCTTCTCAGACCAAATGATTTTGGAAGAAATTATCTGGTCAATTTTGAAAAGCCAACTGGTGTACATATTCAGGGTGTCTTCTTTTCTTCAGTACATACATGTACATGGAGCTTAAAGTATGAGCCCTGTGTTATATTGGTAAAAGCTCTTGACCCTCTTCTGAGAGGTCCTCGGTTCAATCCTTGCTCACTGCTTACATCCTTGGACAAGATGTTTTACCCACGTTTGTCTCTCTCTCGACCAGGTGTAAATGGGTACCTGGTAATTACTGTGGTGATAATAATAATTGCAGGGCTCTCAGGATGAACAGTATTGATGCTGATGAGGCTACCCTGGCTGAACAAAGTTATTATTATTGTTATAAACTTTAAAACAAGTGAAATGTTAAAAGGGGGATGTTTCATTGTGTATCGTCGAATAAGAATGGTAAAGGTCAGAATTTGTGAGAAAAATAAAACTTTTTAATAAGTGAAGAGGAGCTACTTTTCTAACTGACAGTATTCTGGTAGCAGTGGGTGGGGGGGGGGGGGGGGGGGGGAGATGGAGTAGTAGAGAGGGCTGCTTGCTGTTAAAATAGATGTAAGGTGCAGAAGTGATAAATTCATCGTGTACACTTTTCATGTTCATCATCACTTCAAAGTGATGGATTACCGGTAACCCTGCACAATATTTGCCCCATGATCCCAACCAATTGTCCTAGATACCCAATTGCTGGGGGATGATTCACTTTGAATAGCGACCATGTGCTACTGAGGCCGTGTGTGACTTGGCAAAGCTGTATGGAGGCTAGAGGGAATTCCCCCCCTTCTTGGCCACGTGAGGTACACACCTCCCAAATGGACGACTCTCTGCTGAGGTGCACAAACTGGTTGGCCTTCACCCTATGCCAATCCCACTGCAACTCATACAAACTCAGAGCCCTTCTCCCTTGGCGGATAGTCTCTGTAGGCAGACATTGAACTATGTAAACATCTGTTTGTAGTCCTGAATTGTGCAGAGATAATCTCTGTGAAATCTATGACATCACGAAACTGAAGCCAAGAAATGTTGCCACTATCAAAATTGTGGCAAAGTGGTTTATATGTAATTCACTCAACCTTCAACACAGGTTTGGAGTTCAATAGCCGCTTTAATAGGATATTTGTTCTTAGACCAGGGCCCTCTTGCATAAAAAGTTGGGTTTAAACGCAAATCCCAAATACGCGATCTAGATTGGTTGAAAATTAAATTGCGTTTAATTCTTATCTAGGTTCCTCACTCATTCAAGTTGTAGCAAGTGTGTATCTTGGATGACTTCAAATGCTCTCTTCGCTGATAATGGCTGCTGGGGCTAACGTCTTGGTAATGATTTCACAGGCATTGCAGAATCAGATCGGAAACAATGTTTCAGATGTACTAAGCACTGTAAAAGAGCAAAATTTTTTTTTTTTGCCAGATATCTGTCAGCATTGCCTGAATAATCAGACTACACTCTCAAACTTTTTTGTATGTACATGTATCACTGCCGCCAGAGGAAATTTCATCTCTCTGTCCTGCTTTGTCTTCCATTAAGGGTGAATCAGTTCCCGTCGTCAAATGTCATTTCTGGTGTGTGCATGTGTGCTTGGGATTCCTGGCAGAACTGGGGACTGTTTCTGTGACGTGGCTCGCTACCTAAGTGATTGCCCCATCCTCCCTCACATTTCACCAGCTCCACCCTCCATATCCAATGGAGCTCCTTGTGTAGGCTCGTTCGCATATGATGCGGTAAACCATGGCAGGTTTTACATGGCGAGTTTTATTAGTGTAATGCGCTTCACAGTTTTGTATCTTATAACACACAGTTAAGTGAATGCGCATTGGACCTTTGTGTTGCGCGCAGCTACTGTTTTTCATCCCCACTTGCCATTCATTTGTACATTTTTAAAAAAGCCATGGTAAACCATGTCATATGTGAACGAGCCTTTATGAGAGTTGAGTTCAGTATCAATCTCGGCAATCAACTGCAATTCCTTTCACAATAAATTTGTGATTTTGAATTGTGATTGACTGAAGGACTTACATTTGATTTGGATAACTTGCAAACATATTTTCTTGGAATGGGAGGTTCTATGTATTTTAAACCTATTTTGTGAGTTAGCTTCCTTTACCAAGGCATCAGTCAAGTCATGTGAAAAGGGCTGTGAGTTCTAGTTTTCCTGGTTGCTAATCTTAAAGTATACTTTCGGTCTCATCAGTCAAGCAACATTCATGAATACAACAACAGCAGAGTTGTTCACAGATCATCAGGTTACAGTTCCTTTAAAGAAAATTTTTTATATAGATTATGTGCTAGTATTGTTGTTTTCCTTGTGAATACAGATAGTAAGCTGTATTATTGTGAGTGATACCCATTTTATTTTGTATATCTGAATGGATTAATTAGGATTATATTCCACATACTAAGAATTTTCCCCATATCAATCGACGTGCGAAATGAAAGTGCGTGACCTCTACGAACAGTCAAAATGAAAAGTGCGTGACCTTTACGAATAGCTCCATAGGCGTACTAAAATAAGCGCGCATTGCCCAATCGCACGCTTAAAATGATAAAACAATTGTGCGCACCCAGGTAGGGGTATGGTTTATGGGGGTTTATGGGGTTTTAACATCTTTTGTGAATTTATTCGGGCCTCAATCATAAATGTCTTTTTCGAGAAGTAGAGAATGTCTTTCTCGTACCAGTTAAATCTTTCAGATGCGGAATATAAAGCAAATAATCACCTTTTGATTTCAGGCGATGAGACGTGCTATCATTTCCTCGCGATCTGAATGTATACGCTATCTTTCCTCAGCTTCGCTTCAGAAAGATAGCTACATCCAAATCGCCTCGGAAGTGATAGTTTGTCCCATCACCTTCACCAACGGTAATTATTTGCTTTTATTATGACAATATATTTTTTTTATTTCTCCATGTACAGGCATTCCCAATGAAAGCAGTAAACAGCAATGATATATTTCTACCTTCAACAAGGTATGAGGCCAATATTTCAAGAATCTTGAATGCATCACGTTATATTGGTTATTACTGCTGCAAGTGATTTGTTAACACACTGGAAATAATACTCAATAGATAGGTTAATTAAAAAGTCATTGGATTGTTCTTTTTCATTTTTTTCTTTTACCCATCCTTTCTTACATACATACATTTTGTCTCTCACTCTCTCCTTCGCTGTCTCTGTCTTGCTACCCGTCTCTCTTCCTTATTGTGTCTCTATATATCTCTATTTTTTATTCTCTTTATATCTCTCTCATATCTTCCTTGTTAGTTCTGTCTTCTGATTCTGATTTTTACTCTTTTCTTCCCTTCTGGAGGCATATCATTCTCTTTTTTTTCCTTCATAATTTCACCTGTATTTCTCTATCTGGTAGAGAACACCACCCTCTCATAAAAGCAATATAACTGACATTGTGTAACAGTTGATTTGTACTGTAGCATATATTATTGGAAGTGATTTTGAGAGATCATGTACATGTAGTTATAGTCGGTATTGTTTGTATCATTTTCAGTCATTCAGAAACCTCATCGAAAGTAGAAGGTGTTAAACCAGATGGACCTCAGGAAGGATTCAATGGAAGCAAAAATGTAAGTTTCTGCATACAATGCAACTCAACATATTGAAAGTGATATCATTTGAATATCAAGGACTTTCTGTTTTGCTTAGTTATGATTGGGATAAGACCAAATAGGTATTGGGAGTACAGGCATCACCCATATATTCAGATGTCCATCAAACCTATGTTCTGGCATAGATTATAACACAGGCTATTCAAAATAAAAGAAGACATGGCTTGGACCAATCAGCAGAGCATCTTCATGTCGAATCAAAGATAATGGGTTTGAACCCGGCAGATGACTAAAGCCTGCATTGTATCTATACGTGCCCCTCCCCTCTTCCGTAGACGCATGCTAGGAAGTCGTGGAAAACACTGTCCCTCAAATAGGATGTTAAAATGGTGGTCTTGTGTGTATGACAGCCATAAACTATTCATGGTATTGTGGTTCACCTGCATTTTCCAATCAGTTATTCCAGGATGAGAGACCAGAGGGTCACCGTGATGAAGTTTGATTTTCCCATCTGAGGCACAGGTGATGCCAATTGATGATGATATTAATAATAAAAAAGCTTCTTATAAGTCAGTCTGAATTAAGCCTGAGTCATATCGAATATTTCATAAACCGGGATTCGACGGCTTTGATTCAATCGAATACCGGTGCATCGATAAATGATGGGCGGTGAAAACAGAGTTGCACGCAGTGCATGCACCATGCACCGGTGACCGGTCCGCTGGCATCGCGGGCATGCATACATGTATGTATGGGCTCTCGCTCTCTGCTCGACATTAACGTTAGCCCGCTAGCCAATGGCTAGTAAAAATCACAGCGGACGAGCCAAAAGCTCAAGTTTCTAGTCCGTATGGCTAGCCAAAATATCACTCTAGTGTCGCACGAAGCGATGCTCATTGTCGACACATCCGACAATGATTCAAATTCAAAGAATTAATAATCTTACTTTGTCTTTGGAGAGCTGAATGGAACACGTTTGTTCGATGCAAAAAAAAAAACAATACGAAATAAACTTTTCGTCGCTCATGACTCGACTTCATTCAGCTTCAGATCAAGAAGTAATTGCCAATTTGATGAGAGCGTGATAATTATTGCGAATTAAGTAGGAACACTCGTACTCATGCCCGTATTTATCATGTTCAATTAATACAATTGTCAAATTGACAATGCAGAGAGAGTGCAAGAATATTATCGTAAACTTCAGTTCGTAACGACAAAACGATTTTTCCATAGAGAAAGCACAGGTAAAGCGCGACGTCCTCCGCGAGCGAATTAGCGAAAGTTAGCCAACAGTTTGAAGTCGCCTTCACGTTCTCTGCTAGTATGCTGTATGTTCGGAGTTTCTTTTTTTATTTGCTTTTTTCATGGTGGCTACGGTAGTCAAAAATCTGGCGGACTACAAATCGATGCACCGGTTTTGCCAAAACGAAATCGGGATTCGATGTCTTCGATCGAACACCGGCTAACCAATCGATTCGACTCGGGCTTAGTCTGAATAAAACTTCCCTCTTCATGTAAATTATGTCAGACCTTAGGGGTGTCAGAACACAAAACATATCGCTAAATTTGCGAAACAAAGATGTTTTACATTATTGTTGGAATGATATTTGCTTGCCTTTGTAGATTGCTGCTAATGTATCATCAAATTTCAAAAACGTAATCCACTAGAGACAATTGCTCCGTGGTCAAGTTCCACTCTGTATCCAACACTGCATTTTGTTGCACAACCTAAACTAAAACCCAATCCTAACCATATGTTCAGATCAAATTTTGCAGGAGCAAAAGTCTGATCACAGCATTTTCTGACCTCATTGCTGTGTTAGCATAACCTGTCAGCAATCTCAGTGTTTTATCATTCCACCTTTTCAGGGAGGAAGACAGCAGTGGTTAGATTCAACGCTAGCCTCCAGAAGGAAAAAGCTCTACAATCACTTTGACGACTTACAGTCTTGTTACTTCTCAATCAGGCAATCAGAGCTAACACCATGTAAGTTGGATCAACTGCTGTAGCCCTGGGCTATAAATATAAATAAATGTTCTTTGAAGGTTTGCATGGTGAAGTTGATATTCTCCTGAAGACGGCCAGAGCATTCTGACCGGAACGTGGAGTTATTCCAACTCACATGGTTGTACCGCAAACCTTTTTTCTGAAATAAATGTTAATAAATATATTTACGTACGCCATGTCATCTAGTGATGACTCTGGAAATACAAGGTCAAAGGTGACAGGGTCTTGAATTAAAAAAACAAACCAACCCTGAAGTATCTTGTTACCATAGCAGCTTGAAATCCATTGAAGGATTTTTTAAAATCCAAACTTACTAACCGGTATGTAACGATGCACTTTTTACATTTTGACTGTAAGAAGGCAGATCAAAGGTCAAAGGTCACAGTGTCAAAAATTAGTTTTTCAAAAAATTTCGGAAAACATCCTGTTATAAGATAGAGCTGAATGACAGGCACATTCATTTTTTTGTGTGTCTTATGTTTTTAAAAAAATATATATTTGTTTTTCAGGTGAATTAAGATCATCAGAGATGTTAGATCAGTTTTCAGAGAACCTTTCCAAGTTTACTAAGTTCAGTTCCATGAGGCCGCTAGCAACCCTCAGCTACGCAGACCCTTACAATGGCCAGTCAAGTATTGTATCAAGGTAGGTGGTCTAAAGGAAACTGGCACTAAACTTGTATGAATAATTGTTACTTATGGAAGATTATGATGAGCAAAATGCACTCCTGGGCCCTGTCTTTAGAGTTGCGATTGATCAGAATCGATCGCAAGTCTTCCAATCACTCGCAAATTTCCAATCTCCGATCTCTTCAGTACAGACTTGCGATTGATATCAATTGCAAATTATTTGCAATCAATGGCAACTCTTTATAAGACAGGGCCCTGCTCTATGTGGACCCTCACCAGGACAAAACTAGTATTCTTTCAAGATGCAATCATCCAACAGAAATCCGTTCCTACTTTCATGGCTAATGAATAATAATAAAGCTACTTATGATTTCATATACACAGAAACATTCTTAATGACAGTTGAAAAGAAAGTGGATGTTACATACAAGTTGCTGAATCTCCTTCTTCTAAGAATAGGCTTGTGAGCTTTATAGGACAGCGTTCAATCCTTCTCAAAGGACTAAATAAGTAAGGATGATTGCCCTATGCAATGGCTCTGACACGGTCTCAACTTGGCCACCCCATTGTCCAAGAAATACACTTTATCCATCTAGCTTACATGGCCTCCTTTCAGAGTCTTCTTCTTTTTTTTGTTCTTTGATCTGAATCACAGCATAGAATTTGACAAGGATAATGACTTCTTTGCAATAGCTGGTGTTACCAAGAAGATCAAGGTGTTTGAATATGGTACAGTCATCATGGATGCTGTAGATATACACTACCCAGTGCATGAAATGGCCTGCAATTCAAAAATTAGGTGAGTTCATCCATTAACTGGGTCTTTGGCTGAATGAAGATAATTTGGTTAGCTTTGTTATTGATTGTAGTTTAAAATGGTATTGTGGGGTTTTACAAAAAAACAAGACATTGTTTAAAGCCAAAAGGATGTTAATAGTTTTGGTAAGGCTCCCCTCCCCCACCCCCAAAGAAATAAATAATAGAAAATAAATGTCAGATTCTTTTGGTTCTAGTTGAAAATAGCAGATACTAGCAATTCTATGCTGTTGTTAATTTTTTTTTCTCCTCGAGTGGAATATCGAAGGAACGAGAGATTTTGAAATATTTCATATACCTGGCCATGATGTAATTCCAGTATGCGACTGATGTTGTGGAATGCGTTGGAAGCTCTAAGATTGCAACGGGAAGCTTCCATCAAGAACAGATTTTAGTGAGAACTTTGATTTGGCACTCCTTTAAGATATTTACATTAAAATTCATATGAAATCACGGATGGGACATCTGAATATTTGACAGATGTGTCTTTGGATGCTAGAAATAAAATATCAGAAAAGGGTTCAAATCAAGACATTCTAGCTCACGGTATCATCTGCTAACACTTCATGGGGGCTGCCATTTTCTTGATGACATGGAGTTGTACATGAACCATTAGAAACCGTTCCGTTCAGGAAGATATTGTTAATCCACAAGCTAAATTGCCTCTCTTCATTATAAAAAAATCCCCATATATGATGGAATATACATAACAGGTGTATACATATCTCGGGGAAAGTCATCATTTAAAATTTGAAATTTATACATTTCTTTTTAAATTCTCTGGTTTTGCTAAGTACCGTATTTTCCGGAATATAAACCGCGGGTTTTTCCTTCTGGAAAATCTCCCAAAAAGGAGGGGCGGTTAGTACACGGATATAAGGAAATTAATCATTACAAAACCCAACATTTTGACCAGATTTCTCAGTCTAACGATTGTCAATCATTTTTTAATGTCGTCTCTACTTGTCTTTGTCAAGATGATGAAATAAAACTCACTTTTTGCATCATGTATCTCTCTTTGTCGTCGTTATTTTTCGCGTTATGCTTCAACAGAATCAGCGCGAGTAGCGGGCACACAGTCAGTGTCTCCGCCGCAGCAGCCGCGTAGAAGAAGGCTGGGGTACCGGCCGGTAATCACAACATTTTGCGTGCAAAATTTACGCCCCCTGACCTTACAAAGCCGCTGTGATTTTGTCCCTTTCATTATTAAAACAGCGAGACAATACCCATGCCTATAGTTCTTAAAAAACAAGTATTGTTTGCTGACCCAGATTTGGTCCCACTGGTAACTTACGTAACTTCGCAGCTTGAACAATACTCAATAGGAAGCTTAGTAACTGAGCTGATGACCCAGACATTGAATAGGAGCCCTCTATTGTGCCCTAGCTTACAGCCAATTGAATAGAAAATCAATATTTAAAGCCTTGGAGGATATTTTTTAGGCTGTGTATTTATTGAGTCACTTCGTATCCGTGTATGAGCATTGTCTGATTTTTGTACTTTTGTTGGATGACAAGATGTCTTTGATGATGCCGTTATGGCCAAGCTAGGATATAAAAAGTTATTTGACCCCCCCCCCCCCCCCTCCCTATGAACATATCGATGAATTTCAAGAAATCACACATGAAACAGAATTCATTATTTATTTATTTATTTCTTTCTTTCTGAATGGTTCATCAATTACATAGTACATTGAAATAACTCCTCTTTATTTTGTTGTTACTCTTTTTCTCTGTCTTTCTTCTCTTATTTGCCCCCTCCCTATGAACATATATCGATGAATTTCAAGAAATCACACATGTAACAGAAATTCATAATTCCTTTGATTCCTTTTTTTCTTCTTCACTCACATCTCTCGTTTTCACATTTAGAACCAAGTTAATAAATGGTAGTCCTCCCCTTTAAATTCCTCCTTAGAAGACCAGTTTTTGAAGATTTACGACACTCGTAAATTACACAATGGCCACTATAGTTGACCTCGAGAAAGAGAGGGAGAGAGCATGGGAGAGAGTGCCAGACTCATGACCAGAGTAAACAAACACGAGGTCACTGTAGGGCATGCAGGCCACGTGTGTTTATCTCATGCATGAACTGGGTCACAACATGACGCCTCCAGGGCCGGGGAGCATTTCACCATGTGTCTTGTCAGTGATTTTTACGGACAACTGTTATAAGCTACTGCAATCCTTGCATCTGATTGGCTGAGAACAAATTTGTGGATAAAAATCACTGACAAAACACTTGATGAAACGCTCCCTTGGTCTATTGTTCCCCCTCTCTCTCTCTCTCTTCCCTCTCTCCCTTCTAAGAATACGCGCGCGGTTGTAATTGGGTACGCTCGATAAAAGGAGGCCAGGGAGGGAAACAAAATTCCAACTTTTCTAGTGATCATTGATCGGGCCGTTGATTCTCTTAAAAGTACTGTAAATTCTGTGGCATTTATTGGATATAAATAAAGAATATTTTCGGCGTATTTTCTACAGAAAACTGTAAATTGACACAAACAGGTACTTGGTCTGTTTTGTAATTTTTCAGACATTTTGTAGTTGACTGAGATACGAGTATGATCGTGTCATGAGTTCTGCTATTACATGTACATGTAGCTTGCTGTATGACCAAGCCAGGAATACCTCCTTGGTATCAATGGTATGACACTATGTTTGTGTGTGTGCGCGACGTGATTAGGAAGAATGTGAGGATTGGTTTCTTTCCCTAATTAAAAATTACAATTTATTTCTCTCGCTCCTTTTTCATGGAGCATTATCAAACAAAGCTGGCAAACTCTAGAAATCAGCGTGCAGTTGAAATCATTGTCTTAAATCTGCTTGTATTTTTTTCTTCTTTTTTTTCCTCTGGATTTTTTTTTTCTCAATCAAGTGTCAAAAGTTGGGGGTGCGGTTTATAATCGGCCGCGGTTTATAATGCGGAAAATACGGTAGTTATCGATTTCTTAGTCTTGCCTGGCAGAGCAGAACATAATTTATACAACGCGCATTCTGACTTTTGAAGTCCATTATCTCAAAGCAGGTGAATGCATAGTTTGTCACTATTGACGCTCGGGGAAAGTCATCATCCATAAATTTGAATTAATTCGCTCCGTCGCGTACGTCATAGTATCAGGAAAATAGATTTATATTTAGTAAAATCGTAATTTTCAAAGAAATGTAAAACACATTTTCAGTTTTTAGAATAGATGTATATATCTGTTAAATATTTTAAATC
This sequence comes from Heliocidaris erythrogramma, assembly GCA_025617745.1. Taxonomy (NCBI): domain Eukaryota; kingdom Metazoa; phylum Echinodermata; class Echinoidea; order Camarodonta; family Echinometridae; genus Heliocidaris; species Heliocidaris erythrogramma. The sequence goes on from CM046869.1 coordinate 14,835,230, forward strand.
TCAAATGGAATTTTGTATCAGGAAGAAAGACAATTTTGCATTCGGATTTAAAATATCTTTATGTACACATCAAGAAAATGGCAGCCCCTGGGTATCGCTAGCAGACGATAAATTTTGCTGAGAAAATCTTAATACCCATCTCGTATATTTTAATGCAAAATTACGTAGGACAACAAGAAGGAATAGATTACATCTTTGAATATAAGCACATTTATATTTTGAGGTTAATTCCCCTTTAACGTCTGCCAATTCAGACTTCTATTTACTTCCATTACTAAATATTCTCGTTAACTCTGTGTTATGTATTAATGACCTTAATGCTGCCTGTAACAAGAACATGCCATTCTGTAATGTTTTCCTAGTTTGACCAACCAACTGTTTTCTTGTGCTAAATCTGTTAGAGGTGGTTAGAATATTTGTAGAGAAAGGTGTGAGAACATCCCTTCTGCTTTGTTAATGTTCCCTGCTGTTTAAGAGTACTTACATCAGCCTTGAAAGGAAACAAATGAGGTTAAAAGTTTCACCATGGATATCACAGCATGGCTTCCTCATCCTAACCTTTAGACTTATCATAGATCACAAGCAGAAGGATAGCTACTTCCTAGAAATGTTTATACCTCATCAAGACTAAAGAACACTGCACATGCGATGGTTAAAGTTGAGTACTGGGCCCTGTATCACAAACAAGTGCCAAACTTCTATAAAGAATTTGCTCGGAGCCAATCAAATACAGCAATTTTTTGGCTCATATCACCTGTTGCAATTTATTACTGATAACATATTTTATGAAACGGGATCCTGGCCTTGTGATTGCATTAGTACAAGAATTTATTGGGAAAGGTTGATAATGAAGTATGCAAGAGTAAATATATATTGTGAGATTGTGAAATCAAAATGATAACAAATTGGTTATGGCTTCAAGCCTAGAGATTGAAAGTTGCTTTTGCTTATGCAGTCAATCCCCAGCGCAAGATAGTTTGCTTCCTTTTGTTCAGGGATATGCATATGAGTGGTTGGTGCTTGCATATGTAATGAGCAATGCATAGGGTTGTTTCGATCTTTGATTTTGACGTGTAGAATAGCTCATGTTGCATGATTTCAGTCACATATTAAAGATAAGAATTTGAAGTTGCTTAGTCAATACACCAATATCCTGTTCATAAGGATTCAGGGATGGGTATTCAGAATTGAATAGTGGCAAAATGATTTTCTTTTTGTCAAGAAAATTAAATCATTTGTAGAAAGAGTAGATTTTCTTTTTTCTAATGATGTCAAAAGCATTAAATAAATATGGCGTACCAAGAAAGACCATGTGTATGTCGATTAAAACAATTTTAAATGGCACAGACTTTTCATTGTACCTCATTTTAATGTCACCTCTGTGAGATCTCAAGTCAAAGTGTCCTTCATGCTGGTCAAGCATACCATCTTATGCTGGACTTGTGAAAGTCTGATGTATACATACAAAGACCTATAGCTGCTTTACATTTTGCTGTGAATAGCATGGAAGACAAGATAAAAGAAAATATACAACAATTTCCACAATAGCATGATTATCTTCCAGTAGAGGGTCTAGTATTGCTGCTATATGCACAGATATCATTAAAAAATAGTGCTCTAAGGGTGTCAAAGTGGTTTAGAACCAGGAGCTTGCGGGAGCACTGCCCCCTGGACCCCACCCACAAGAGCTCGCTTGCTACGCTTGCTCAGATCGAACATCTCGCTGCGCTCGCATACATGTAAATCTCCCTGATTTGAAAAATCAAATGTCGGTAGCTTTGCCTTAGGGTAGTAATTCCCACTTTGGAAGTGTGTAGAAGCAAATTACAATATGCACTATACCCAAATAGGATATGTTATTAATATCATTCTTGTATGTGTTTCTTCTACAGCTGTGTAGCATGGAGTGCATATCATAAAGGTGTGCTGGCAAGCAGTGACTATGAAGGAACAGTAACGCTGTGGGATGCCTTTGCAGGAGTCAAAACACAATCATTTCAGGTAGGACCTTCAAGATCGTCTCACTAACATGCAATTGAGATGTTTCATTTGTTTTATGGGTGATGTGACATTCGTTACAAGCTGTATAATCTCAAAGATAGAGTGTTACTGGCTTTGGTTGTGCTTTGATTTTAGATTTAGGGTTAGGTACAGTGTTGGGTCAAGGTCAAGAATTCAACTAATGCTAGAAATTCCCACAGACTGCTGCTGTGTCATGTGTTATACAATCATTATGACCTCAACTTCAAGCAATTTACAAAAATTGAAGTATGACCTTCAGAACCGTACTATGCAATTAAGAGGACATATTAAAGTATTTAATTGTCATGAAAGGACTCAATTCTTCTGAATGATATCTTGCAGCCTGCTGCAAAATTGATCTGATTTGCCTAAATATTAGTTGAAAATTATGTACACTTTATGTAGCTTATAGGGACATGCATCACGGAACTATATGTCAGTGTGACTGCATGGTCATGTCAAATGCCCATGCAGCAATGTGTTAATGGGGGAAATGCACTATATGGGATATGGTGAATTCCATGTTAACTAATGAACCCTTTTATATGTTGCTTTCCCCAACAGGAGCATGAGAAGCGGTGCTGGAGTATAGACTTTAATCGGATGGATCCTAAATTACTTGCCTCAGGGTCCGACGATGCTAAAGGTAGTAGTGAAGTTACCTGGTTAAATGTTGAAAGACTAATGATTCAGTAGGCAAGTGCTATGGTCTAGTGGTTAATCTATGTGACATGAAATCTAAAGGTTCAAAGCTCAACTTCTATCCTGATAAGTGTATCCTTAGAATAAACCAGGCATTTCATATAGTTGCCTGCCTCCAACCAAGATTATATTAGATACAACTTATGATAAGTAGTATGCAAGGATTAATGCATGGAAGTGTCATATTATGAGGCATGGGTTTCTCATCATATCTTAACCCTAAAAAGACTGGGGTATTTTGGAGGCTGGAAAAACGGGGGGGGGGGGGGGTTGTCCGATTGCAACCAAATTTGGTATACACATAGTTCACTATGTTTTCTGCATGAATGCATAGTCAAATTAATCTTATTATTCTTATTTTTGAAAATATGAAAATATAGTTTGAAAACAGTATCTGTAATATTCATTCCAGTCCCCATTGACTTTACACACAAATGAATGCAAAATATCGACTTTTTCTTGACATGCCTTGTGAAAACATGACGTAACTCTGCTATCGTACACGCGGGGCATGCAAATTTGGTATCAAAAGTTGCACAAAAAAGTCAGGAAACAGCAGCGCAAAATCTTTAAGCGTTACAAAATAATCGCAGTTCATGTCGAGGGGGGGGGGGCCTTTTAGGCCCCCCAGTCTTTTTAGGGTTAACCATGAGCATGGTTTTTCAAGTGAAATGTATCCAATATCCTAATACCTGCCATTGAGCATTCTTTTTGTATTCCCTTGCAGTCAAGCTATGGTCCACTAATCAAGAGCAATCGATCACCAGTCTAGAAGCCAAGGCTAATGTGTGCTGTGTTAAATTCAACCCCACCAAGATGTACGGTCTAGCATTTGGGTCAGCAGGTCAGTGAACAAAATTTCTTGTGGTGTGTAAAAAACTTAGCCCCATTTACAAAATTTAGTCAACATTGAGAGTGAGTAATGGCATGCTTGGTAGGCAAAAAAGCTTGAAAGAAATTTTCTACAGTCCAGAATAAGTATTTACATGTATAATTCTTTAAATGTTCATGCTCAGGTGACAGTAACTTGATTTGCTAATGTACTTTTCCCAGGCTTCCATTAGTGTAATTTGTATTATGCTGACATAAGCTGTAACATATATAGGCAATGTGTAATATATAATTCACTTGTTATACCCCTATATAGTAGTAACCTGTGGGGAGCAATGACTTACATGATGACCTTTAACCTCTATGCAGATCACTGTGTTCATTACTATGACCTAAGGCATCCTAAGCAGCCTCTGAACGTCTTCAAGGGTCACCGGAAAGCCGTTTCATATACAAAATTTGTCAACTCAGAAGAAATTGTATCAGCGTGAGTAAAGAAATAATGATTTCTTTTCGTTAACATGCCCACAAATGCTATGGTTTTATTAAATGAAGTCAGATAAGCAACCTAAATTATTGTTTCATTATGTTCAATAAAGAAAACTCAACATCAATTGTTTGTTCTTGACAACAGGGATTTCTCTTTCTTTTTTCAAAACTGTTCTTATGTGATAATTGTATCCCCCAGCAGAATGTTATCGTGATATGTTTGAAAGGGAATGAGTTGAAATGAAGTAGTAAACAAACTTATTTCATTTCTAGGTTCTTGTTGAATATCCTTTGTTGTTCATGAGGCTGTATGTAAGATATGCTGTAGAAAAAGAGAAATTTCCTTGCAGGTTACTGATATACTTATTTACTTTTTCTCAGTAGCTAGTTTTAAGATATACAGAGCTAAATTCTTCTTGACCCCTTGTATTGGTGCTCAGACTTTTTCTCCAGTCTTTATTTTGTCAAAGATAAAGGAATATCCATTAGAGTTGCAATTTGATTTTAGGTTGTTGGTGTAGGGTTATGGTTTGGTGTAGGGTTGTGGTTTGGTGTAGGGTTATGGTTTGGTGTAGGGTTATGTTTTGGTGTAGGGTTATGGTTTGGTGTAGGGTTATGGTTTGGTGTAGGGTTATGGTTTGGTGTAGGGTTATGGTTAGGTACAGCTTTTAGTCCAGGGTTGACGTAAGGAATTTGGTCAGCGTATGATGATGACTGCTCAGCAATTTATGAAGGAGCATGTGTCATACAACCCTCGTATTTTATAACTTTTCTACACTTAAGAAAAATCATCCAAGTTTAATTTTTTTGTATGTGTTATTTTTCCACCAGGTCCACAGACAGTCAACTAAAACTTTGGAACGTAGACAAGCCTCACTGTTTACGAACGTTTCGAGGTCATATCAATGAGAAGAACTTTGTGGGTCTTACCTCCAATGATGACTACATTGCGTGTGGCAGCGAGAATAACTCACTATTTGTCTTTTATAAAGGCCTCTCCAAGCAGATACTCACCTTCAAGTTTGACACAGTCAGAAGTCTCATGGTGAGAGCTATTTCTCATTCTTCTACATATACATGTATATTTAAATCCTGCTATATCTTGTAAAGATACAACCCATGCAAATGTAGACTGACCCTCATACATATATCTTAATCAGTTGGCCTAGCTACTCCTTTCATGTGTCAAAGCAGCCAAAGTATAGGGGCTTCAATTATATTTCATGTTTTGGTACTTTAGGGATTCCCCAGACAAATAAAATGAAAACCCTATGTTTCTGTGAAAGCGATTGTGTACCTGCGTTTTTGTTTTGACAAATGTCTGTATTTCGTGTTTAGTAATCCAAGACACACAGTTGCTTGAATTCATATTGTCATTTGTGTTATTGTGTTTTGTTATAGGACAAGGACAAGAAAGAAGATGATTCCAATGAATTTGTCAGTGCTGTAGCATGGAGGACGGTAAGTATTGTGAGGGTCAGCCAACACATACAGTTACAAAACTGCTGAGATTTTATGATGTAAAAACTGATGCAGTCAAACCATATTTAGCAAACACCTTTGTAGAAGACCACTTGTTTATAAAGATAAAAGATTTATGTACATTACCCAGCATCTAAAATCCCTCATTTGATGGCCATGTACAAAACAAACATATAGCTAGTGTGTGTGGAGTCTGTGATCTCTGTAAGGTTGCTGTGCAGTATTTTCTGGGCAGACAGCTGATCACTTGTTTTCTTCAATGGATATTCCTTATTTGCCTTAAAATCCATCCCAAATCATGATTGGATCATCAACATATCTGGTGCATGTATCTTTTGATACAAGTTGAACAGTATGAGGATATATTTAGCAAGTTTCATTTTTTAATTTCCCGTTTGTTACCAATATACTGTTAATACATGGTTGGGAGTGCGTTGGTGCGATCTGGCAACACAAAGGTTTTTATCGTGGTGTACTATGCGCACGAGGCGCAAGCCGAGTGTGTTGGACACCACGATAAAAACCTGCGTGTTGCCGGATCGCACTAATGTACGAACTCACAACCATGTATTAATAGTTTTATAAGACAGGTCGGCAATATGATTATGAAGTCTATAAACATGGTTACAAACCCCTTAGAAACACCAAGAGTCGCACAGTCATGGAGGCTGCCATTTGTTTTCCTGGATGACATCACATGTTGATTTGTTGACATTAGCGCGATGATCGATATCGCGATATCGATAACGTATACGGTAGCGTGTAAAAAGATGTAGCAAAATCGAGTTGTATCGTCTGCGCTACATACATGTTTACATATTTATGTTTACATGTTTACATATGCATTAGACCCCTTGCCGTGCGTTATCACTTTTTTTTTGCACGGTCACGTAGTGTTATTTGACCAATCAGGATGGCTACATTCTTGAACCAATTTTATAAAACTAGATAATATATTTAAGCACATGGCACCTATATGTAACCTGTACTCCTCTCCTGAAGACACCATTTCATTTGTCTCTCTTTTTTTTTTTAAATCTCTCTTGCAGGGTTCCAATGTCCTAGTAGCAGCCAACAGTCAGGGAACCATCAAGGTCTTAGAGTTAGTTTGATGATAGCTCTACACCTCAAACCATCACTATTGCCTCATTCTAGATATATATATTCCATATCATTCATCAACTCTGCCAATCCGTATGTTCAACCGTCGCAAATTATCTGTCCATTCTAGAACAAAGACATTCACCTCTTTATAATGGGTACTTGTTTGATTGCAAATATTGTCTGTCTTGTCATACACTGCATCACTGCAAAGTATTGATCCAATCGTGTATAATATCATGTTTGAAGTTAATCTTGAGTTCTGGTTAGTAGCCGAAAATAAATTGTCACAGAATAAAAACAAAACTTACTCCATATCTCCAAAACTACAAATAAATGGCATCTGCCAAAAAACTTTGGTAGAAAGTGTATTAAAGCTGAATACCATAATGAAAAACAGAAGATAAGGAAATCAAGCTTGTCGTCCCAACAATATGGGCATAATATGTGGTTTCTTGCGTGCAATTTTGGGTTTGTGCTTTTTATTAATTATATATAATTTCCAGCTAATTTATATTATTTTGTTAAGTCTTTGCTGGACTTAACAGTCCATTTACTGCATAATAAACAATTCAAAATTACGTAAAGCCATTTTCTCTCTAAATTGGAATTCCATTACCAGAACTCAAGATTTCCTTTAAATTTGAAAATAGCAGTGGCACATTATTTGGTATACCCGTATAGGAGTGTTCTTTGTCTTTGCTGTCCATCCAGATATATATTGCAATTGTTTTATTTGGGTGTCACCAGCAACTTTGAAAAGAAATATTTTGAATGTTCTTGTAGTACTCTCTTAATATACCCCAGTCACACCAACAAAACCAATACCAGACCAACAATAGAAGAAACAACTACTTACGTTACCCGCCAGTGACCAAGAATTGGTCCGATTTTAATAAACCAGTTCGTAATTACAATTTGCACATCTGCAGATAAAGGTCATTTGTACTAAGTACAATTGATTTTTATACGCTGTCATTTTGTAAGTCACACGAAGCGCGCACCAGTATGATTTTAGTTGTTAAACAAGTAGTGCATCCAGCCCAAACAAATGCACGTCCCTGTACATATTGGGGTCATTTCAGGGTCATTTGTATCATGTGCTAATTACGAACTGGCTTATTGGTATGGGGGCTGCTTGGCGGTGTGACCCGGGTATTGACAAGTTTATATTTTCAATATTTATAGATTTAAGTAAATCTAGTTTAAGACAGATAAACCTAGATACAGTCAACCTCGCTTAGTCGACGTCGCATGGTTCGAATAGTCGCTTAAGTCAATGAAAATAAATCCCATTTCATCCTCATATAGACTTACGTGTGTTAATTCTCTGTATAAGTCAATTTTTGTGAATCGATTAATCACCTAAGTCGATCAAATTCCCACAACAGTTCCAAAGAATTCATGCAGCCCAAGTTGAAATTGTAACCAGTCACTGTCAAAAGCATCACAAACACCGATCGATTTTGTTTAAATTGACTCCAGACTTGCTGGCGTGCGCGTGCTCCTCCGTTCTAGATCCGTGCTCTCTCTCTTTCTCCCTTATCCCCAGCCCCTCGATAAGATCTCCCTTCAAGTCTTTTTGATCGAAAGTGGTTTGATATATGAGATTTGCAACCACTCAAAATGAGACTTCATTTATACTCCATCATTTTGTATGAAATTGCAGTCATTACAGCACACCGGTGTGCTAGCTGGGTCAGATTATTTGCAGCAATATACCAGGGTATAGGCTGTAAGGGTATCCATAGCTGGCACGAACTTCGTTCAGAAAATTGTCTCATAAGCAAACTCAGGCACAGTAAACATTGAACGTTCTTCGCATGTGCCGAAAGGACAAGTGTGGGTAAATCCATGAATAAAAGCGCTGTGATTGGTTCAATATCAGCAAGTTCACTCGAGCTTCGCATTGCAACTGAATGAGTAAACATTTGGCGCAAACGTGAGCGTAAGTTCTGTGCATGTGCTAGGCAATCGCGGGAAACACTACAGCGCTATGATTGGTCCAATATCTTCAAATTTGGTTTAACTTCGCATGGCAACTTACTATCATTTAAGTCACGTAAAGGGGTTACATGGGGGTGATGTCTCATGTTGGTGATGTTATTGGCTGCTAGACACATCACAATATCTTTTCAGTCCTTTATTGTATCCCTTGGGAGAATGCCGGAGGATACTTTGGATTCAGCAGCGTTCCGTCGCCGCCGCCGCGTCACATTCTTGTGTGCGCTCTAGCGGTCACATTTCTCAACGGATTTCTTTCAAACTTTGTATGGAGGTTTCTCTTGGTATAATCTAGAAACCTATAGATTTTGGTGTTGCTGCCTCCAGTGTTCAGTCTTTTATAGGGTCAAAGGTCATATTTTGATAGATGTCTTGTGTGCACTCTTGTGTGCGCTCTGGTGGTCACATTTCTCAATAGATTTCGTTCAAATTTTGCATGAAGTTGTCTCTTGGTGTAATCTAAAAACCAATAGTTTCTGGTGATCCTCCACCATAGGGTCAAAGGCCAAACTTTGGGGGATGGAATGAGTGCACGCTGCAGGCCACATTTCTGGATGGATTTCTTTCAAATTTTGTATGGAGATGTATCTTGGTATAAACTACATGTACACATCTTTACTTTTTGGTGATGCTGCCCTCATTGTTTTGTCCTTTATACGGTCAAAAGTCATTTTTGTATGGAGATGTGCACTCTTACTTCTGCATTTCTTGACGGATTTCGTTCAAATTTTGTATGGAAGTGTATCTTGGTAAAGTCTATGCACCTATAGTTTTTGGTGATGCTGCCACCAGTGTCCCGTCTTTTATAGGGTCAAAGGACATACTTTGGAGGATGGCGTGAGTGCACTCTACACGCCACATTTCGTAATGGATTTCTTTCACTTTTTTTATGGAGATGTATCTTGGTACAATCTACAAATTTATACTTTTTGATAATGCTGCCCTCATTGTTCCATCCTTTATAGGGTCAAAGGTCATATGTCTTTTGTGTGCTCTAACTTCCACATTTCTTGACGGATTTCTTTCAAATTTTATATGGAGAAGTGTCTGAGTGAATTCTACACATCTATAGTGTTTGCTGATGCTGCCTCCTGTGTTCTGCTTTTTATAGGGTCAAATGTCATATTTTGGTTGCATGCATAATAGTACACATTTGTTGACTGATTTCTTTCAGATTTTTTATGGAGGTCCATCATAGATTACTCTAGACCTCTACAGTTTTTGGTGATGCTGCCCCCTGTGTTCCGTCTTTTATAGGGTCAATGGTCATATTTTTTGCTTACGGTATTTGTGATATTTCATCTTCTGCACAAGTTGCGCCTTGAGCATTTGATCATCAAGTGGATTCGGCGCCTTATAAATCTTATATATTATTATTATTATTATTTTAGTGGCTATCTTGTGTGTGCTCTGCAGGTCTCATTTCTTGACAGATTTCTTTCGAATTTTCTATAGAGATGCATTATACTCTAATCTACACACATTGTTTTGGTGATGCTGCTCCTAGTGTTGACAGTAGTCCAGGCCACTGGCGGCAATCTCTATGCATTTGAGGGAGGGGAGGGGGGAGGTTCTTTTTCCCTCCTTCGAATCGCTGCCAGTGCCGGGGGATACATTCGCATTGCGCGGCAATGGACATTTCTAGTTATGAACACTGATATTAAAACATCTTTTAAGATATGATCAAAGAGCATGCATATGATAAATTATTTTACCAGTGTCAGAGGATGATATGCATCGTCGTTAGAATGAAAAGACTTGAGGAAATTTTTAAAATTCATATCGCTCACAATGACCCGAAAATAGGCCGTCGGAATGTACACATTTTGATGACAGATGATAAAACATACCTGCTCTTTTTAAAATAAAATGTAAAATTATAGTGGATATCAGTATCAGCATTGGCTGATGTGGAAAAAAAAAGGATCTAGGCTCAGGCCTCAGATGTTCTCATTTTCTGCATGTCTGCACAACAAAACCACAGCATGCATGGGATAAAGTGTAATCCCAATGCAGCCACCAGCCGCACCGCGTGGCGTTCCCGAGATATGTTAGGGCCGCAGACAACGCGTAAGTTGCATTTTCTTCGACTACAGCACAAGTAAAAAATCACCTAAGTCGACGCATTTCACTCAGTCCCGCCAAGATCCACTCAAGCGAAGTTGACTGTATGTCTGTAAAATATCAATTTTTCACCATAACTGAAAACTGCAAGAAAAGAGTATTTAATTACTTTCCAATTCTATGAAGAAGAACAATGCACCAATGTATTTGCAAAAAGGCAAGCTACAAGAAATCATAATCCTTACAGATTCACTGCTTTGAAACTAGTTTAATCTTTTAAAGGTATTGTAAGCTGTTAACAGTATTTATGTATTGTGATTTGTCTCTTTAGCATCAAATGCAAGTGGTAGAAAACCACATAAGTATGTGCGTATTCTTGAGTATGAAAGATTTTTGTGTGTGTTTCCACCTATCTTCTGCAATGCTCTATAGCCATTAGTATATCTTAACATTTACTCTCTGTAGTCAAGTCTGAGTATATCGAGCTTTTGACTTCCAGGGTTTATGATGTATTGCTTGGCCTTGTCTGGTCCAGTCTGGTCTTTGATTTGTTTTGAGAAACATGGAGGTAATTTTCTTGCAAACTGAAGTCCACTTGTGGCCGTGTACCATAAAACCAACAAAACTTGGCACTGTTTGATTTTCAGTTAGAGCTCAAGAAAGCTGCATTTGGTCAGCTTTTGTCAAATTTTATTTTATTTTTGTATTTCCTGAAAGAATATACTCTGTATCTTCAAACATTTAGAAACACAAAACAATGTGAAAGTTTTAAATTTTTTTTGTCCAATCTGCGGTTTGTTTTAGTCATTTTCATCTCTTTACGATCATAGCAACTGGGCTCATGTTGATCTCGTCAAACTTTAAATAGAGTAAGCTATTGCATTGATAGTGACATAATATTGAATGGATTATGCTAAACAAGTGTGCCAAGTTTTGGGACAATGTAATAATCCTCTTCACAGAAATTTCAATGGAGATTTAATCACCTATATGTCCACTTACACAATATCTCATGTATTAATCATGCAGACTGCTATTAATAATAGACTAAAAAAAATTAAATCCTGTTTTCTTAAAAGTAGCATTCTCTGGGGTTGGACATTATTTCTCTTATTTCAGTTGGCCAGGACATTCAATTCTGATGAGTTATATATCATTTTAAAGCTGATCAATTCCTCTTAGAATCAGACCCAAAACTAAAGTGTGACAACTTTTTATTGGTTTTGTGGTGCAGGGTTTACATTTATACTTGTACTCAAAGTAATATTAGTCTCAGGTAAATCTATATAATACCCAGCCCATCAAAAAGTATATTATCCAATGATCATTTTGTCAGATATTAATTTTATCTACTTGCAAGATTGTTCAATGCCCGTTTGGGGCTGTTATCTACATGTTCTAACCTGTAGGCTAAAAATCAGTTTAGTCCACCATCCATGTGATCTAATAGAAAAGGGTTTTAAAAGAGCTGTACAAGCTATAGAGCATGACTCAAAGACTAGACCAACTTACAGTAGATGGAATGATTGATTATTGGACAAACACTAGACTGATAATTATTCCACCTATATAGGCAAACTTGGTTGAGAATACATGTATGTGTTGAATTGATTGTAGACCAAATGGCTGTGAACCAACTACTCCAATATTGAAGGAAATCTTTAGGTTTGGTAATGAAAAAACACAAACCAAAAAACAAACAGAATTGTATCCAGTTGGTTTACACTTAATGTCATTACATGTACATTTATCAATTTGCCTAATTTGTGTTTACTTTGACCCAAATTAGCAGTACAAAAGATACAGTTTTATCAACCTCACAGATATTTACATTTTGACAATGACTGCCATATATTTACAATTAATTCAATGAGAAGTGTGTTTTATATTTTTGCTTTGAAAAAAAAAAGGTTGTAATGTTTCATTTTCAAGGCAGATAATCATTCTGCAAATCAATCATATTACCTTAAGCTACATTTTACAGTAAATTTACACAAACATGTTTTTCTCCCTCTCATTGTTTGGACTTCCCTATGCCCTTATTTCCCTATCTCCTCTTGAAAATTCATTTTTTTTTTCTTCATTATACTTTATCAGCTGAGATCCAGAAGGAGCCACGGAAGAGTTTACCACCTCCTGGGTCTTAGTACACAAATTTACTTAATCCATTTACACTCTCTTTTATTTATTGTTTTCCGCTTCCTTCCTTCCGTGTATATCATTTTCCTAAGGTATTTCCATTTTTATCTTGTATTTCATTTGTTCAATGAATGCTTCTGTTATTATCCTTTATGTATCATTTGTAGATTTTCTTGGACTATTATTGTTATTTTCTTCTGTACTTCATCTGTTCTTTCTCTATCTCTGATATAACCGCTGACAATGAAACATATTCTTATGTCCTCTAAACCAATATTATAGCGGGCAGTGATGATTGGTATGTAACTAAAAATTGGCTTGTAGAGATAGAGACTACAAATCATTGCCTTGGCACAAGAACTCATTGAGGCCCAGTTTTTGGAATATACTGGGGCTCAAGGCGATTTGCCCTTGGAAAGACTGAAATAGCACCTGCGGTTCCCTAATAGATAGAGCCCATGTATTTATCTGTTAAGGATACTACAGACGCATTTTTAAATGAAATTGTGAAAAGAGCGCCAAGAGAGAGAGAGAGAGAGAGAGAGAGAGAGGGGGGGGGGGGGGGGGGGGGAGGGGGGGAGGGGGGAGGGAGAGGGAGAAATTAAATGAAAGGTTGCTTCACGGCCAATGCAAGTGGTCATTCACAGGGCATTAACATTTATATTTTCTTCACTTATTCTTGGGGGGGGGGGGATGAGGGATGGAGTCTATCTGCCAGTTTATTCAACATTGATAATTTGGGTTTTCCCAGTTACACATCATGAAGCATCCACTGTTTTTCCCCTTTGTGTTCTTGCAGATAGAATGATAGTGATATGTACCAATCCAGAGTATGATGGTTTTACACACCTTTGTTAATATTTATTTATATAGTAGTATCTTCGTGTCTTATAGAATTAAATATTTCTTCACCTGTCTATGTTGTTCTGACTAAAGATTTGTTATCATAGGTGGTTGCATCTCATTGGTTTTATCCAAATTCTTTGTGCAGTTTTGATCAATTTCTTAATTCAAGTTATGCAAGCATAAGTCATATCACTAATAATTAGTTCTAATGTAATTTAAAAAGTTAATGTAATGCCACCATTATTTTCCATTTGAATTTCAGCTGCCTGGAAATTATTCCAAAAAGAATTCCTGTTTTCTAGTCATAAAAAAATATGAGTCCCAAAACCTGAATGCATTCAAAGCAAACCAAAATTTTAAAAAGTGCATTTTCCAGATGTCTGATATGAAAGTGGTCTATTCCTTTAATGGTATAGAGATCACAAAATACTTTTTTTTTTAAATAAATATTTCTCCCTCCCCAAGAAATAATTTATACATATATAGAAAGAATTTTCATGAAGAAATATTGTTGCATTGATTTGAATAAGAAATCAGTTTTGATTTATCACTTATTTGTGTTTTGTCAGCTAGTTGTATCTGGTACTATTTGGTTGAGTGTGATTAATGATTCATAGTATTATGTAATAAGTTGTTAATGTACAGAATTCTGTGTATGTGTATGAATTGAATTTATGTAAAAAGGATGAAATAAATCCATGATGATGGATTGTATTATTGTATTAATGCACATTGGAACCAGACGGTTGCACATGTATCAGCCTGTATATGAGAGAACAAAGAAAGATATTAACACTATAATATCTGGTATCTGATGAATCTGTTATGTTCGAGTTGTGATTTATTTTGGAAAGATTGTCGTTTGACGAGAAGGTTAAGTACTGGTCATGCGATTGCATCGAGAAAGAAAGGATCAAGAAGTTATCAAGACTGGTGAAACAAGAATAATTGTGGATTGTGAGGTTTTGAACCATCAAAATGACAACTAATTGACTCAAGTCTTGCTAAATATCACAAAAAGTAAAAAACACTGCACACAGGTATGGAGGTATGGGTATATGGTACTACACACACATGTGGCATAGACAAGATTTGGTCCTAAGTTTTAAACCATTTCTAGTTATATTTTGAATATGAGATCATTTCAAGAGAAAACCCTTTTTCATGTGACGTTTTTTCTATAATACTTAATAAAAATCATGAGAAAACTCACAAATAACTTTACTCAACCTTCTTTGAGAACAAGTATGGAAATGAGATATCAGATGAAAAAGATGGAGAGGATTGAATGAACTTGAAATTATAAAAAAAACATTGGGGTGTGATCTGTTCACACTCCTGAACAATCATTCCCCCTTTAAACTTTCTAATATGCTATTTCAGAATAGATCTTAAAGGTAGTACATAGTGTTTGCAAAGATTATAGATTTTTCAAATGTATATTTTATTCGATCGAAGTGACCTACAGAAGAAGGTAATGGTCGTTGGTCTGGTTAAAATCGGTCAAGGTTCAGAGATATAAAGGGTTTTCTTTTCTCGAGCTGTATACACAGAACTCCAAAAGACGTAGAAGGCTCATACCCATTCACAACGCACAGATCGCGGTATCGCCGTAATACCCGGTGTAGGATTCGCTCGAGTGCACACGCCGCCATATTGCTTAGTCCTCGATCTTTTCAACTAACCGACCAGACCGTGTGCTTCTCAATGCCTATTTATATTATATCGGATCTTCTTTATCGAGATAAAGGGCCTTGTGCCTTCATCACTTGAAATTTTGAAGTTGGCTTTTCCACTGAAGTTCAGTTGCTCTTTCATACATAAGTAACGTCAACTAATATCGTGTACATTTTAATATGAAACAGTTGTTTTTTCTATCACTATTATCATTATAGTTCCCTTTCAAGAAAGCAGCCCGAGTTCGTTTGTTCACCTTCATCCTTCTTGACACCCCCTCGGAAAAAGCAAAAAAAAATATACTTGCTTTTTTGGTACCATGTACATGACTTGTAAAACGTTATACTTTTTGTACAGTTTCATCTGATATAAAAAGGCCAACAACTTTGTGGGTTTTTTTTCGCACTGTTTTATTTCTGCATTTTTCACAAGTACAAAGTAAAGTATATTCAGAATCATAATAGCATAATATACATAATCTACGTAATAAACATAATATGATTACTTTTGGCAAACAGATAAAAATCTACTTTATCGTTTAACAAAATAATAACAAGAATAGTGGGGCGATTCTATGTAAGGAGAGTGAAATGATGCAGGAGACCGACATCGTAAGCATAATTGAGATGATGACGGCCTCGGGATAGGAAATGAAAGAAGAAAAATAAAAGAAAGAGGAGAAAGAAGGATGAATATGAATTGAAGGGTAATGTGCAGGTGGCCGCGCAATATGTGAAATGAGTGATTGTACTATGCCTCTGGTTAATTTTTCTCTAACAATATTAAATAGTAACTTTAATTACTGTATTGATTAAGAAGGTGTTTTTTGTAATGGCTTTAAAAGAAAAAAGTGAAGTCCGTAACTTAAGCGAATCAGGTAAGGAGTTCCATATGTCGGGGCCGTGATGCCTACTTGATTTTTTGTTAATTAAGGATGTGTTCAACATACTCTGCCATGTTTCTTTTCATCTTTGATGATAATCCTTATATAAGTCAGGACTTTATCGATGAACTTTTTAAAATTGTGGATTAATCAGATTGGCAGGGGAACGGGGAGGGGGAGGGGGGGGGGGGTAAGTCTGTAGCCCTCCTCCCACTTTCTGAGTAGACGCATTGCTTAGCCGCCGCTTGAATCAATTTTTATTCAACTGTTTTTTTTTTAACTTTGAAGAAACGTTTGTATTTTTACAAGCCAGTCTCAAGATTCTCCTTTCATTGTATTTCTTCTTTTTTTAATATTCACGCCCCTTCACTATATATGAGTGTCAAGATAAAATCCAGCAGATTTTGAGTGTGTCTAATCGATATTAAGAAACAGATGAATACGATGATGTGCTTATTGTTTACAGTCAGAATTCACTGCTCCCGGATCATCTCAATTAAAGTTGGTCCTTACCATCCATGGAATATCATTTGACAATGTTTGTAATTTCTATAATTTAGTAACCTATACATGGGAAAAAAAATAATTAATATCCATGTTAATAATAATTAATATCCATGTTATACATGCTGTTTGTTTTGCATGTATAATAATCAAAGATAGATGTATCTGCAACTGTGCAAATAACTTTGGCATAAAACTGGACATTGGCACATGCAGCAAAGGCATCAAAAGCATAATCATCATAGCATTGGCGGATACGGGGGGGGCACTTCCGGCCCGTGCCCCCCCCCCCTTTGGAAGAAAAGTATGCATTTAGACCATAGAGGATCCCTTTTGTGGATTGTGCCCCCCCCCCCTTTTAGAATGAAAACCTTTTTTTTTTTTTTTTTTTCTTGTCAGAGTATTATGGAGGGAAACTGGACCCCTATACCCCCCCCCCCCCCCCAGTGCAGTAAAATTATCAAAATGAGCAACAAGAGTGGATGATGACTGCATTTCTATAACAACAAATAAGCATGAAAATGCCCAAAGCAACATTTGATAACACTGGCAATAATATACCGGTATTTCAGGTATTTCGAGAGAAACTTCCCTCTCTTTTTGTCTTGGTTCATTTGGATACTAGCATTAACAAAATCTAGCAATTTCAGTAAGATTTCATATAACCCTAGTGTTGATCAAACAATTTGTACTGAATGAATGCCGTTGACGCGACGAGCTTCATGAATCCGGAGCTGGAGCTCGAGCGAAGGACTAACCAACATGGCGGATATCACGTGATCACGTACGAACAATGCCTACAATTTCGCACCCGCACGAGCCTTCTACGTCTTTTGGAGTTCTGTAGCTGTATAGCGCAATCGTTGGCAAAGATATTCTCCTCCGCCAAAATAAGAAATAAGAAATCAAGTTCGTCCTTAAATAATATGATGACGTAGTCTCACATGAAGATACTCCTAAAATCGGCCAATGAATAACTGAGATATAGGGCTTAGCAATTCTGCCTTTGTTGCTAAGGGATCGCATTTTTATCGGGGGTCCCCCGATAAAAAGGCGATCCCTGAATTTTCAATAAAATGCATTAAATAGAAAACGTTAATATCTCGAAAACTAAATAATATTAGAATCTGCGGTTTGGAGGGTTGGTTAGGTACCTCAAAGGGAGTGTTATAACAAAAAATGATTAAAGTAGAACACTAATGATTTTAAATATTGGCTTAATACTTATTATTGCATAGATGGCATAAATTAAACAAGGTTATCCAAATTTAAAGCTTGGAAACATTTGAATTAATGATTATTATCAATTATAAAACGGTAAAATACAGCCCCCGATATAGCAGCTGAAAAGCTCCTTGAACGCTGCTGAGATGTGTGACGACACAAGAGGGGCGAGTCCTGTCTAAGCAGACGATGTCCCATAACATTATACACATTTTCAGTGCCTGTTTTGTCATCTCCTCTTCACTTATTTCTCTTACTTGACTAGCGTCAGTCTTAATGTTAGTCTGTTGCCTCACTCTTAACTTCGTGTATGGTATTATTTTGATGAAAAATGCAGCGTTAAAAAAATAAAGGAATCAGTCACTTGTAAACAAAATAAGACGCCATTGTATTTTCAGCTGCTTGCACCGCGGCATGTTCGGCGTTTCAAGAGGGAACGAATACCATCCAGCTATTATTCGCAGGGCTTTTCAATTTGAAAATGGGGTTTATTTCATTGATCATTGACCCTTCTCCTGTGTATTTACAATCAAACGGTTTTAGTTATCAGAATCAGTTCGTTTTCCCTTTTAGAATGGTGTGAAATAAGGTCATATTTAAATGTACCAAACTCTTTATAATTTGATAAATAATTGCATTGCAATTACGTTCATTCATTATAGGACGTCGTCTGCTTAAGCAGGATCGATCCCTCGTATGACGACATCAAAACATCGCTATATTTCTGGCGAATCCTCGGATATTCCACATGCTGAGAAGAGCTTTTATTTATGTTGTTTTTATAATCATCATATACGCAGTTGACATAAAACTTATACGATTGCCATCTGTAAGCTTCCCAATTTCTAGTGATACATTAATTGCCATATTTGTGATTTTCTTGAGTGTTCTACTTTAAGATTTATTTTTGAACCCCCGACACTATGCACTACCTTTAATACATTAATGGCTCTTATTCTTCACTCAAAATGTTTGAAACAATTTTCAAATATGTTTTGGCAGACAAGCAAAACAAGCAATGTCCATCAGGAGAAAGGCCATAGGGAATCAAGAAAGTTATCAAAAGGAAATGGATGTGACTAAACTGAAACGGGAAAATGTCGGAATAAATATTACTACAAAACAGCGTGAAAGGTAAGAAGGAGGTATTTACTACACAGCAAATTGCAAATCAAAATTAATGGCTGAGAAATTTCAGCTTCTATTCCGAAATACCACCCCAAATCCTCATTTGATCAACAACTTTGAAGTGTGCTCAAAGAGATTCGAGCATACACAGTATGCCCTCCGAAGGAAGGCGTGTTCATCGTGGTAACCTCGCTAGTCATGAGGACCGCTATTCATAAGGACCACATTCATAAGGACCGCTATCCTTAACGCGTGACTAAATGAATAGCGGTTTTGTATGAATAGCGTCCTTCTAAATAACGAGCAAAACCATAGACAAATTTTACCTCGCTATTCATAAGGACCTCCATTCATAAAGACCTCCAATCCTAAGGACCACTATTCATAGCTATTCATAAGGACCGCTATTCATAATGCGTGTTAAATGAATAGCGGTCCTTATGAATAGCGAACGGACCCCATGTTCATCATAGAGATTATAGGATCTCTATGGTGTTCATTCAAAACGCCCTCTCTCGAATTACTGCCCACTTTCTTCACAGATCTTCCTTAAAACTTAAAAGTCTTGTTCAAACAGTGTTCGTTGATATTCTTTACCATTTATGACAAAAATATTTCTTATCCAAAATCACTTTTCATGTGTCATGTGATGATCAACTGTATGCAAGGGGGTAGTGGCTTTGTGTCACTCGAGGGCTGTCCTCCAAACTTTTAAAGTACGGAGGAAGGGAGCAAAGCTTATGACAATCTGAAAACGTTATAATGTAATTTTATGTTTGAAGTATACCATGTTATAAGAATACAGTAAGACTACCGTAACCCTAATATATGTGCGCTCAATTCTTAGATAAATAAAAATGATATACCGTAAATCATATCGACGAATACTTTCAGTATGAAATATAGTGAATCAGAGCGACAAACTATATTCGCAAGAATTGCCAGGAAGGGGGATTGGCCACCCCACCACCCCGAAATGATATTTCCCTTTGGGATATGGAAGTGAAATGCTGCCAGCTAACTGGGATCATTTTCTTTTCCTTTTAAATAGGGGTTGCAGCCCCCTTCGTCCTACCCTTATGAGCTGGACAAAGATAAAGATAGACCTTATTACAGGTAGAGTCGAAATCAGTGGCGAATCCAAATATATTAAGAGGCACTAGCGTATTTGGAGGGGTGGGTCAAGGGAGGCAGTTTACTCCCCATCCCGACAAATGTCTAACCAAGAAGAAAAAATAACAACCGCAATATAGGAACTCGCAAAACGATGATTACAAGTATAGTTTATGAACTTCAAAAGCAGGGGCGTATCCAGGATTACCCAATAGGGGGGGGGGCGCCAGGAATTATTGGTCGCCGTCATGAGGGAGAAATTTTTGCTTCTGAAGAAGGGCTGAGATGCAAAATAGTGCTATATAGTGCTATATATTTTTTTTACGACGGCCAATAGGGGGGCGCGCGCCTGTTGCGCCCCCTGGATACGCCACTGTCAAAAGTATATAGAGAAAAATAGGTAAAGTCCAACAGAGAAGAATTAAACGCTGTTCTTATCGTGAATTGAAATCGATCTTAAATATCTTCAAACATACAAATCAATACAATCGTAATTAATACATCTCTCCAAAAACTGTAATACATAATTATCAGAGGAGACTCACTTGCAAATAACTTAGTCTTTGAATACCGGTGTTATATTAAAATCAAAATCCTAAAATTTACAAATTAAGAAGATAATGTTACAAAGAAACTGCGCCGCACTATAATACCCCCCCCCCCCCCCCCGTCCGCGGAAATTAGGTCTCATAAAATGATTTTATTTCTGAAATACATGGATGACCATTGGCTCATGTGGTTTGGGCGGAACCTATAATGGGCGGAACAAGGTAGCTCATGATTGCGTGCTGTGGACCCACTCATGCATGTTGACGTAGAACCAGAACAGAAACTTTTGCGTGCATGAAACCTTCACGAATTTAGCGAGAGCGAGATTCAGATTCGTGAAAGTCTCATGCGACGAAATAATTGAATCACAACTGACAAAATGCGAATTTTTTTTTACAATTCGGCATAGTTTCTTTCCGCGGAAATGGACAGCAGTTTATAATTCACGAAAGTTTCACGTTGTGATACTTTTCCTTTTAGTTTGACACTATTAGTTTTAACTAGTTCTTCACATAGAGGGGATGGGACACACGTTGGATTCACTCTGTAGTGAATAGTCCACTTTAAATTTTACAAGTGAAATTGAAATTACTCAAAATTAGTAAAGCAAAAAGCAGACCCCCCCCCACCCGATATAAAACTTTTGATATCATTAAATTGCTGTAGGCCTAAATCACAGGCCATTTGTCAACGTAACATTAAAGTTCATCGATGTTTTTAATTGTTTCGTCAACAAAAAAGTTACGTCATATTTATACACCTGTCGTGGATGTCATTACACAAAGATCATTGGTCAATAGTTTACTCATTATCTCTATGACATGTGTGCCAAATGTGCGACTGTTCATGATAAGCGGAAACACCTCTCTAAATCGATGGCTGATATACTGTTCCAAAAAATGGCATTCATAATATAAGAATAACAATGTTAAAAATTTGCATCTATGTTTTGATGTGCATGTTATGTCTGTTGCACTCGACGCATCATCTATATTGCGAAAAATGTGTTTTCGGTTTTAATTGATGAATTCTTAAGTTCTTGTGTGAAGATTCAGTAGGAGATCTTTGGTTTTTAGTTTGTTTGTTTCACTTCTTCCCCCCTTTTTTTATAAACATAATGATGTAACGGTGAGTCCAGGGATGGGCGGGCATTCAACCTTTTTTTTTCCTTCTTTAAGTGTCATATGAGTAGGATGAGTGGTTTGAGCACAGGAAGGGAGTAATTATCAGAGCCGTCGGTTCGTTCGGTGTGGATAGAGCATTGGAGGGGCGGGGATTGTTTGTGAACAATGCTCCGCCCCCGGGTGACACCGGCGTGTACGAACGAGGTTGGAGACTGAGTGTAAGAGAGTTTGTGTTTTCATGGGACTGCTTGCTCATCCTTGGACTCGCTCATGTTTCATTTAGTTTTATTATCAGTTTGTAAACATACACTGGTATATAATTTGATTTCCTTTTACCTATGATCTACACACATAAACCTTGAGTTGTTGTTATACTAGACTTTATGTAAACAGTACTTTTACCGTATTTGTTGTTTTTAAGCAGTTTTATACCATGTCATTGCAAAACTTGTGAATAGTACATAATTCGGCCTTTTGGCTGCGAAGTGCAATATTAATAAAACCTTTTCAATTCATATTAGCTCTGATATATAATCAAAGACTTGAAGGAACTTGTGCATGCTCCAATTAGGTAACTCGATCTGTAATGAAAAACAGAAGTCAGAAAAAAAATTGGAACCAGCGGGATTCGAACCTGTCATCTACTGCTTGCCGGGCAGCGACTTAACCACCAGGCTATTCTGGTTCACGGCCAAGTCAGGTTCGAATCCCGCTGGTTCCAATTTTTCTGACTTGTGTTTTTCATTACAGATCGAGCATACGATCTTTAACACTGGGAGTAAAATGCCTAAAAATTTGTTTACAAATATATTTATTATTTATATATATATATTTATATATATACAAATAATAATAATTAAAAAAAAATAAAAAAATAACACTACTGCTACTACTACTACTAGGCCTAATACTACTACTACTACTCCTACTACTATGACGACGACGACGACGAGGACTACTACTACTGCTACTACTATTACTACTACTACTACTAATAATAATAATTAGCATTATTATAATTATGGTCCTTACCATGACTTTGTAACCCTGTTACCTATTTACCTAACATCGAGTGTTATTTGATAGTACAGTGCCTTAGTATTTTGATATAACTTGCTCGTATAATGATGAGGGTTTTTAAAATTTTATTTAATATGCTTCGCATACTCATAATATATTATGTGGTTGATATCGCTTTTACACCTGCTGTGTTCTACTTAGCAACATTATTTTATGTCGAGTAAAAACCCGATAAAATATTGTTTTGATGTAATTTACCTTTGTTTTGTTGAGGCTTTAATTTCTTTGTATTCAACATGCTGCTTTTTGTTGTTATCGGTGTTTTTTCTTTGTCTGTTTGCTTTTAAACGACAGCAACATTTTTTTCGGTAGAGTAAGTAACACGATACATACAATTAACACAAAAATATATAATTTACTATTTCATTGAGGTTTTGCTTCTATTCATCATTCCGTTATTTTGTGTTTTGTTTTGTTCCTAAGGATAGCAACATTATACTTTCTGTATATAGAGTATAATCCCACATGCCAATCGGTTCTGATATAATATTCCTATATATACGTGTTGTCAAGGTTGTTTTTCTATTCAACATGCTGCTATCATGTTTTGCTTTGTTTCTAAGGATTGCTACATTCTTTTCAGTCAAGTATAATCCTGATAATCTAATAATTATTATGTACAACTTTGTTTTGATATCATGAACCTTTACTTTGTTATATGATTATATGACAAGAGGTGTCGTGGTCTAGTGGATATGTCACCGGACTGTGGATCACATGGTTCGCGGTTCAAATGTAGACCAATGTCCTTTGGCAAGACATTAATCTACATTTGCCACTCTCCACCCAGGTGTGAAATGGGTAATCGGTAGGATGCGAATGTCACTGTGACTGGAATATATATATATGTGCGCCTGTAAAATGGCAGCCAGACTGGAATGCTCCCTTGTGGAGTGGAGAATGTGCACTATAAGTGCAGAATCGTAATAGGATCCAATAACCGGGGTAATACTACACTGTAAAGCGCTTTGAGCAGTTACAAACTGGAAAGGCGCCATATAAATGCAGATTATTATTATTATTTCCTTATATATTCAACATACCTCTGATGAGTATTGTTTTGTTTTGTTTTGATGATGTCAGGATTTTATATCAATAATTTTGAATTTGAATTTGAATTGTGCAACGGGCATTTTAAGGCATGGGCGGCGAAACGGGGGTGGGTAGGGCTCAGCTTTTTAGAGTCTCTTTTTAACTACTTTTTAAAGAAAAAAAATGCAGGGGGTGCTGTAGCACCCCCCGCACCCCGGCTCCCAGGCACCTGTCCCCTACCCTTAAAACTTTGTGCAAAGTCATGGCGACAAAGTTGGCATTACGGTTCCAGCCGGTTTAGTATTTCTTTTGACTTTAATCATATGAGCAGTTCGAAATAGCGGCTTGACAGGCGACTGTGAATACGACTTTCAGGAGATACAAATTCGGGGGAGAGTTTCTTGCTATCCATCATATCGATCTTGCCATCCCACCATTTACGTCATCAAACTTTCATCTGCACACTGCGATGCCTCTGGTGGCTAGCTGAGTTCCTCAGGAACGCATTGCACCTTTTCATTCATTTTAGGAGTAAACATTTACGCGTTGTTGTCGATGCCAGCCCTCTGCACACACCTGTGCATGATCAAGCTACGTGTATCGAGTGGAAAGGACTGTGTAATTGAATAAAGTTTGGCAGAGCTCCGCATTGTTCGCCAGCGATTTAAAACACTCGATTGCGATAGATTAACGTCGCGTTAGAAAGAAAAGGAAGACATTATTGAAGACAGTAAGACTTGGTTGGACCTTCTTGTTGCTATGTCGTTTAGTCCTGTGGAAAGCTATTTGGTTTAACGAAATACCATCTGTAATCTGATCATGACTCTTAATTTTAACTGACGGATTTAATCATGGAAGTAAGAACGATTATTTTATTTTTGCTCGCCATTTTTGGAGTGGAGAGCGAGATTCCTCATCGGAACGCGTCGTCTGTAGAAGGTACGGAGATAGAGAGGCGAAGCCGTGAAGAGCGGGGTACTCGAGATTTGCGTGGTAAGCATCCTTGACAACGTGGGTCCTTTGTTGTAATCATTGGTTAAATTTTGTCTAATTTATTGTACTATTTAACTATAAATATATAAAGTATGCTTGGGTTGTCAAGTTCATGACAGTGGTTTTGCTACATCATGAACATGCATGCAATGCATTTGTCAGGTCATGATTGTGAATATCAAATAACAAATTACAAAGAATTACCCATCATGAATACAATTAAAGCCTTTATATAAAGGGAAGCTTGAGTTCTGGGAAAGATAAAAAATGATTTCTGAGCTTTCTCATTCTTATTATGTCAGTTTGGAAGATCATCATAGTATTAGTAGATATGTCCCCTGAAAAGGATTGCTTTTCAAATGCTCTCACATTAAAAATATGACAAGAAACGGCTGAAATGTTTGGGCCGAACAGTTGTGTGTAGTCCCTTGTACACATTTCTGTGTGCAGTGCGACTCTCAGCAGGATCAATTTCATATCATTTTGATGATTCCAAAACATTACAGCATACACCAATTCTTATGTGCTAAACCATCAACCTTTCCCAATTGCTTTGAGACAGTCTCTTTCACAATTCAATCTCGTGACGAGAACTCAACTTTATCTTTAATGTTGAAGCCCACTTTAATGCCCCCAAACCCTCAACATAAAAGAAGGGAAAGGAGAGAAGAGAAGGGAAGTGGAGATTAGAGGAGAGGAGAGATGAGAGCAGAGAAAAACAAGAGTAGAGAAGAAAAGAGGAGGGGAGAGAGGAGAGAAGAGAAGTGGGGAGTAGAGGAGAGGAGAGATGAGAGCAGAGAAAAACGAGAGTAGAGAAGAAAAGAGGAGGGGAGAGAGGAGAGTAGAGAAGAGAAGTGGGGAGTAGAGGAGAGGAGAGATGAGAGCAGAGAAAAACGAGAGTAGAGAAGAAAAGAGGAGGGGAGAGAGGAGAGAAGAGAAGTGGGGAGTAGAGGAGAGGAGAGATGAGAGCAGAGAAAAACAAGAGTAGAGAAGAAAAGAGGAGGGGAGAGAAGAGAAGTGGGGAGTAGAGGAGAGGAGAGATGAGAGCAGAGAAAAACGAGAGTAGAGAAGAAAAGAGGAGGGGAGAGATGAGAGCAGAGAAAAACAGAGAAGAGAGGAGGGGAGAGAGGAGAGAAGAGAATTGGAGAGAAGAGAAGAGGAGAGATGAGAGCAGAGAAAAACAAGAGAAGAGAGGAGGAGAGAGAGAGTAGATAAGAGAAGAGAGGAGGGGAGAGAGGAGAGAAGAGAAGAGAAGAGCAGAGCAGAGGAGAACAGAAGAGCGGAGAGAGGAGAGGAGAGGAGAGAACCTAAAATCATCTCCCAATATAGCAAAATGAAAGATTGAAAATAAAAAGATCATGGTGATATAATTAATAGACTTGTTAATAGAATTGTATTATCTTTTGTAGAAAAGTCGAAATAATAAAAAATAACATGATGTTAGATTATAATATATTGTATAGAAAACAGTAGCACTTGCTCTAATAGTGCTGCCTACTTTCGGAGTGAAAAGAATCTTTTTTTGATGCATGATCTGAAATGAATGAGAGATAGTTAGAACTATTTCAGAACCTTACAAAATAACTTTGAAGAGGTATAGAAGATGAGGATTTTTTTTTAATTTTAGGGAATGGTCTTTAATAATTTAATCACTCATAGGGCAACAACTAAGTTTTTACAATGAACTGATCTGCATAGAACAATTTGAGAAATTGTGTCTCTGCAGATATCTTATTACATTCCATTTCCTTCAGCATTGCAAAAAAGTGTTGACTTGTTTGTTAAAAAGCAGTAATACAGTATTGCCAAATCAGTTACAGTGAGGGCAATGAACCCTTGTAGCATAATGTGTAGTGGGTGTGTGCATTATAGAATTTTAGAGTCACTATGATAAAGTAGATTTCTATTTTAACATTGCAAAGAAAAAAGTGTGTGTGTGGGGGGGGGGGGGGGGGGGGGGGGGGGGGGGTGGAATGTCAACCACTTAAAGATAAAGGTGAGTTCTGGTCATACGATTTCATTGTACAAGAAACTGTCTGAAAGCAATTGGGAAAGGTTGAATAAGAATCGTTGTGTAGTGTAAGCGTTTGGAACTATCAAAATGATAAAAAATTGACCTAATCTTGCTGAAAAGCACATGCACTGCACACAGAAATGGGTATATTGGACTGTACACACATGTGGC
This sequence comes from Heliocidaris erythrogramma, assembly GCA_025617745.1. Lineage (NCBI taxonomy): Eukaryota > Metazoa > Echinodermata > Echinoidea > Camarodonta > Echinometridae > Heliocidaris > Heliocidaris erythrogramma. Next base: position 14,862,402 of record CM046869.1, read on the forward strand.
GTGAATGTTCGGCCCGAATACTTTAGCTATTTCTCGTCATATTTTGAATATGAGGGCATTTGAAGAGCAATCCTTTTCAGGGGACATTTCTACAATGATGTTCTTCCAAACTAACATAAAAGGAATGAGAAAGCTCACAAATTACTTTTCACCATTCCCAGAACTCTAGTTGCTCAAGAATGTATTTTTTGTATTTGATTAAGAAACTTCATTGGCATCAATATATTTTTGTTTTACAATACAAAACATTAGTATAATGTCATTATGTTGTGTGTTTTTTTTTCTTTTGTTTTTGCCCTATTTCAATAAGAGTTTGTACATTAAAGAACAATCATGCAAATTTTCTTAAATTGATCACAGGCACCAGCATAAAAGTTTGATATGGAAGAAAACACTTCCTTTTTATTGTTTGCTAGAGTCAAGGAGGTACTACTACTATGCAAACCTAGTATCTCTTTGCTAGAGTCTATTTTTATGACTCCCTGTCTCTGTTTTCTAGCTCTCTCATTGCCCCCCTCTCTCTCTCTGTAATTCCCTGTTCAGAAACTATATCTCTATCTCCCTCCCCTTCTCATTCCCTTATGCATGTAACAGTTTCCCTCCTAGTCCATGTATTCCATTTATTAGGATTCGTGTTTAATGCCTTTTGAAAAGTATGTTTTCGAAAAATACTTCAAAATTTTTTACTTTTTGTGAAATGTTTTATTTTGAAAAGCTATGTTAATGTTGTAATTTGTTGTATTTCCCTTTGTGGTTCTACATTTATTTACTATGTCATTCTCATGCTACACTAATTTTGTGTTCACAAATTAGATTGCAGAAGGTACACATACATATCTTTCTATTCATGAATAGACAAGCTCCTTTAAAGTCATGAACATTTTAGTGCTGAAATGGGTAGTTGCAGTTTATTTTATAATTCTGCATGATTGCTTTTCTTGCTTGTTAGATTTCTGTCTCAGGAAGACGTGGAAACCACTGCAGACACATCCAATTTACTTTCAGTCCTAAATTCTCCAGATTATGTAAAGTGAAAGCAGCAATTTTGTTCTGTGTTATACACAAAAATATGCAAGGTTAGCCAAACTGTTTAACCTTTTTTTCTTCTTCCGTCTGTCCTTGCGGTTTGATAGCTTGCACAACATAGGCATTTCTAAGGGAGAAATAACTTCAAATAAGTCCATTAAATTCCATCCATGTAAGCAGGGTGTCTGTCTCCTAAACCATAGGTGTCTTTTATGTGCCATGACCATCTCCTAGCCACTCCCACCGGTAAGTAAATTAAACCGGACAATAATCCGGAGAAGAGGGATGCAAAGAAATCCTCAGTCAAGTCAAATGTTTCAGGGAGGTGGAAGAATGGTTCTCTGTGCCAAACAAAGGTCACTGCTCCTTTTTTCCCCTTCCAGACGTTTCTGTATCGGTTAAATCATTTTATTTTCTTCCGATTTTAAGGGAAAAGCATGCCATCTCTTTGTCACCTCTTGGAAGAAGGCTCCACGAGTGAAAAAATCTTTCCCCCATTCTCTCTCTGGTTCTGACGAATTTTCCACACGATGGGGGTTTGGCAGGGAGTTGTCGCATCCAATAAATTGCTAAGGTGATGCGTGGTGGTGGTGGCGTAGTAGGCAAGGATGGGATGGGTAGGTTGGCAGGTTGGATAGAGCGATCTCTCAGGTTTCTTGCAGGGTTTGCATCCCAGAGCAAGCAAAGTAGGATTCACAGTGGGACTGCACAGGTGCAGTGAGGGGTCTGCAGGGGAACTAAATTGATATGATCTCTTGAACTCACTTCCAGTGATGCAGCCTATTGAGCCTATTAAATAAGAAGCATTCCATGATTTCACTTGTATAAGGTATCCTGTGCTCACGCTATTTAGATTTGAATCTGCAAGTGTTTGCATGTAGCGCAGCAAGTAATGGTCTTAGAAACAAGAAGATGTATGGAGAGAGGTTAAAGGGGCTACTTTTATCTATTTGGTACAAAGTGAAAGTGGATGAATTGTGCTTGAGTTAAAACTTTTTAAAACTGTGTAAAATGTGTCAATTGAAAAATGTCAATAAAATTAGGGTATTACTTATTGTATAAAATGAGAGATTTGCTCTAGAAGTACTTCTATGTTGCCTGAAGGCTGAATGTGTTTCATAAACATTTTAGGGCAAAATTGTAACTTACTTGATACCTGCATTGTACCTGGCATTTGTTTTAATTGCTTATTAGTGATGTCCCAAATGCTGAAGTACTACTAAAAAGTTAACAGTACCTTTAAATGTGCGGTAGAGACACCTTAAGTAAAGACTTGATATGAGCGTTGGAGGGAGTAGGCTTTGGGAAAGGAGGGAGAAAGGGAGGGGAGATTCAGGGTAGAGGGGAGTGGGAGGGAGAGAAATTGAAATACATGTATAAATGGATGTATTTCAGTATGCAGGACAAATAAGATTATGCCTTGTTTTTTTCCAACAAATGATACATTTTAAAATATCCCCAAACCCACAGAATTTTTTTTTGCACTTCATGAAATAGGAAATAGCTTTCCTGCCAGAATGGCAGAAGGCAATGCCCCCTTAAGATATTATACCACATCATTCTTGACCTACCAACAAAAGCATGATTTAATGATAATAACAATTCAGAAATCAAAAATAATATTAGCTGGTAATTTAAGCAAGTTGACATGGTCATTGATTTTGACAAATGAAGCTGGAAATCCCCTCATAAAAAGTGATGCCAACTTTGAAGGATTATATAATGAGAGAATTCAAATTAAAACCTCTGACAAGACTGCTACATGTATAAGAAGCCCTTTTTGAACATCGTATAGGCATAATTACACAAGCTCTTTTCTTTTGCAGGTTTATAGTAGCATTGCTGCATTATTGGGCCAAGCAATGATTCTGACTTTTTTTTTTGGTAATGTTTACTTCATTGTTCATTCAATTAAAAGTTTCTGTGAAATGCGGTGGCCTTAGGGGTTTTGCAGGAAGCTATTAAAAAGTTCAAGGAAATCACAGTTGAGTCATTAAAAAACTAACAGTCATCAAAACTCATCAAATGTTGTGGAATTGAAAAAGATTTGTTTTCCTGATATATCCAAGGAGGTACTAGACAAGCGCATAGTACCTCCTTGATATATCACAATGATTTGCAATTAGCATACACTGGATGGAAATGGTTACACCATTAATTTTAAATAAAAGATCATGGTAAAATAGGACTTTCCCACATTTGATGCATGAATCCTTGAACTTGAATCTGTCCAGTGAATACAATACCTACATTTACGTGTATGTATGTTTTTGAAAGAAAAAAAAGTTCTTTTCTCTAATGGACAAGGAATTCTCATTAAAAAATATTGACTTTTTAAAATTTTTTGTTTATCTTTTGATATTGATCATTGCCTACTTCAGCAATATATATATGATTTTAATAGAGGTACATGTAGTATGTAACTTTCAAAATACAGGAATATTACACATAGTGACAATAATAACAAAAGCATTTGAAGGGACTCCTTTATAAAATACAAAGTCTAAGCTTGATGTGAAAATCATCTACAGATTTCTTTTGGGGTTAACAAATTTACAGAATGTCTTTTTCTATTCAGTAATTCCTTTGAAGGCATTATTTTGTTACAAAGGGGTCAATGTAAATGTAAGTTAATACACAGTGTTGGTTCTTATCATGGGTGACAGAAGACTCTTCTTTTTTTTTTTTGACACATCACTGAGGCCCTCGATGATACCCTCAGGATATGCTATAAATGAAATGTTTGTGTTGATATGTTAGTAATTGTTAAGTGATATGACATATTTGCCTCATTCATGTGTTTTTCCTTGTTTTATGAGTGCCTTTGCAATAATTGCAATAATCACCTACAAAATGTAATTGTTCAAGAGATAAAATTATTTCACCCATGATTTGTATTTATTGGAATATTTTCAGGTTTCACACAATTTTGATGAATATTTCACCATGACCATTAGCTAATAAACTTATTAAATAGTACCATTAAGTACCATAATTTGGCAGTTCAAGTTGTAATTAGACAGTTCAAGAAATAAGTATGGTCAATCAGAAACTCTTCCACAAACAACTGGTCTGAATATGACCGATGAATGTACTTTTGAAAATGTTTCTCCTAACATAGAAGTTAGTACAATTGTTTTTCTCGGTATACTACTGTATATGTCTGATTGTTCTCCTCACATGGTAAGTCTGTGAACCTAGCCTCAAAGACTCTGTTCCAATAGGGTTTGATTTAATTTACTTGTCAAGGTTACCTTCTAATGGCATGCTTTGAGGAAAATAATGTCACTAGTTCAATCAGATGTAGAACTTTGAACACTTATAAATTCATGAGAAACCCAGCAACTGCAGTGTCTTGTGATTTGTTTTACATGCCGAATATTACTTGAATTATACATAGAGCAGTAAAGGCAGTGGGAATATATGAATGAGTAATTATAGTTTCCAGTTTATTATGATAATCTATTTTTTTTTTTTAGTGAGGTATTACAAAAAAAATTAAAAATGGGCCCCCTTTGGTGCTGTAGCTGTGAATAAGAACCGGTCTCAAACTAACCAGACTGAACGTTTTGAGTCGAGCCAGACACCATCCAAATAATTCATATCAGGTCGACTCGGTAGAAAAGAGTTGTGAAAAAGCTCACTTTTTGTCATCTAATATCACTCAAAAGTGTATTTTTAGGTGGGCTGTACTTCAAGTGCAGACCACCTTCTGTTTTTGTACGAATTTTTCTTTATGGTATCCCCTGGCAGAATGCCTGAGGATACTTTGGATTCAGCAGCGTTCTGCCGCCGCCGCGTCACATTCTTGTGTGCGCCTATAATTTCTGGTGATGCTGCCCCCAGTGTTCGGTCTTTTATAGGGTAAAAGTCCATATTGGTGTCAACATTTTGATGATACATTTAACTGTCTTCCTTAAAGATAAAGTTGAGTTCTGGCCATGCAATTACATTGTGAAAGAAACTGTATTGAAGCGATTGGGAAAGGTCGATAGGATTGGTGTACAATATAAGGTTTTGGAATCATCAAAATGATAACCTGCAAAGCACTGGAGCAAATGGTTCTCAGCAACATCATGACCCACCTCGAAGACCACAACATTTTGTCTGAAGTGCACCATGGCTTTCGCAAGAAATGATCCCGTGCCTCTCAGCTAATCCTTGCTGTCCAGGACCTCTCCAAAGCCATTGATGACAGAGAACAGGTGGATATGGTGTACTTCTAGACTTCTCCAAAGCCTTTGACAAGGTGCCACATGGAAGGCTGTTACACAAGCTCCAATTCTATGGAATCATGGGACATAATCACTAATGGGTTTCAGACTTCTTGAGCAACAGAACTCAACAGGTTGTGCTGGAAGGATCCATCTCCAACACCTACCAAGTAATACCTGGCGTTCCCAAGGCAGTATCATCGGTCCGATGCTCTTTCTCCTTTTCATCAATGATCTGACAGAGTACCTTTCCCCAAACTCAACAGTCAGGTTCTTTGCTGATGATTGTATGCTGTACAGTAAAATCAAGACTGAGAAAGATATCCTCAGCTGATTCGCTTCAACGCTGGGAACGTGATTGGCTGATAGAATTCAACCCACAGAAATGTCTGGTCCTCGATGTTACCAACAAACGCAATCCAATCATCAAATCCTACTCCATCCATGGACAGCTAGACACTACGTAGATTAAAAAATACAGCAAAATACCTAGGTGTTGAGTTGCACAAGCTCTCAGCTGGAACCAACAGATCAATTCCATCACCAAAAAGGCCAACTCCACCCATGCCTTCCTTCAGAGGAACAATCGACCATCCCAGAAAAGTCAAGGAACTGTGCTACAATACTCCCCTACAGCCAGTCATGGAGTATGCAAGCATAATATGGGACCCTCACACACAAGCTAACGTCAAGAAGTTTGAAATGGTCCAACGGCGCTATGTCCGCTTCATCTTCAGTGACCATCGGAGAACAAGCAGCGTAGCAGCCACGATGAACCAGCTCAAGTGGCCGACATTACAAGAACGCAGGGCGCAGGCCAACGTGGTGATCATCACCAAATCACTGATAGATATCCCACATACATTCCTTACTCCATCTACATCCCTGCACAGAGGGCATTCCCAGAAGTTCACGTTGCCTTTCGCCAGAACGAGAAGTTTCTTCCCGGATGCGATAAGATTCTGGAACTCCCTCCCTCAGCAGTTTGTAAATTGTACATCTGTTAACAGCTTCAAGCAAGAGGTACAAAGGACCCAGCTCTGTTAAAACATGGAAGTTGTTTTTACTTGCACGAAAAACCCATCCAGGATTTTGGGTTGCGAACTCCAACACCAGCCATCTTGAAAGAAAATGGCCACTGCACATTATATGCTTATTGGTAAGCTCTACCATGAGATCAGAGGCTCAAAGAAAAGTTCACAGTTGGCAAAATTGTCAAGATTTCTACAAGGAAATACCTTAATAAATTGACAGATACCGGTAGATGAAGGAAGAAAAATCAAATCATACTCTCGGCATCGTTTCATCAAATCGTCTTAAGTACAAGTTCGTATGTTGATTTTAATACACACGTTTCAAAGGGATGTCGGCGAACTTGTACTTATGACTGTTTGACGAAACGCTGCCCTGTTATATATTCTGGCATGTTCAATGCGGGTGTGATCGTATCAATATTATTTGCTAGTTGCAGTAAAAGCAAGATTCTGATTGCAATCTGAATCTTGCTTTTTGGGAGAGTGTGAATGCCCCTAACATGTTAGCAGTGCCCCTGCTAGTGCCTCTCAGTTGAGCACATGATGAAGTATATGTATCAGAAGAAGAAACTATAATTTTTTTCCTTGGCCTTATGATCTGTGACATTTTTATGCCTCCGCCCACCGTAGGCATTACGTTTTCGGGTCGTCCGTCCGTCCGTCCCCTTTTAGTTCTCGCGATAACTTCAGAGCTGTTTGACAGATCAGCTTCTAACTTGGCCCATGTATGCATATGTGAGGGACGATGAACTGATTAGATTTTAGGGTCTCAAGGTCAAAGGTCATAGAAGTCATTATATACATGAAAATGGTTCGTTCTTGTGATAACTTAGGAACCGTTTGGCGGATCAGCTTCTAACTTGGCCCATGTATCCATATGGGAGGGACGATGAACTGATTAGATTTTGGGGTCTCAAGGTATTAGGTAAAAGGTCACAGAGGTCATTTTGTACATAAAAATGGTTAGTTCTCATGATAACTGAAGAACTGTTTGACAGATCAGCTTTTAACCTGGCCAATATTTGCATATGGGAGGGATGATGAACTGATTAGATTTTAGGGTCTCAAGGTCAAAGGTCAAAGGTCAGAGGCGTCATTATGTACATAAAAATGGTTCGTTCTCGCAATAACTTCAGAACTGAAATGAAATAAATTTTCTGTCTCCTGTGCTTTTTAAGTGAAAAGATTTGTAATTTTGTTGGACCAATCGTTTTTAGAGTGTACATGTATGCCGTACATTTCCAATCTGGTGATGGCGGAGACATAAATTCCGACCGCATGCGGTCGAAGATTCATCTAGTTAAATTCATTAATTTTTAGGCATAAAACCACATAAGGTATGGACTTCAAACTTGGTGCTAGTATGTATTATCATAGGAGGATGATCTGAGTAGATTTTGGAGTACGCAGGTCAACAATCAAAGGTCATGGAGGTTATTTACCATGAAATTTCAGGTTTTTGCCTTGTTAACACTTTTTGAACAATTTGAGCAATTAACTTCAAACTTAGAACTGTACTAGTATGCATCACCATCTAGTGAGACAAAGATTTTTGTTCACTTAGGTCAAAGGTGACAGGTCATAGAGTTATATGTGAAATTAATGTTTTTCAGCTTTGTTATCACTATATCTCAACTAATTTATATTCATGACTTAATAAAGTGATCTTTTGAATTGTAAGGTCAAATGTCGAAGAGGTAAATAAACACTTAATTGTAGGTTTGTTATTCTGGTTATGATAATATTTCACGAACAGGTTTAGCCATCAACTGAATTTAGGCGGAGGCACATAGGAGACGCAGTCGCGTTCATCTTGTTTAATTGAAGTTACTGATAGTATCTATCAGGGCTCCACACAAATTTTTTCTCCTGGGGTTTGGATCAAAACATTATTTTTTTAATTAATTAATTTATGAATGAAAGAATGAATTTATTTATTTATTTATTACAAACCTATAGATCCATGTGTACCAGAACGCTGTTCATGTTTAGCCCTTATCTATTGGTAGTGTAAAGTGATTTACCCATCGCCAACCTATACACTATGATGTATTATGAGGCAAAATGAAATCAGGAAGTAATTTGTTAGCATTGAACATGCTTCCTGGAAGGAAACTGGTACAGTGTCCAGATGCTTTATCAAAACATAAAATTTACAGTGTATCTTGCAATTCGGGTCACTGTTGAGACAACATGTTCATTTTAAGGTTGGTAATACTTCAAAGTTTTATTTGTCTTTACAGAAAATGATTAGGCTGTGTTTTGTATTAATTTTCACAAAGTTTCATCCATTAGAACGGATTTTGAGATGAAGAAAATATAAAACACCATATTGTTTCCTTTTGTCATCATTGCAATTATTGTGATTATGGTAACATTTTGAGGATTAAATTAGGGACATGTAGGCCTACATATGTACGTTAAAACTCTATTTTGCTAAGGGGAAAATGAGGTCATCTGTTTCTATAACTCAAGAACATGCAAGACCTACATGTACATGTGCATATTGGTTGGTTGTTATGCCGGGAGTAGAGGGGGACCAGGGGAAAATGAGGTTCCGTAAGGGTATCCCTCCTATATATTCCCTACCTCTTTCTTGCTCTCCCTCTCTTTTCACCAAATGGAAAGTAAATCTTCCCAAGTTTTCCAGCTCCCCCTTTGCAGCAGGTGGTAAATCCTACCCAAGATTTCGAGTATTGAAGTTAATTGAACAATACATTTAGACGACAAATGAGCTAGGCCTACATTTTCATCCAGAAACAAAAACAGTTACCTTTATTGTGAAGTTTTTATCCATAGAAGATATTATATGCCTAATTCATCAGTTGGAAAACAAATCAAATCAATTGTTCACTCTTCAAAGTTATTGTTTGCTTATAGTCCAAAAACTTGGTGACCTACAAGGGGTTAAGATTGTATTTACCAATGGCTGATACCAGTGGTTCCTCTTTCTTCACCCTACCCTTGTCACCATATCACTCCACCTGAAAAATGTGTAAGAGTCCCTCTCAAGGTACATGACCTCTTAACAACAGGTACATGTGTAAATGAATTTCACTGACAAAGAATTGTTACAGATGGAAGATACACCATCAATTGAAACAATTTCCTGTTTTTATTGACTCCAAAATAAGAATGATTGAAGAAGATGCACTTCAGAGTGGATTGGGACAGATAAAAACAAGATCAGTAATTTGTGTCTTCTCATATGAGCAGGACATTGGCACTGCATTTGGCAGTTTGAATTGTGACCTTATTGAGTTTTTGTAGCAGGTGGAAAAGTAATTCACAATTGGAAGATTCATTTATTTTCATTGTAGCTAATGTATAGATTTTCATATTGCAGCACAGAAATTTATTTACGAAAGTATTAGGAATGTGATTATGTTGTTTTTTTCTCGGGGGGGGGGGGGGGGGGTGAGAAAATTGATATAATTCAAATTAGTAGGCATGATGATCAGATCAGGGAGGTGTAATCTGAGGTGTGTTGGGGACTGATACATACATAGCTACCTTCAGATTTTAAGTTGTGACAAGACCCTGACACCCCTCCTCCCCTTTCTCTCTCTCCTCCCCTTTCTTTCTCTCCTGCCCTTTCTCTCCTGCCCTTTCTCTCTCTCCTGCCCTTTCTCTCTCTCCTGCCCTTTCTCTCTCTCCTGCCCTTTCTCTCTCTCCTCCCCTTTCTCTCCTGCCCTTTCTCTCTCTCCTGCCCTTTCTCTCTCTCCTCCCCTTTCTCTCTCTCCTCCCCTTCTCTCACACCTTTGTGTTTCTCTTCCCTCTCTCTTCTGTTCCTTATTTGTGTCTTTTCTGATTTGTCCCTTATTCTTTTCTCTCATTTTCTGTGCATATTCTTTCTCTTTTTCACTTTCTCTATGCATGTCATTTAAAGATATAATTGGTAATCTCTACTGCATGATTAAGTGTGATGATCTGTGAATCACCCAGAATGATTCCTTTTTAAAATTACTTCAACATTTTCAACTTTTTCTGTTTAATGGTGATCAAATAAAAGTGTAATGGTTAAAGATAATGTGAGATCTACATTTTTGTATCGTATTTACTGTTTGCTTTTAATTGATATTTTTAAAGCACCGTATGTCTATACTCTGTAGTTTACATCTTTTAGTTGCATCTCACTTAGTTTTGTCTCAGACCTCTTTTACATGTAGTTGTATGTCTCTTAATTAAATTTGAGTTATATTTTCAAGGAGAGCAAGGGTAATTTCAATTAGACTATGCAGAAGTGAAGTAATAGAGAGTTGTAAGCACAAGCTCCAGCAACGATTGCTGCTCAGTCAATTTCCTGCTCTAACTTCAACCACGAATTAAACATTAACCCTAACCCTAAACCTAAACCTAAGCATGATTTAAACCCTTATTTCACCAATTCATTTAAAATTTATTGAAACCTGGATAGAATTATATAGACATTGTTCACATTGCTGCTATTATAAATGTACTTGACACAAAATACTAAAAATGAACATATTAAAGAGAAGGTCGTTCTAGGACAAGTGGCAAATAATTTGTGACCTTAAGTTCTTAATCTTTTTATGTCAAGTTTGGAAGAACATCATTATAGAAATGTCCCCTGCAAAGGATTGCTCTTCAAATGCCTTCAAATGCCCTCATATTAAAAATTAAATAGTTGAAGCGCTGGGACCGAACATTCATTCCACATGTGTGGGCAGTCCCATATACTCATATCTGTGTGCAGTGCTTGTACTTTTCAGCGAGATTGGGTCAATTTCTCATCATTTTGATGATTCCAAGACCTCACAGAATACATAAATTCTATTTCTGATGTAGACATCATCCTTTCGCAATTGCTTTGAGACGGTTTCTGAAACATTGAAATCGCATGACTATTGTAGAACTTAACTTTATCTTGAAATATATACTAAATATGACCATGTTTTTCTTCCATTTCAATATCTTTTTGTTACCTTAAATACCCTTTTGCTATAAATAATATAAATCACATAAATCACACTTTCTTTTGTTCCTTCCTTCTCCATTTTCAGGTGGTGTAGACCTCCTCGCAGATCTGAGAAATAGAGCGCCTAAATCAGGAAGGATAAAAGAAATAGTAGGAGAGAATGAATGCCTTATATACAGATTCAAACCACAGGGAAACAGTACTTTTCCAACAGCTAATGTCGTTGGTTCAAGGTACACGGTAATCTTCATATTACTTTGTGAAAAGATATCCTTTTCTGTTTAGAGCAGATTTTATTAAGTGTACCATTCGCGTACAAAATAATTTGTGTACAGCTAGAAAGTATAAAATCAACCTCAAAGAACTTTACCTGACATTTTATAGGTCAGCATTTAAGGAGTACTAAGGAAATGAAGAATAAAATGAAATTGTGCTCGTGGAACCCAACTCTAACTTGGGTACCTCGCAGGCCCTATATTTTGTGATCGCGTATGGGTGCATCGACTAGTCTACTGACTAGTTGCTTTTACATTTATTGCGAGTGTACTTAAACTGGCAATATCTCTTTATAGAATTAATACTTGAACCCCATATTCTGAATATAGTATATAAACATGGAACCTCTAACATACATAGCAAAATATTTGTTGGTGATTGGTACCCTTTAAACATGTTTTCTAGAAATTAGTCCATATCCACTACTGATAAATTGTAGTTGGAGATAAGTGATGTATGATATATAGGACATGTTTCGATTTACATAGTTTATGTACATGCATAGAATATATGTCCCAAGAAAGAGACTCCTTGATTTGAATATTCACAAGTGTTTTATTTCTACAACTTATTCATATTGCAAATCAACAATGACTTTGTGAATATCTAACAGAAGTTGATAAATGCAGTAATTATCAAGATGTCTTTGTGGTGTATGGTATTATACTAAACATGTCGGCTTTAACTTTTTATGCCCTGTATCATATAACCTTTTCTGTATTTAATGCCTCTCTTCCCATTTCCTTTTTCTCTCCCATCTTACAGCTTCCCAAGTAGTTTTAGTGTATTGATGAACATGCAGTATGGCCAAGAAGACTTGGGAGATATAGTCACAGTGGTAGATGCTAACAACAATATTCTTCTGAGGTTAAGAATGGGATTCAGCCTTTTTGAAGTACAAGTCAGAATAAAGAGATTAACATCATACAGGTATGTTCTAGTTATTTTCTTGATTATTTGTGCTTATTTCATGTTTGATAGTTATGCTATTGATTTGGAATCCTTTTAAATAAAATCTACTGAACCTATTCAAAGATTATGTCAGGTTAAAGAGGTTAACTTCACACAGAATGTACTGTGACTATGCTCATGCCCTTGTGGCACTTACATACTATGTATTTTTATGCCTCTGCCCACAGAAGGTGGTGCTGGAGGCATTATGATTTCGGGTTGTCCGTCTGTCTGTCCGTCCGTCCTGCTTTCTTGTTGTAGCGATACCTCAAGATTCACATGAAGTATCAACTTCAAACTTGGTGCTAGTATGTATCGTCATAGGAAGACGATCTGATTAGAATTTGGGGTACGTAGGTCAAAGGTCAAGGTCACAGAGGTCAATTTCTGTAATTGCAGGTGTTAGCTTCGTTCTCGTGATAACTCAAGAATCATTTGAGGTATGAACTTCAAACTTGGTACTAGTATGTATCACCATAGGAAGAAGATCTGATTCGATTTTGGGGTACGTGGGTGAAAGGTGAAAGGTCATAGAGGTCAATTCTGAAATTGCAGGTGTTAGCCTTAACGTGATATCTCAACAACCATCTGATCCATTAACTTCAAACTTGGAACTAGTATGCATCACCATAATGAGAAGAACTGATTAGATTTTTGTTCACGTAGGTCAAAGGTGACAGGGCTTAGAGGTCATTATACAGGTGTATGTGAAATTAATGTTTTTTTTACCTTTGTTATCACCATATCTCAACTATATTATATTCATGACTTGGAGGAGATAAAGTGATCAGACTTTTGGGTTATAAGGGGTAAGGTCAAATGTCAAAGAGGTCAATCAACATGTAATTAGAGGCTTTTTATTTTGGTTATCACAATATCTCAAGAACGGTTTGAGCCATCAACTGAATTTAGGCGGAGGCATATAGGAGACGCAGTCTCATTCATCTTGTTCTGGTTATCACGGTATTTTAAGAACAGTTTTAGCCATCAACTGAATTTAGGCACAGGCATATAGGAGACGCAGTCGCATTCATCGTTTCTGCCGGGGGATACTTTGGATTCAGCAGCGTTACGCCTCCGCTGCCGCGTCACATTCTTGTGTGCGCTCTAACTGCCACATTCCTGGACAGATTTCTTTCACATTTTGTATGGAGGTGTGTCTTGGTATAATCTATGCACCTATAATATCTGGTGATGCTGCCCCCAGTGTTTTCGTCTTTTATGGGGTAAAAGGCCATATTTTTGTGGATAGTTTGTGTGCGCTTGGCGGTCACTTTTTTCAACGGATTTTGTTCATATTTTGCATGAAGGTGTCTCTTGGTATAATCTAGAAGCCTGTAGTTTTTGGTGATGCTGCCACCAGTGTCCGGTCTTTTGTAGGGACAAAGGTCATATTTTGATTGATGTCTTGTGTGCACTTTTGTGTGTGCTCTGGTGGTCACTCTGGTGGTCACATTTCTCAACGGATTTCGTTCAAATTTTGCATGAAGGTGTCTGTTGGTATAATCTAGAAACCTGTAGTTTTTGGTGATGCTGCCACCAGTGTCCGGTCTTTTATAGGGACAAAGGTAGGAGGATGGCGTGAGTGCACTCTGCAGGCCACATTTCTTGATGGATTTCTTTCAAATTTTGTATTGAGATGTATCTTGGTACAATCTACACATCTTTACTTTTTTGGTGATGTTACCCTCACTGTCCTTTATAGGTCAAAGGTCATTTGTCCATTTCGGGTGCGCTCTTACTTCTGCATTTCTTGATGGGTTTCTTTCAAATTTTGCATGGAGGTGTGTTAAATCAACACATCTTTAGTATTTGCTGATGCTGCCCAAAGTTGCGCTTTTTATAGGGTCAAATGTCATATTTTGGTTGCTGTCTTACATGCACTCTGGAGGTCACATTTGTCAACTGATTTCTTTCAGATTTTGTATGGAGGTCCATCATAGATTACTCTAGACCTCTACAGTTTTTGGTGATGCCCCCAGTGTTCCATCTTTTATAGGGTCAAAGTCACATTTTAGTGGATATCTTATTTGCGCTGTGCAGGTCACATTTCTTGACAGATTTCTTTCGAATTTTCTATAGAGATGTATTATACTCTAATCTACACACATTGTTATGGTGATGCTGCTCCTAGTGACAATAGTCCGGGCCACTGGTGACAATCTCTATGCCATCCTTTTGTTTGAGGGAGGGGAGGGGGGAGGTTCTTTGTCCCTCCTTCGAACTGCTGCTAGTGCCGGGGGATACATTCGCATTGTGCGGCAATGGACATTTCTAGTTAGCTTCAGCCTTCAGTATGTCTCACGGGCTGTCGCTCTCTTGAACCCTGTGATAACTTTTCAGAGACCAAAACTTTTCGTTTTGTGAGCTATTGGTCTCACAGTCTGTTGGTCTCATGGACTCTAGTCCTCGTGAACATGCCTTTCACTTCCTTTTAAATTGTTATAATTGTTTTTTTTTGTTATTGATGTAAAGCGCTGTGAAACAACTTATATTTTGTAAGAGCACTATAGAAATGTAATTATTGTATTGTATTGTATCTCATATGATGGCAGCGGTGGAATAGGATAAGTTATTCACATCATTTGAATCTTATTATTTTCTTGTTGAATGGTCGAGCTGTTGATTGAATGACTGAATGATTTAAGGCTATCAAAATGTGGGGCTGTCTTAAATTGCTAGGCGTATCTTGGAGCAATAGAATCACGAACAAAGAGATGATGCATATGTGTACAAAAGGTATAAACTTCATGATAAAAGGTAACTTTTTCATTCTCAGGAAGAACTATGTAGACCTTCTTAGTTCAAACACATTGTTTAACATTCAAATTCTTGGGTGGGCATTGGTATGGAAGGGGTTACATTTTTTGTAGGGCAGATGATATATAGGGACAAACAAAAGCATGTCTTCCTTTTTTAAATTAAAAATTGTATTTATCATTTTGTGAATGGTGAAATTAGATATCATGAAACAATGGTTTTATCAAGAAGAACAATGCACAATTGCACACTGATTGAAAATTTATTTCTGGAATGTTTTTTATGCCTCCGCCCACCGTAGGTGGTGCCGGAGGCATTATGTTTTCGGGTCGTCCGTCCGTCTGTCCGTCCGTCCCCTTTTCGTTCTCGCGATAACTTCAAAACCGTTTTTTTTGGATCAGTTTGTAACTTGGCCCATGTATGCATATGGGAGGGCCGATGAACTGATTAGATTTTGAGGTCTCAAGGTCAAAGGTCAAAGGTCACAGAGGTCATTATGTACATAAAAATGGTTCATGATGTATGGAGTCTAGGCCTACCTATTTTAGAAATTTCAAGGGGACAGTGGTCTATTTGCTATAAAATATCTATTTCCTTTGTGTATTTGATGATTGTAAGTCATCAATGGTAAGTTTTTTATTTGTACGGGATGGAAATAAAATGAAATGAAATAAATTTTCTGTCTCCTGTGCTTTTTAAGTGAAAAGATTTGTAATTTTGTTGGACCCATCCTTTTTAGAGTGTACATGTATGCCATACATTTCCAATTTGGTGATGGCGGAGGCATAAATTCCGACCGCACGCGGTCGATTCATCTAGTTTTATACATGTTTTGTAAACTCAGTGGCATCAAAGGGTTAAAGAAGTAAACCTAAGTAGATTAAGAACAACACCATCTTAGATTAGATAATAAATTTGGAAGTGAGAATGATCTGATTTTCAAGGGAACATGAGTAATTTCTAAACCAGACCTGGTAAGAACACCAGACTTTGTTTGACCTTGTGTTGTCTGCTGAGAGCATAGCTTCATAAAAATGTGACCTTCATCATCATAAACATTTTTTAGGAATTTCTTGAGCACTGGAGGGGGATGATTCCTTTCAGAGCAGCAAATCTCTTTTTCTCAGAGTAGGATCCCTTAGTATGATGTTATTATTAATACATGCAACAACAAACATAAGGCCAAGTAAAATTGATTCCATGTTTCTTTTTCAGCCCTGCTTTCCATTTTCAGCCCACCTTATTACTTTGGTATTTATTATTTTTTCAAGTGGATGTGAAATGAAGAAAAATCGGAAGAAATTGAGGCAATGAAGTAACATACATCATTTTACTGCTTTATATTGTTTTTAGCTTCTGTTTTGAATGGGAAAAAGGAATTTTAATTCAGAAAATATGTGTTGTGATAAATCTCATAGGGCATTTGTGTGTAAGGAGGGGGGGGGGTTTATCAAATATCAAACTTGGAACTTCAAATCTGGATGAGAAGCTAGAACACAATTTTAATTTCCTTTAACACAGATGAAATAATAGGGATGAGGAAGTTGTTTGCCAAATAGAGTGAAGATTTAAATTTTTTAAGGACAATTATAAGTATTATATAAATGAGAGAATTTTACCATAAATCAGATGTGGCTAACCCAGATTAAAATAAAATTTTATTTTATTGTATAGTCCACTATTATTATACCCCCGCCAAACGAAGTTTGAAGGGGGTATATAGGAATCAGTCGCCGGTTGGGCGGTCGGTCGGTCGGTCGGTCTGTTGCAAATCTTGCGGATCGAACTACTTTCTCAGTTTTCGACCAAAAGTCAAGAAATTTGGTACACACATTGGTCTTGGTGGGAAGATGTGCAAGACATATTTTTTGGATGTGTCGGAAGCTGCGTTGCCATGGAAACGGCATATCTATGGTAGTAAATCAGGGAAAAATCTTGTGGAGCGAACTACTTCCTCAGTTTTCGACCAAAAGTCAAGAAAGGCTGTTGTCACGGGGTGGGGGTATTAATCATCATCTTCAGTGATATTTCTAGTTTTCATTGATATAATCATGCAGGATTCCCAATGAAAGACCTTTTTAATGATAGCATTTTTATCAGTTATTGTTGCTTTTTAAAGCATTTAGGGGCAAATTTATCCCACAGCCCCTGTCTATTTTTTCACTGGGCTTATAGTCCATGAAAACTATGATGCAAGGAACACTCTGTCAAGAGCAAACAAAGTGATATTGACATGAGAAAGTTGAATAACAAGTAATTGACCAAATCCTATTTCACATACTTCAGTAGGAATGGATGAAATAGTATTTTACAATCAATCAGTATCAGACAAAGCTTAGCCTAGTAAACTGCAGGCAATGCTGTCCTTTCCTTGTCAATAAAACAAATGTAAAATATTAAAGTGTGAATATTTTACAAGTTGTCTGCCCTCTGTAACTGGAAGACAGAGTACACCTTGTGATAAACGTCTTCTGATGAAAGGTGGTTGTTGTGGAAGAGAGCATCTGTCATACTCTGAGGAGACAAAGTGAGGAATAAGATCAGAGATCAATGATGAAAGCACATGTCTAGTAATCAAGGAATTCACACTTCACACCACTTGAAATCAGAGCACTTAACCCTCCCTACCATTGACCTTATCCTCCTTGTTTCCTTTGTAAACACTCATTTAAAAACACTTTCTATTACGTGAGAGGAGGCCTGATCAGTGAAAAAGACACAGGAGGAGCATGCAGTTTAGCTCTGGAAAGCTTCAAAGGAGATGTGAAAAAATAAAAAATAATACAAAAAAAAATAAAAACAAGGAAGTCTCTCTTTTACTAAAAGAAGTACAAGAAGAGCTCCCCTGAGCACAAAAGTTAATTTAACACTGGGCCTAGCTTTACATAAAATGTCTCACATGGCAAAATGCATTTATAATGTACATGCTTTTGTCATTCTCTTTGTGTCTTTCATGATTAAGACTGAAGCATTCAATAGATTAATTTTAGGTGCTTAATGCCCCCCCCCAACTGGACTACTACCACAGTCATTAGACTTTCAAATGAATTTGATATGCAAAATTTACTAAATGCATCTTGAGTGCTCAATAACATTCTGTACAAATAGTTTATCTGCAAAATCTGGATTATTGTTGTATTTAATGAGAAGTTTTATTTGTGAAGGATTTTCAGAGTATGTTTCATTCAGTCACCCCTAACTAGCAAGCAGGAAAGAAAGGGTAGTGTTTCATAGTTGGGGTGATGAAGGAGTCCGAAACTAAGCTGTCATATTCAATTCATAAATATGACATCTACCCTAATATCTCTATTGCACAAGTCCTCTGCTATAGTGCCACTAGATGCCAAAGAAATTACAAACAAATGTCATCTCTCCAGTTGCCCGCCCACTTCACCCCACTCATCCTAAGGGAACTTTGTGATGGCTGTCCTGACCCTTGCTGGCTGTTTTTTCGTTAGTTCAAGTGATTAGGATTTAAAAGGCCTTATGATGTATGAATCCTTCCATGTCAGAAGGGCAAGGTATTGACAGAGTCCTTAGGCCAGATTGGACCTTGGGAAGTGAGTTTCATTGGACCTCTATCATGTCTCTCAAATTCGCTTCTAGAAGTTTCTGAATTCTAGATTGTTAGATGATACTGAAAACCAGAAATGATGTACAAACTGCAGGATTGAGTTATTAAAGAAGAGCATTTCAAGTTTGACTCAAATATTTCATTGTTATTATTTGCAATAAGATGTGCAGTGTGTACACAATATAGGTTTGATACTGTTACTATATCCGCAGATTTATTATGTGTTAGCACTTTAAAGATGCTGGAAATCTTGAGACTTTCCTGAAGTATTAATTTCACTTGTCTTAATTGTACAGCAGAAATAAATTGCTTTGCTTGCATGGACAGACAAAGGTCAATTGTGCTCACTAATTGGCCAGTGGCAGGGGATGGGAATGTAAGGGGCAGGCAGGGTGTAGGAATCCCCTAAACCTTTTTGCCCCTCTTAGCAATCAGCTTTTGTATAGAAGTATCAAGGCTTGCTATATCGCTTTGCAAACCTTAACTTTTTCCTTTGCCTTCGTCTAGCCTCCCCCAGTTTTCAAATTTCTGGCGTAACACTGCCATTTTTGCTCCTGGATTTCTTGTCAGGAGGGGAAGAACAAGAATCAGAAGGGGGAAGAGAGATTGAATTTGAAAAGCATATGTAGTTTAAAGGAGAATGAAGGTCAAAACATTGTAATCAAGCGTTTACAAACTAAAATTGTACTTGTTTGAATGATCCAAACATGTCACAAATCTGATGTACCATATTTGAGTAAATTCAATCTTAAAACATGGACTTGCGACGATCTGGCACGGACATGGGCGCCGCCATGTTATGCGGAAAGTGACGAAATTGCGCTATAGTGTGTGATTGGCTGTTACCATTCATAGCTATCATTCAAAATGATGTCTCTACAAAACGTGTACAAAATATAATTTAAAGCAGATCTGTATCTAAAAATATTGAAAAACTGTAATTTACGTATTTAAAATGAAATAAAAATAGTGATAACAACAATACAATTAATTTTACACTGATCTTTAGATTATCAAATAGGCCTGTTTACAGATAATTGTATGCATACCTTTATGACAAAGGTTGCTAATGACAACTCCATACCTTGCAAACCAGAGCATGCCCAACGTAGCAACAACTAATGTATGCAAGCTGGATTTCACGTGTATTTATAGTAGTAGGTGAATGGAATAACTCATCACTAGGTCCTCGGAGAAAAAAACATCCATACACACTATGAACACGATGACAAAGAAAGCGGACAAAATATACAGCTCCTCATTGTATCCTCCACAATTGTTCTGGTAACAAAAGAACATCCCTTCATTGCTATTGTATAAAATAAGTAGAACAGGTGAATATGCATGTGACACCTGTTCTACATACTTTTACATAATAGCAGTGGAGGGATGTTCTATTGTCCACCAGAGCAAGTGTGGGAGGTACAATGAGGAGCTGTATATTTTGTCCGCTTCTTTGTTCGCCATGTTCATAGTGACATTTGAAACATTAAAGGACAATTAACCCCACATGATATTCTAGATGCGGTATTGTCTGCTACGTCTTTCCATGGAGGCTGCCATTTTGTGCATGACACGGATCATTAGGTACCATATGCATTGATAATAGCCTACCTTTACAACAGATACGTCGCTTTGTTCTGATTTTATTACGATTGTTATTGGCCATGGGCCTAGATAATTGACGACCCATGAGTTCTAATAGCCATCCTGTAATGCAGATTCCTCGCTTTGTTTTGGTATTGTTACGATTGTCTCCGTCCTTGACGTCAATTCTCCGTCTCCACGTACAGAAAGTATATTTTTATGAACAAATTAAGACCTTTTAAAAAATATATAAAACTAAACTTACATTTCAGAATATGTGACTATATCTAATATATATTTGTCCTCTAAAAATCAATTACAAGTTAACGATGAAGGAAATATTACTTGGGATGAAAAATATTTTCGTGTACACATAAAGTAATGGCAGCCCCCTTATTATTGCTAGCAGACAATAACTTGGCTGGAAAATAGTGATTTATATCTATATCCTGTGTTTTTACATGAAATTGCATGTATCAAATAAGAGGCATATACTACACCATTCAAAATAAGCTAATTCATACGCTGAGGTTAATTTCCCTTTAAAGTAGATATTCAAAGAAAATCACAAATATGGCAATTAATGTATCACTAGAAACTGGGAAGCTTACAGATGGCAATCGTATAAGTTTTATGTCAACTGCGTATCTGGTGATTATAAAAACAACACAAATAAAAGCTCTTCTCAGCATCTGGAATATCCGAGGATTCGCCAGAAATATAGCGATGTTTTGATGTCGTCACACTCGGGTTTCGATCCTGCTTAAGCAGACGACGTCCTATAATGAATGAACGTAATTGCAATGCAATTATTTATCAAATTATAAAGAGTTTGGTGTATTTAAACATGACCTTATTTCACACCATTATAAAGGGAAAGTGAAACTGATTCTGATAGCTAAAACCGTTTGATTGTAAATACATAGGAGAAGGGTCAATGATCAATGAAATAAACCCCACTTTCAAATTGAAAAGCCCTCCGAATAATAGCAGGATGGTATTCGTTCCCTCTTGAAACGCCGAACATGCCCCGGTGCAAGCAGCTGAAAATACAATGGCGTCTTATTTTGTTTACAAGTGACTGATTCCTTTATTTTTTTAACGCTGCATTTTTCATCAAAATAATACCATACACGAAGTTAAGAGTGAGGCAACAGACTAACATTAAGACTGACGCTAGTGAAGGAAGAGAAATAAGTGAAGAGGAGATGACAAAATAGGCTCTGAAAAATGTGTAAGATGTTATGGGACATCGTCTGCTTAGACAGGACTGGTCCAGGGTGTGTCGTCACATATCTCAGCAGCGTTCGAGGAGCTCTTCAGCTGCTATATCGGGGGCTGTATTTTACCGTTTTATAATTGATAATAATCATTACTTCAAATGTTTCCAAGCGTTGAATTTGGATAACCTTGTTTAATTTATGCCATCTATGCAATAATAAGTATTAAGCCAATATTTAAAATCATTAACGTTCTACTTTAAGAAACAGGTCTATTTGGTAATCTAAAGATCAGTGTAAAATTAATTGTATTGTTGTTTTCACTATTTTTATTTCATTTTAATGTAAATTACAGTTTTTCAATATTTTTAGATACAGATCTGCTTTAAATTATATTTTGTACACGTTTTGTAGAGACATCATTTTGAATGATAGCTATGAATGGTAACAGCCAATCACACACTATAGCGCAATTTCGTCACTTTCCGCATAACATGGCGGCGCCCATGTCCGTGCCAGATCGTCGCAAGTCCATGTTTTAAGATTGAATTTACTCAAATATGGTACATCAGATTTGTGACATGCTTGGATCATTCAAACAAGTACAATTTTAGTTTGTAAACGCTTGATTACAATGTTTTGACCTTCATTCTCCTTTAAGATATAAACCAGGCAATGTTACTTACAAAGTAAAAATATTTCTTTGTTTACAAGGGTTTTTATGGATAAAATATGAGATTGCCTCATGGCAGTTCTTATGAATTCGTTCAGCTGTATCACGCTTTCCAATGATAAATGATTTGTTAATCATGTATTGACCATGCTCTTACTCTACGGAGAAAGTGATGTGATTGGAGGATATGGAGAGTGAGAAATGGGTAAGAAGGTGCTCCAACTTTTGCTCATGCAACAGTTGCTGATGCTCCAGATTATTTTTTGTCAAAGATAGAGGATTATGGTTCAGATTGCAATTGATTTTCAGGTTAGGTTTAGGGTTAAAGGTAGGGTTACATGTAGGTTTAGGTGTAGTGTTTGGTCCAGTGTTGATGTCATCTTGCAAGCTTCTTTCCCATTTGCTCAGTACAGGAAATTTCATAAATTTTTCATTTTCTTATTTGTTGATAAAATAAAAGAATAGTCAGGTTTTTGTAAAACATATGCAATAATTATATCTCCGGTGTACGTATGATTGAATATATTCTGTAGAAAAGTGGAAAGTTATGAATTCTTTTTAATTCAGGGCAAATGGGAGAGGAGCTCACAAGATACGTCACAGAGTTGCCAATTTGTCTTTGATTGATAACAACTTCAAAATATCATAACTTTCTTATTTCTCATCAGATTTTTCTCAAGCTTCCATTAATCTTTTTCTTTGAATTTTCTGCTTCTTTTAAAACCAAGGGTGGACATTCCCTTTAATCTGAGTAAGATAGGAGAGAGAAAGAAGAATAATGAGAATGGAGAATAAAAAGAGACTGTACGTGGGTGATTTTTTAAAAGAGGGTAGTAATTTTGTATGATTTTCACCATGAATTTGTCCATGTTGATATATCATCATATATTCTTTCCTGAAGTCCGAATTTCACTGACCACAAATTTCACTGACTAAACAACAATGCAGATTCTCCAATGATATCCAACTGTGAAGCTGAGGCCTTGCAGGGAAAAGTGGTGTAGTATGTCCTCCAATTCCAAACCCAAATTCAAATTATCCCCTCATTCAGACCAGGGAAGTGTTAGTCTCTCTAACACTTCCCTGTTCAGACTATACATGTAGAAATTCACTGTATGGGTGTACAAGAAACATATATATATCCATAATTTTCTCTTGTCTGAATGTCATATATCGAGACACATTTAATGATCATGTGATATTCTTTTTAGATGTCTATAGTATTTGTACAATATGTGTATTCACAAAGTTTATACAACAAGATTATTTCTGTACAATACTGTAAAACCAGAAATTTTCGCATGCATGAAACTTTCGTGAGTGGTCGAGAGTCGCAGGAGTTTCATGCCATGAAATTATAAAATTTCAAAATTACAATTGAAACAAAATAGAATTATTGCAATTCACTAAAGTTTCTTGCTGCAAAATTGGCTGTCATTAACAATTTGCAAAAGTTTTATGTTGTGAAAGTTTCTGGTTTTACAGTAGTGTATACAAAAGTAACAAATTTTTATCTTTCTTTTTTAAACAAAAAATAGAAAAAGATGGAATTAAAAAAAAAATGAATTTAGAATACCTCTAGGTGATAAAAAGCATTTATCATCTCTTACTGTCTTTGCAGCTGCTTGAGTTGTGAATTTCTCATGCTTCTGTACTATTTATCTACGAAAATCAAAGTTTATCTGACAACTTGATTATGGGGGCTTAGGACACATGTTTTGTCCTGTGGATCACTCAATACCCCATGTCACGGAGGAGTCAAGGGACCATTGGGGATCTACGTGGTTATGGAACCAGCCCTGGACTGGTATTCGTTACTGACCCTAAACTTCTGGGCTTGATAGAAAGATCAGGAAGAAATGAAAATAACCCCTACCAAATATTTTGAATGCATGAGCGATAATCTTTCATCTTGATTCCTACCAGAGCTTTGGGCAAATTCCCAATCCACAGGGTTTTCAGCTGATGGGCATATATATCTAGACGATTTGAGATTTGTGGATGCATGGTTTTTCAACTTCACCTGTTGGATTAAGGCATGCTTGTAATGACATTGCTGGTGTTCATCATGTATCATTTGGTTTTTGGTAAAATAGACTGTTTTCAATTTCTAGATATGAGTAAAGTAATTGAAACAGTGATAACAAATTCAAATTAATTACATGTATCTTGCTTTGGATCCACATAATGCCAAGTGGCCTAAATGTATTGTTGGGTCCGTAAAGAGATACCTTCAGTGCAAATTTACATTTTCTATAGAGCTTTCACCTATGACCCTGCAGTATTTGTTATGAATCTCTCGCTGGTCATGAGGAAACCTTGTGAATTTTATCCTTGGGTTGGTCTGTGCTACATTTGCAGGATTTTTTCTTTCTTTCAAGGTCTAGAATGAGATCATCAATGTTTTGGTTAGTCTGCTTTCCAGGGAGAATGAATTGTTATCCCCTCTCAATGAATATGACTTTATCTGATGAGTTGTTGACTTTGTAGACCATAATGTCTATTAGTGCCCATTCTCTCATTGAGAAAGAAGCAATTGATTTGGGTAGTGTGGACCAATTACTGTCATATTGAAAAATAATACTAGTTTCCATTGCAAGATAATTCCTCTAAAAATAAGGCTAGGCGTGTGGGGGGGGGGGGGGGGGGGGGGGGGGGGGGTAACCTCGCTATTCATAACGTGTAAGTTCCTATACCTGAAGGTCCGCTATTCATAAAACGGAAACGGGGTCACTATTCATAAAGTCATAAGGACCATTATTCATACACACTACTATTTATTCATTATTAGCTGTCATTATGTATAGCGGTCCCCATCATGGACAGCATGAGTGGCATCGCCCGGGTCCAGATATTAAGGGGGCACTGGTATTGAGTGGAGAAGGCACTGCATGGTCTCACTCCTGCTTATACTTTAAAGTGATTTGGTAACTTTGTAGAGGCTTGATAAAATCTGAGCTGCCTGGCCTTACATGCTATCAGTGTATGTAATATGGTGTAAAAATGAAGCCCAGGGGGAAAAGAGCACTTCAAAATCATCATTATCCTTCACAAAAGTAAACATATGCAAGTGACTGGAAATACCAGACTCATTTTCCCCCATAGACTCAGTGTTAGACTAAAGCGTATGGCCATACACTTTCGTAAATGGGAGTATTCAGTCATAGATATATCTTAACAATAGTATTATATATTTAAAAAACCTTTCTTTGCCTGGCTATTTATTTATCCTTCTGAACACCATTATACAAGACAGATCAAAATTCAACAATTTATTAAATCAAGCCTCCACAAAGTTACTGAATCCATTTAAGGAAATTCCAGCGTGAATACAAGTGGATTGTAAAAGAAACAGAAAAATTAAAGAAACACGTCGGTGAAAATTTGAGCAAAATATGATAAGAAATGAGAAAGTTAAACACAAATTGGTAACTCTGTGATGTATCTTGCAAGCTCCTCTCCCATTTGCCCTGTACCCCCAAATTCATTAATTTCCGTTTTCTCTAATACAAATATTCAAACATACATGCACCGTAGATATAATCATTTTTACACAAAATCTGTATGAAACAAATGAAACAAATCTATTCCTTCATCAGAAACTAAAGAAAGAGATTTAATGAAATTTTCTGTACTGAGCAAATGGGAGAGGAACTCGCAAGATATGTTATGGAGTTACCAATTTGTGTTTGATTGATTACACTCGCAAGATATGTTATGGAGTTGCCAATTTGTGTTTGATTGATTACAACTTCAAACAATCATAACTTTCTTATTTCTTATTTCTTTTGCTCAAACTTTTACTATTCTGTTTTTCTCCATTTTCTGATTTTATTTAAATCAACTTAATACCAGGGTGGACCTACCTCACAGTACAAAACCTACCTCACAGTATACACCACTTCCTATGTAGACGTGATCAAACGTACTTTTTTCAGTTGCTTTGAGACGTTTTCTTTCAAAATGTAATCGCATGACCACAACCCAACTTCATCTTTAATCGATGAAATGCAAACTAACAAGGCCATTAATTAGGGGAGGGTGTAGGAGGGGGTTGTAGTGTCTTCTTATCATGTTCCCTTTCCCCTCTCCCTCTCTTCTTTCTTTTTCTCTTTTTGTCTTTTATTTACCGTGTGACGGAGGGCATGTGCCCCACCCTCTTCCAGATTTCAATGAAACCTTCAAATGGAAATGAGTTTTATCTCATCATTGCGAAGACTAAACTGTGTTTATTTTCTATTTCCTTTTTTTTAATCTCCTATTCAGATTTGTTGCATCAGATTTTGCAGATAATAAATGGCACAAGATAGCAGTTGGCATCAACAAGAACCAGATAAAAGTTTACATGGATTGTGCCGAGGTTGCAACACTACCAACAAGAGCTGGTAATGCAAGGATAGATTTCACCACAGCAGGGAAATTTGTGGTCGGAGGACATTATAATGAAAATGATGTTCCATTTAGGGTAAGGACATTTTGTACATCACATTTATTTGTGTTATGTTTTAATTTAAAAATGTGATCGTGTGTCTTCCAATGAGACTGGAAATTTAAAAATCTGGAAAATCTCTAAACCTGTAAAGAGTTTTGTGTTATTAATTACCTGCATACTGCATTATTCATGTTTTGTTTTAATGCCAAACTTTTGCCTCAGTCATTTTCTTCTATGTTTCAGCCTAACAGCACCATTCACTCCTATCCCACAAGGCAGGCATCAAACATACATTTAGTCAATCCCTGCACCATGTTAGCACATAAATCAATCAGACACAGCTCTCCAGATTGCTGGAATTCTCTATCATAAAATATCCCTAATTTGCAAACCCCACATTCGGTTTAAAATGGCTGTAAAGTGAACTCTCCTTTCAAAGATGCATGAATTCTAAGGTACATAATTCAAAGGATGCTTGTATTTATGTTTACATTGTAATCAATATTTTATGTATTTGTACTTTTTTCACTATTCTTATCGAAGACTTGATATATTATTGGTCAACAATAGGGCACCCCTTCACCTTTCTGATTCCTCTTTTCTGCTTCTACTTTCCCTTTGTATATAGTGTAAATAAACTTCTCTCTCTTTCTATTTTTTTTTTAACTCAGGGAACTAATCCATGAGATATGATTAATGTAGGCCTATGCCTAGGTGTTACAACTACTCAAGCTTTATAAGCTTATATTGCAGCACCTTTGTGTGTTCATTATGTATACTCTGGCTCCGTGTACTCTATTTTTTATCTGCTGTATCTGTATTATGAAATTATGAACATGCATGAATGAATAAATAAATAAATAAATAAAATTAAAAATGAAACAATATGAGATGGACACAAGTTGTGATAATTAAAAAATTATTTGGTTGAATGAAAGGAAAATAACAGTAGTTGGTTCTTGTTTAGTGCTCATGTCTATTGTGTTGCTGCAATATTGTTATCCTGGTTATAGCCAGCGGTGTTATAGCAGCCAGTATGTAGCTTGGTCAAGCCAAGGAGTTGTGATAACTCCTTGGTCAAGCTTATCAATTACCCGTTTGCTACTGGATATAGTGGCAAATGAAGATTAATGTCTTGCTAAAGGCTCAAGTTTGAATCCTCAGTCCTTTGATTTGAACGTCATGTGAACGAACCACAGTACCACTACCCACAACAATCTTTAGCAATATTTTAACAGTATAGTTCACAAACCTTTGTCAGTTTTTTAGCTTTGTGTTTAGTGAAAAAAGGAGAAATAAGAGAATTGCATTAAATAAAGTGTTAGCAAACAAGTTCTGGTATATTTTTAGAATTTTAAATTTTGTCAGTTTTGTTAGTTTTATACGTAGGGAGAAAAAAAAACAGAAATGCACTTCTTTCTACATTTTTTGTGCAGTTGGCAAATGAGGCTAGGAATATTTCAAAGTCAGTTATGTCCTCATTTCATAAATACTTGGTAAAAAGAAAATAAGAAGAGAGAAATGTAATTTTCCTATAAATTTATTGTTCAGCCAACATATGCTCTGAATATTAAGTTTGGTGTACTGGGCTTGTGAATGAGTTGAGATGATGGAATTGGAACCAAAAATGGAGTAACATATTGTGACTAGTGTAATGCCCAAAGAATACCATATTTGGATGAATTCCTTGCTCTGGTTCCTGCACTGCACACAGTAGGAATCATGCCCTTTGGCAGTTGGCTGCTGGTAGCACATACCTATTTCCAGAAGTTGCTCCTCAAGGCATAATTTAGGAATATTACAAGTAGGTCATTTGCCATTCAGTGTGGCAAAACGCTGTGAAACATCAGAATTTCTTTTGGTCATAAAATAACCAATGTCCTACTGTGTATCTTAATGTAGTTGACCTCATTTGACTCCAAAACTAAAAACTGTTGCTAAGTGATACTTTTCTCTCACTCCATCCCCTCTCCTTTACACCCTCTGGATTGTTTTCTGGATATACAGTGTGTCCCAGAAAAATAAGAAACCAGATTTCATGGCATAAATCATAATGAATAATTTCCTTGATGATCAGATATACATGTAGGAAAAGCTCTGCCTCTCTTCTTTCATTTGATGCACAATTTTTTATTCATAATTCACACATGATTGAATTAAAACAATGGAAAAAGGTGGTACCAAAATTTCATTTGCACAAACCAATTACAAATTTGGGTGAGTTTTTAGGGTAGTAAACGTACATGTAATCATATTGAAAAAAGGAAAACATCACATAAAAATTCATAATATTCTCTTTCTTATAACAGCTCAGGCATAGAAAATCAATAATATATGCTAGAGAACAAGTAAAATGAAAACATGCTTGAATTCTGCCCAAATGAGTGGATGGTTGAGTTAAAGAAGCCATTCAGCTTTTCTGACCTAACAGCTGACAATGGACTTATGCTTGGGTAACATTAGAGATGGTCGGGGTATAAAAAGGCTGATAATTATGGATACTTGGATGACATGCCTTTCTTCCGCCACATTCTTTTCTGATATGGCAGTTCTTCTTTGACAAGATCGTCCCTTGTTGACATTGAGGTTTGTCCCTCCCTGCTGATAAAATTTGTTATGTTTCTCCGTAATGTAGACTTCGCAGAAACGTCGCGATCTGGAAATCTCCCATTGAAGGCGACAGGAACTTGCTGCATGCTCCCAGAGCGAGCACATTCCGTTAGATGAACACCCCTTTATTCATTGGTCAGATGCATGGTCATGCAACCTAAAAAGATGGTTTGCTTAATTTTCAGCCTTTTTATTACCCCCAACCATCTTTAATGTTCCTTTTCATTCCCCATGTTTCTTTTCATTCCCCATGTTTGTGTAAATTCACCCAAGCATTAAGTCCATCGTAAGCTGCTAGGTCTGGATTGCTGAATGGCCTCTTACTGAACTCAACTATCCACTCATTTGGGCAGAAATCAATCCTGTTTAAGTTTACTTGTTCTCTGGCATACATCATTCATTTCTTACAAATGAGGTGTCGTATAAAAGAGAAAATTATGAATTTTTCTGTGCTGTTTTTTTTTTCTTCAAAATAATTGCTTACTACCCTAAAAACTCATTCAAAGTAGAAATTTGTTCATGCAAATGAAATTTTGGTACCACCACATTCCATTATTTTAATTCAATCATGCGGGAATTATGAATGATAAGTTGTACATCAAATGAAAGAAGAGAAGCAGCGCTTTTCATACATGTATGTCTCATCAAGGAAATTATTTGTTATGATAGAAAATTTCTGCCATGAAATCCGGTTTCGTTTTTTCTGGGACACACTGTATTTTCTCATTTTCTTTATCTTCGTCTTTCTTTTAGTTTCTTCATACTCTCTTACTCACCGTATTGTTTTCTTTCTTTTTCTGTATTTCTGTCTTACAGACTTTTTGTAATATTATCTCTTTCTCCCTCTCTTTATCAGTATGCAAGTTCTTCTCTTTCAAAATACACTCCCTCAAATATTTCCTTTTCTCAAAATATCATCAGCGAATAGCCAGAAGGGCATTAACGCACTTCTCTTTCTCAGCAGACAATTTCATCTACGGAGAGCCAAAAGGCTGTTAACTCATCATACATGTAAGGCATACCAGTTAATGCCCTTCTGGCTGTCAGCAGGTGATATCATCTACTGAAAGCCAGATAAGCATCACTTAAAGGCATATTAATTAATGCCTTTCTGGCTCTCAGTAGAACAGTAAATAAATCCATGAGGAAAACATTATCCAAGAAAGAGTGAAATTTGAACAGGAGGGGTCAATCAGCTTAACTTGACAGGGGAAGAAGAAGATTGGATAGCTTCATGATCTGTCATAACCCTTGTAGGCAGTGGTTAGGTGATGAAAAACATACCTTGTAAGGTTTAAGGCCCTATGTTCTGTCAACCCTGTGGGCTGACCTCAGACACTTTTTCATGTACACAGTGGCGGATCTAGGCAGGGGCGCCCCCTTTAATTTTTGAGTTTTGTGATTTTTACCATGGGAGGGGACCCCACCCACATCCTCTGCTCCCTCGCCGCTGGCACCCCCCTCCCCATTTCAAATTCCTGGATCCTCCAATGTGTACATGTACATGTCATATATAACCTGTCTTAGTGGCCACCTGTCTTAGTGGCCACCTGTCTATAGCGGTCAACTGTCTATAGTGGTCACTTATATTGCCTCCCTGTAGCAAGAAATATGTGCTTTAGAACCTGTCTATAAAGGCCACCTGTCTACAGTGGCCACTTTTTCTGTTTCCCTTGGGTGGCCTTAATAGACAGGTTTGACATGTACATATATAAAGTGCGTTTAAGGAACAAAGGAATCCCAACTTTGAAAATTTCTTGTAAATAAACTATATGTATACTGACAATTAAATCCATACCATATGAAAGAGTAATTCATATTCTTTCCAATGTTAACTTGTTTAGGTTTCTAGGGTCATGCATCACCGAACACCATTGTCTTTAAATTTTATTTGAAGATTTGACTTTGCTGATTTTAAAAAATGTCAGCTTTTTGTTGAAAATCGGCGGAAGATGTCTGCAGCACTCAAGACAAATGAACATGTTCTCTGAGCTCTATGAAGATCTCGCTTCTTCTTGTCCAAGTTTATGACTAACAACATGTTCCATGCTTCTGAAGTTCATTAGATTCTTTGTTGAGGCGTAAATTTAATCATTTTGTGATTTGCTTACTGAGGCATGGCCATGGATAGAAATCAACACTATGAACATGACGAACAAAGAAGCGGACAATTTATGCAGCTCCTCATTGTACCCTTCACAATTGGACTGGTTAACAAAAGAACATCCATTCATTGCTATCCTGTAAAAATATGTAGAACAGGTGTCACATAATAGTAGTGAAGGGATGTCCTTTTGTTTACTAGAGCTATTGTGGAGGGTACAATGAGGAGCTGCATAAATTGTCCGCTCTCTTTGTCACCGTGTTCATAGTGCAAGGTAGTTAACAAAGCCATTCAACCCAAACATGCCTATTGTGTTTTACAAGAAAGTGGACTAGATTTTTGCACAAAATTTTGAAGACACTTGTGTTCAATGATGCATGACCCTGGAAACCTAAACAAAATACCACTGGAAAGCAAATGAATTACTCTTTCATATGACATGAAATTAAACGCTGTTAAATATAGTCCATTTACGGGAAATTTTCAAAATTAGGTTTAAAATTATTATTTTCATTCTTTATCCTTTCTATTATGCATTTCTTTTTTTTCTTTCCTTTCTGTGTTTTCTTCTCTCATTTTATCATTTCCTTATGTATTTCTTTGTTTTTCTTCTTTCTATTATTACGTTTTTCTTTGTTCTCCCTTCTATCCTCTTCTCTTCATATTTCTTTATGTATTCTTTGATTTTCCTTCTCTTTTTATCTTTTCGTTATGTATATCTTTGCTCTTTTTTTTTTCATTTATCCTATGTATTTTTTTTCATTTCCATCTTTGAAGTACGCATAATCATAATGTGATATGCACTATACAAGAACTAACTTGTTACATAGAAATTGATGGACTAGGGCCTGGGTTCTTAATTATTTTGTCAGGCGGGCCAGAAATATTCTTAAAATTACGTCGTGGGCCACTGAGTATTAACACATACATATAAAGACGTTTGGGGCTCACGTCTCAAGTGCCCAAATACTTTGTTTATTAGCTTTCTAGCTTTTCAATTGAGTGAGCGAACGAAGCTTGCGAGCAAAAAATTGACACTTAAGAATCGTGAAAATCTAATTTAGATCATCTGAGATACAAAAATTACAGAGAGACCATTTCACTGCCCGGAAATGAGATTACGGTGCCCGAATGCTTCAGCCCCCATCCTCCGCCTCAGATGTTAATGCATACATACCTGAATTGCTCATCTAAGGACAGTCAAACGACTTTAGAATGCTTCTCCCGTGTCCTTATTTTTTCTTTGTTTCATGTTTGTTTTTTTTTTTTTAGATTATATGTATGTGGTAGAACAGGGAACGGATATGATAATGCTTTTTGCGAGCGAGCGAAGCAAGTGAGCAAAATATTTGATACTTTTATTCCTAACAATAGGATGATATTATATTATGCATCACCATAGTATTTAAAAAACAAGATTTTTTTTTCTTACTAGATATTTTTGGTGGGCCGCATGAAATCGTCTCGTGCCGCAAGTGGCCCATGGGCCACACTTTAAGAACAAGGGGACTAGGGGATGGATGGACCATTATATTATACACAAAACTAGACTGAAAGAGGCCGCTTCTCAATGAACAAAATAATAAGAAGGTTTTGTCTTTGTATTGCCCTATAACTGCAGAATTGAAAATATCTTTCATTAGGTTTGGCTCTTGTGGTAATTTTCTGATGCTTTACAGTCATAATGAAGTTAGCCTTGGTGGAATATATACTGAACAAGAATTTTCTTGATATTACCATGTATTCTGTCCAAAGCAATCATGGTATAAACATTCTGAAATGTTTTGTTGTTTGTTTATAGTGACTGTAAATTGCATATTAAAACCTTTCAGTTTTTAAAGACGGTAACCTTTGTTTGTAAGGTACAGATAGTGATATTTTCTTTTACCTTTATGATTTTCCATCTTGACGGAACTTATTCTTTTCATTTCCATCCAGGGGGACATCAAAAATTTGATATTTTCTGATGACTTCAAAGCTACAAAGGACTGTGAATTTGTGTACCCATGCTACAGAGAAGGAGGGGTGCTTGTAACACCTGTAAGTATTATGTCATCATTCTCCCCATACTAGTATGAAGGAATGTTCTGGATTTGACATTTGGCCCCTGACTTCATGTGTTGGGAAATAAAGCAGGATGCAGGTTGAATTTGTTAGTGAATGATGATGGCAACTGTATGTGTGGGTTATTCCTATGAAATTAGAATGTGATGAACATTTTATGTTTTGTAGAAATACGGATTGGGGGTGGTTGCACAGGGGGGGTAATCTAATAAAATTTAAACCTATCCTGGATCTAACGTCAAGTTTTGACATAGTTAAACCGAGGTCTATGACGCGATTTACACCAAGCTTTTAGGCCGGGCCTCGGGCCGGACCGAGGACGGCCTAAAGCTTGGTGTAAATGCAAAGCCGGCCAGAGGCCCTCCCGAATTTGGGACTACCTCTGGAGGTAGTCTCGGGCCGGCCTGAGGCCGGTTTACACCAAGCTTTTAGGCCGGGCCTCGGGCCGGCCCGAGGACTGCCTAAAGCTTGGTGTAAATGCAAAGCCGGCCAGAGGCCCTCCCAAATTTGGGACTACCTCTGGAGGTAGTCTCGGGCCGGCCTTTTTTTTTTGTAAATGGAAAGGAGGCCTCGGGCCCCCAATGTTGCGCGCGATGCGACACTGTTACATAACAACAAACAAAACGCGCAAAGTACATCCGGAGTATCTGGCGTGCAAGCATCAACTGAACTAACCTCCGACATATTGTATTATAAATTTGATTAAGATATCAACACAGATGACAATATTCTTGAAATATCACCTTCTTAAAGTGTCCTTTTTTGAATTTCCTGATGCTGGTAAGAGTTTTCTTATTTTGTTCCTGAACGGACTGCATTTTTGTAGATCATCATCGACATGTGCGATAAATAAAATGTTTTGTTTACATGTAAAGCGACACGTGCGGTGAGTTTGGGAAAGGAGGCCTTAAGTGCCGGCCCAATATTCGGTGTAAACCCCCAAAATTGTGGGCCTTGGCTGGCCTTTTGGTGTAAATCGGGTCTAAATTTTCCTTTTGTTAAACATGACTTTAGACAGAGTGATGGGTATAACTGAATTAATAAAATACCAACCATTGTGTCCCCAGCCATATTTGAGAACCCTTTTTGGTGTGTTATAAGAGATATTTAAGTCCTGTGCCCCTTCCCATTTCCTTGCCTGACAATGAAAAAGAGTCATATTGCACACTCTGAGGCTTTCCATAAAGAGCTCCAATGAATGAAGAAAATGATCTTAACACATTCCATCCAGCTGCATGATGCAGCACAAATTCAGACTAGAAAGCTCCTCCTAATATATACATGTATGTTTACTGACAGTAAAACTTAATGAGGGTTGGCACTTAGCATGACATTGAAACCATGACTCTGTGTTTCTAACAGGGTCATGGGGATTACAGACTAATCTACCCATTAAAGGAGTTATGTAATTACCCATCATCCAGACTTTTATTGGTGATGTTTAATCTCACCAATTAACTGCCATTTGGAGGAACACTAGCTTGCAGGGAAATAAGAACAGAGGGGTGGGGATGGCAATAGTTACAATTATCTTCAGAGAGATGTGAAATGGAGGCAGAGGGGCTTGTCTGAGGTATTTGATTGCTATCCCATACATTACCAAAAGAAAAATATAAACAAAAATGAACATTGTAAATGTCATTTTCCTTGCTATTTGATCATATCCAAGTTCTGGCCGTGCTGTCAACTTCATAGGATGCACTAAAATCCCTGAAATCTTAACCCACACATCACTGAAATCAATAATGCATAAGACAAAATACCTTTAACTTTATAGTGGACTTGCCCAAATAGATGTGCGCTCATGCGCATTACAAGTCATCGTTTAGCAAACAATGTTTAAAATTAAGCCTGAGTCATATCGAATATTTCATAATCCGGGATTCGACGGCTTTGATCCGGTCGAATACCGGTGCATCGATAAATGATGGGCGGTGAAAAAAGAGTTGCACACAGTTGCACGCAGTGCATGCATCATGCACCGGTGACCGGTCCGCTGGCATCGCGGGCATATATATGGGGCTCTCGCTGCTCGACATTAACGATAGCCCGCTAGCCAATGGCTAGTAAAAATCATGGCAGACTAGCCAAAATCTTAAGTTTCTAGTCCTTATGGCTAGCCAAAATGTCACTCTAGTGTCGCACGAAGCGATGCTCATTGTCGACACATTCGACAATGATTCAAATTCAAAGAATTAATAATCTTACTTTGTCTTTGGAGAGCTGAATGGAACATGTTTGTTCGATGCAAAAAAAACAAAAACAATACGAAATAAACTTTTCGTCGCTCATGACTTCATTCAGCTTCAGATCATTTCCAAGAAGTAATTGCCAATTTGATGAGAGTGTGATATAGTTATTGCGAAGTAGGAACACTCGTACTCATGCCCGTATTTATCATATTCAATATTATATAGTTGTCAAATTGACAATGCACAGAGAGTGCAAGAATATTATCGTAAACTTCAGTTCGTAACGACAAAACGATTTTTCCATAGAGAAAGCACAGGTAAAGCGCGACGTCCTCCACGAGCGAATTAGCTAAAGTTAGCCAACAGTTTTGAAGTCGCCTTCACGTTCTCTGCTAGTACATATGCTGTACGTTACGGAGTTTCTTTTTATGCCTCCGCCCACCGAAGGTGGGTGCCGGAGGCATTATGTTTTCGGGTTGTGCGTCCGTCCCACTTCTCGTTACCGCGATATCTGAAGAATCATTTGAGGTAGGAACCTCAAACTTGGTACTAGTATGTATCCCCATACAAAGATGAACTGATTAGATTTTGGGGTAAGTAGGTCAAAGGTCAGAGGTCACAGAGGTCAATTTACATGAAATTACATAAAAATTCTTGGTTTTTAGCACCGTTACCACGATATCTCAAGAACTGTTTGAGATAAGAACTTCAAACTTGGTACTAGTATGTTTCCCTATATGAAGATGAACTGATTAGATTTTGGGGTAAGGAGGTCAAAGGTCAGAGGTCACAGAGGTCAATTTACATGAAATTACATGAAATTCTTGGTTTTTAGCACCGTTACCGCGATATGTCAAGAACTATCTGAGGTGAGAACTTCAAACTTGGTACCAGTATGCATACCCATAGAAAGATTAACTGATTAGATTTTGGGGTAAGTAGGTCAAAGGTCAGAGGTCACAGAGGTCAATTTACATAAAATTACATGAAATTACTGGTTTTTAGCCTCGTTATCAAATATTTCTAGAAGAGTTTGAGCCATCAACTGAATTTAGGCGGAGGCATATAGGGGATGCAGTCGCATTCATCTTTTTTTTTATTTGCTTTTTTCATGGTGGCTACGGTAGTCAAAAATCTGGCGGACTACAAATCGATGCACCGGTTTTGCCAAAACGAAATCGGGATTTGATGTCTTCGATCGAACACCGGCTAACCAATCGATTCGACTCAGGCTTATTTAAAATGTTAAAAGTTTGTCTGATCAGCAGACTAAGGATGAATTGCTCATCAATTAAAGAGTGCTTTGATAATAATAGAGGTAATTGAGTGGGTTGGAAGTGTTGATGGGCTTCAGGTAGGTAAAGCATTAAAGGTAATGTTAAAAATGACCTGATTTAAAGTCGGTCTAAACATTGGCGGATCCAGGGGGGGGGCACTTCCGGCCCGTGCCCCTCCTTTTGGAAGAAAAGTATGCATTTTGACCAGAGACAATCCGCCATTTTCTTGATTGTGCCCCCCTTATTAGAATGAAGACCGTTTTTTTTTGTTTTTTTTGTTTTTGCTTGTCAGGGAATTATGGAGGGAAACTGGACCCCCATAACCCCCCCCACTGAGCGAATTTTGAAGGTCTGGCGAAAATTTTTTTTTGTCGCCACCCCTACCTTTTGACAAACCTTCATTTGTGTGCCCCCTCTTATACTCAATCCTGGATCTGCCCCTGGGTCCAAAGTGCTTTAAAGGTAATATCATGTGTTGGTCATGGACATTGATTTGAGCAAAATGCACTTTCTTGGTGCATCTAATACCCTATGCACCAAAATGTCAAACCTCTTCTGAAACTCCTGAACTTTAGATCAGCCTAAGTCACCTACCACCCTGTAATAACATGGCATAGGTCTGGACTTGTGCTTCATACCTCATAGATGTATTCCAAAATCATGAAATAAGGGGAAAGATGTTTTTCACTCCTTCAACATTTACCAGGATTGCAAGTTACCTCTAAGATTGTCATGAAATATACAGAGTGAAATGTTTATTTTAAAGAAAAATTAAATAAAATGGAATTCACAGACTTACTGCGAGTTTTATTCTTTCTCTTTCATATTGATGAATGGGTGTAGAAAAAATGAATATGAAGAGAAAGTTAAATTTCATTGCAGAAGATAGTGTGACAGAGATTTGTGGCCCTTCTGGCTAACATTCAACTTCCTGAGAATGTGAATTCATGTCTGTAAGAAGAGCAATTCATGATTTATAACATCCTACGGGTAATTATGTTATTCACATGAAGGATGAAGGAGAAATGTAGTGTCATCATGTGTTAGTCACAGATACTGACATGATGGTCATCAAAATGGTTTTATGTGTACATAACCTTCAATGTCTAGAAGAAATCGTAGAGTGCCCTTCAATGGCGCATGATGGAATGTATATGGTTCAAAGAGTGGTCAAGTTGAAGACTTACATGTAATTCAGAAAAACTTCATGGTTAGTTTTATTTGATAGCTCTAGCTATCACTGTAGAGTATTTCATTATGACTTAACTTATAATAGTAATAATGATAATGCTAATATGGTCTTGTTTATGCAGGGTAGCATCATTAATGCTTATACTGCCCTTTAGAGGCCCTACAATTACTTGTTTGTTACCCGTGTGGCCCACGAGACAATTTTATGCGGCCTGCCAAAATAGCCAGTAAAAAAATATTAATTTCTTGTTTTATGTAATATGTGGATACATAATACATCATCCGAACTAGTACGACAATAGGTATCAAAATTTTGGCTCACTCGCTTCGCTCGCTCACAAATAGCATATCATAATTATCCCTTCCCTGGGCCTGTCCTACCACGCCAGTTTGAAAAAAAAAGGAAACATCAAACGAAGAGAAAATAAGGATAATAATTGTGATATAAAACGGAGGGATATTCTAAAATTGTCCCACCGTCCTCAGTTTTGGGGAAGGGACTGCAGCCCCTTTCCCCGAGAATTTCAAAATTACCCAGTATTCGGGCACCAACCACTTCCATTTTCGGGAAGTGAAATAGTTTCTTTGTTATTTTATATGTTATCTATAAATTATCCCATTTTGATGATGAAATTACATTTTCACGGTTCTATGTTTTTAGTGTCATTTTTTTTTGCTAGCTTCGCTTGCTCTCTCGCTGAATGAAAATCCAGAATGTTAATACACAATGTATTCGGGCAAGAGATGTCAGTCCCATTATGTCTTTGTATGTATTTGAATACACAATTCCAGTGGCCCGCGATTTTCAGGAATATTTCTGGCCCGCCTGACAAAATAATTACCGGTAAGAACCCAGGCCCTAGTGTAATTAAGCACTGAGCAAGGTCTGAACCTAGGATATCTTTTGTTAGAGTCAAGAACCTTCACCAATATAAAAAGTACTCCCACTGTTCTTCCATGTTCACTTATCACATTTTTCTTTCAAGTAGTCAACTGACTAGAGTTTATAAATTGATGAAGATATCATATATTAGTAGCTGTAAAAGATAAATAGGTTTATTTATTTCCCTTCCAGATTAATACTTGTAAATCAGTGCTAGTGTTCTCCTCCCCATAGAAACAATGTTCTAACATTTTTTTCATCTCTACTTACACTGCAATGTATGCAATGTTTTGCAAAAAAATCTGCCCATATTTGGATCATATTTGGATTGTATTTGAAGACAGTGACCTTTATTCATGTTGACACTAATATGTAAACCAGTCTTAATTTACTGTATGCAGCAACCATTATGACCATGTGGAAAGAGTTAGCAATGATCTACTCAATTAAGGCAGCTCAAATAGAATTTTGACCTATTGTTATGTTCTAGAGTATTATGTGTCAACATCACTTTATGTCAAGAGTACTGGAAAGCTAAATTGCCCCATGTCCCCTCCCCTTATATCCCTTCAAATACATGTATTAGTTCCATTTGTCTGTTCTGTTGTCGTACGTTGTCATGTGAAATATATCAAGAATCCATTTGTGAGATAAAATTAAAATATTTTTATATGATTAGATATGAGGGTCAAATAATGATAGTCTGGGAGCATGTCCTGAAATAGTCACCCCATTTTACCCATAAGAATTGAACCCTTAAAGTTGATTTGACCATCTAAGTCATTGACAAAAAGGTCAGCCTGACCATAGCTGTCGGGTTTAGCCCCCAGAGCCCCCCAAAGAAGCCCCAAAGTCGGGTCGATTTTACCCCATCTCCCCCATGCACCAAACTTTGTCAGTAGGAAGTAGTATGACTGGACATTGCAAAACACAAAAAACTGACCAAAATTTCCGTCGGGATGGGGTGTCAGACAGGCCCTAAATTTTGTCCCCTTGAAGCCCAGGGACGAAATTTTGTCAGAAGGAAGAGCTATTGATCGGGAAGGGGGTGTCAGACCCCCTGAAATGAAAACCCCCAATTTTTAGGGGCCGTCTGATACCCCATCCCGACAGAAATTTTTGTCATTTTTTGTGTTTTGTAATGTCCAGTCATACTGCTTCCTACTGATGACAAAGTTTGGTGCATGGGGGAGATGGGGTAAAATTGACCTGACTTTGGGGTCTCTTTG
The DNA here is from genome assembly GCA_025617745.1 of Heliocidaris erythrogramma. Taxonomy (NCBI): domain Eukaryota; kingdom Metazoa; phylum Echinodermata; class Echinoidea; order Camarodonta; family Echinometridae; genus Heliocidaris; species Heliocidaris erythrogramma. Next base: position 14,902,638 of record CM046869.1, read on the forward strand.
GGGGGGGGGGGGGGGCTCTGGGGGCTAAACCTGACAGCTACGTTCAGGCTGACAACCGTTTTGTCAATGACTTAAAGACGGTCTAAGTAAATTTAAGGGGTCAAAAATAATGGGTAAAATGGGGTGACTATTTCGGGACAGGCTCCTGGCCTATGAAGGGAAGTGAAAGTATAAGCTGTCTCTAAGCAAGCATTTTATCAGGGTATTTCAATTAGGCATTTACATATTGTCTGTTTGGAGCCAGAAGGGTGTTAAGTCTGTACAAAAGATGTGACTTAACGTCCTTCTTGACATTGAGTCAAGATTGAACTCGATGAACAGACCAAGCACGAACTTACTTCCAGTCACTTCTCATAATGTAGTAACGTTCAGTGACTTTAAATCCCTTTCTGAGCATGATGTTGAAAGACTTAAATATTGAAGCTCAGTAAAAAGTTGTGTCCATTACATCCATTGCCCACAAAGGTCCTTTCACAATGCATTGACGCGTTGATTTCTGTGGTCAAATCCTTGATTAATCTATCTCTCTCAATTGGTCATTTCCCCGCACAGAACTTTGAAAGTCACTCTAGTGCAACCACCCTTGAAAAAATTGTCTTGATACAGAATTTTGTAATCTTCGGCCTGTAAGTCATCTGAAATACAAGCTGGGCGAAGTTGCTGCTTACCATCAAATTCTGAATCGCCTTAATTGTAATTCACTTCTGCCACCCAATCAGTTGGTATACAGACAATTTCACAGTACTGAAACCACACTGTTAAGAATAAAGAGTGACTTATTGATGGCCATGGATAATCAGAAAGTCACTATCTTGCTCCTATTAGACTTTAGTAGCACATTTAATACCATAGATCATTCTCATGTATTGGAAACGCTGAAGATCTGCTTTGGCATTGATGATGTTGCTCTCAGATGGATTGAGTCATATTTGACAGATAGACATCAGAAGATCAAGATTGATGATCCTGTCTCTGATTCTCGGTTAGGCCCTCTGTTATAAAAAGCTGTGAAATCATATTTATTTTAAATCCGCTATCAAACTTTGTAACAGGTACATTCATTACATTTTGTCTCCATACCACCTGGTAGTTCCCACATGGACGATTGAAGAGTTTTCTGATTTGTGTTGATATAAAAATTATAATGTGTTCTATAATTTAAATATTTTGTAAACGCTTCGAGCCTTATGGGAAGGGCCTACTGAATGCTTATTGTATTGTATTGTATTGTATTGTATATTTGGTTTGGTTTGGTTTTATTCACGATCATAAAAATGATACAGATTAAAAATATATCTAAACATGAAATTATGTAACAGTATAAATATAACATTGATATTAACATACAATACAAAAGAAAGTAAAGTAAAATCAAGGGATGACCTGCTTCAGATTAACTAACATTGATAGCTAACCTGTTCTTGCTCGGGGTCCTGTAAATAAATGATTATATGAACATAATGATTACTACATCAAAATAACTTTATAGAAAAAAAAATCATAAATTAAAATCCATGAGCTTGCTGTACAAAGGTCCTTGATAAGTTTCCTGGAATATCATGCCACTGCTACGCAGATGACACACAGATTTACTTGTCATTTAGGCCCGATGTATTTGTCTGCGCAGCCCCCAAACTGTGGAACAACTTACTATTAGCAATCAGGAAATCACCAACTGTAAATACTTTCAAATCAAAACTAAAAGCAAATATTTCACTTAATTACTTATCATAGTTATAAGCACATCAAGAGCTCTTGCAGCCCAGTAGAATATAATTAGTTTATGTGCTTTATAAATTATTATTATTATTATTCTGGCTCCAAAAAGATGATATACAGTGTGAGTCAATAAAAAGGAAACCCATATTCAACCTTTAATGCTGTTGCAATCAATACATAATCAAAGATACCCACATTGAACCCTATCATGTTTCCTTTAATTTGACACCTTGGTCAATGAAATCTGACCATGGACCGCAGTACAGTGTCATTTCTCCTGATTCATGTAAAATTTGCCTCTGCCCACCTTTTGAATGAAATGGATGGTCAACCCATTCCAGTTACATACAATTATAATTAATAACAGTAACTCCTGAACCCAATTCAGCCCAAACTTGGGCAAGGATGATTTTGACATGCTTGTTAAAAGTGGCCAGTGCTCGGTCACTCATGATTGCATTTTTCTGAGCATTAAAGAAGACATTATCAACTATGATACTATTATAATTATTATAATAGTATCAGCGATTTTGCTTTGTTTTAAAGATATTAGGGATTGATTATGGGTTTCCTTTTTCATTGACTCACACTGTATAAAAAACTCCCTCTCATTTAATCAGAGCTCAGCTATTAGATGGAAGCCTCGACCGACTGAGGACAAAACATTTTGACTTTAATGACTCTTACTCTTCTTAGGGTTTGTAAGATTCTACGTTTAAAATAGTGCTTGAATTACGTTTGTGAAATGGAGGTTTTGGTAAATGTAATCAAAGTTGCTCTAATATAATTTTATTCAATCATGCAGGCACCACCAACTGTTAAAGTTGAGACCACACTATCACCTACAAAACCTGAACCTACCACACCAGAACCTACCACACCAGAACCTACCACACCAGAACCTACCACACCAGAACCTACCACACCAGAACCTACAACACCAGCACCAACAACACCAATACCTACAGAACCTGAGATCCCAACACCAGCACCAACACCAAAGAAGCCAGAACCAATACCAACCCCTGAAGTACCAGAAGAAAAGGTAACACCAATACCAAGCACCACTGACACCAAAGTCTTCATAAAGCCAGAACTTATGTCAACACCAAAAGTAGATGTAGAAGAGGAGCTCACGACACCCAGAGAACCAGAGGTGAAACCTTCCACGAAGCCGACGTCATTACCTGTCCTTGTAACTGTGATAGAACCATACTTTACGCCTACCTCAAAGCCTTTCATGACTACCGCCATTTTGGATAAGGAATTGACATCGGAACCAGGAAAGGATGTTACAATAGATATAAAGGATATTTTCACGACGCCATCTGTTTTACCAATTACTGGGACAATGACACCTGTAAGTATACTATCGCAAATTCTCTTTCATCTTTACCGTCTTTCAAGGAACTCATCCCGTGAGCTTTTGCCCTAAATTACAGATCAACAGATTCTATAAAGAGGAATATGTTTCACACATGATTTTATGTCTTGATACAGTGTATTGACTTCAAATTAAATTCATTTTAATTCAATAGCAGTTAATTAGTAACCAAGATCTTTCCAATTCTGGATTTTTGAAAGGCTTTTGAAGAGTGGAATTGATAAAGGCATATAATTTTTTGCAGTATTTTTATGTTATTTGAAATAAGCATCAGAGATTTTATTTTACTGAAAAGTGGTATTATTGAGTAGATAAATTGTGTAACATAATTCTTTTCCAAGTGAAAGATGCCTCCCTTGTGCTGTATGTCTGTATATTCTGCTTTTTCAATTCAGAAGGAATTTTTCCTATCTTGAAAATAGTACTGTTTTTCTCAATCTCAGTACAATTTTCCAATAAATTCATATCTGGCAACTTTTTGTTTGAAGTCTGACTGCTGCCTACCCAATTTTGACATCTGAAAGAGAATATTGTTAAAATATTTATATTACAATAGAATATTGTAATCATTATCAAAATTGTTGTCCAATATGATTTGATTTCAGTCACATGATGAAAAATGGCCGATTCATATATAAATTGATACAGTGACCCAACATTTGCTCTGGTGGCTGTTGCTCCAGGCTTTATTTCATCAGAGATATTGGGTTTTAGGTTAAGTTTAGCGTTAATTGGTCTGGTTTGAAGTTGGAATTTTGTTAGTTTGGAAAATTAACCGTGGAACATTCCTGGCAGGGCACGTGTGGTAGAATCGATCTCAAAGGTATTGTCTTTGAAAAACTATCATGTAATAAATAATGTCCATGAAAGGTATACGCTAGCCTTAGGCGCACTGTGATATTACTGTTGCTTTTGCATGTATTACCATTCTTGTTTCACAAGTTACAGCTTTGCAATGATAACAGCTGGTGTCCCTTGTCTTGAAGAGGTTTCCAGAATTTTGAGAAAGTCAATCAGATTATTAACCAAGGTGATAGTGTCAAATGTCATACCCTTCAGAATATCTGTCCCTGTATATAGGATTTAGGAACACTGAATTCTTGTACATTCTTTTCATTGAAAAGGCTGTACACCGTTGGTATTTCCAGTGATGTACTATTCACAAAGTTTCTTTTATTCCCATAGTTTCTAGCAGGGGCAGATCCAGGATTTGGTATAAAGAGGGGGGGGGGGGGTACACAAATGCAGGATTGTCAACTTTTGGAAACTGCTTGGAGGGGATACCCATATTTTTGGGGTCTTGCCAGCTCTCTAAAACTCACTCAGTGGGGGGGGGGGGGGGGGGGGGGGAGGGGGTTATGGGGTCCAGTTTCACTCCATAATTCTCTAACAAGCAAAAAAGAAGGAAAAAACAGGTTATCAGTTCTAAAAGGGGCAGGCACAATAAAAAAAGGGGGGTCACTATGTATACTTTTCTTTCAAGGGGGGGGGGGGGCATGGGCCGGGTGTGCCCCCTAAATCTGCCACTGGTTTCTAGTACAGCTAGCATGATACAGAATCAGGAGGAGGGTTGAATCCCGGGGGCCGGGGGGGGGGGGCACTCAGTTTTTTACACTCAAATTTCTGTTCCAAAGCATCCCATTTTTTTCTTGTTGTGAAAAAGAAGAGAGAAAACCGTTCCAAAGCACCACTTTCTCTTAAAATTCCGTCGTTCTGGTGGTTCTGGCCCCACTATCCTGGCCTGTTTCGAAGACACCATAGACTTGCTATGACACACAGCGTATTTAGCGAATGGGAGCGTGTGTGTGTGGGAACCAGGGTAACGTTTCATCAAATGGTCAAAGTACAAGTTCGCCGACATCCCATTGAAATGCGTGTATCAAAATTAATATGTGTTTCAATGTGATAGCATCATATTTATATTGCAAACTAGTTCCAAAGAGCCCCATTTAAAAAAATGTTAATAGTTCCGAAGACCATTTTGTTTATAGACCCTTATTTTGTTTTGCCATACCCACCACTTTTTGGGTCGATTGCCCCCCCCCCCCCCCTCCCCTGGGGGTTGAATTACCTCAGTTTATTTCTTGGTGAAACCTTTTATTTTAACTATGAATATTAATTTAATTAATACAGCCCTTTTTCATCTGAACAGAGCAAGCAATATTTTAAATCATTAGAATATGAGAGAATAGCCTTTAACCTGTCAGGTATGAATTGATTTTGGTATGACATGCATTTTCCATAGACTCCAGCCCAAGTTATCTTGGGTTTAGTATTCACCTGGTTAAAGCCAGATATTCTTGTCCTTAAAGTGGCTATTCAAAGAAAATCACAAATATGGCAAATAATGTATCACTAGAAACTGGGAAGCTAAGAGATGGCAGTCGTATAAGTTTTACGTCAACTGCGTATCTGATGATTATAAAAATAATATATATAAAAGCTCTTCTCAGCATCTGGAATATCCGAGCGATTCGCCAGAAATATAGCGATGTTTTGATGACGTCACACGGGAGACCAATCCTGCTTAAGCAGACGACGTCCTATAACGAATGAACATAATTGCAATGCAATTATTTATCAAATTATAAAGAGTTTGGTATATTTAGACATGACCTTATTTCACACCATTCTAAAAGGGAAGTGAACCTGATCAGGGGCGGATACAGGATTTTCAGAAAGGGGGGGGGGGCGCACACTGAGGAACCCTCCGTTTGACGAAGCCAAACGGCCATCTAGGGGTCCGGGGGCATACTTTGTCAGACAAAACAGGGGATCCGCGCCTGCTGATTCTGATAACTAAAACCGTTCGATTGTAATATACAGGATGAGGGTCAATGATCAATGAAATAAACCACACATTCAAAAGCCCTCCGAATAATAGCATGGACGGTACTCGTTCCCTCTTGAAACGCCGAACATGCCCTGGTGCAAGCAGCTGAAAAATACAATGGCGTCTTATTTTTTTTAAAAGTGACTAATTCCTTTATTTTTTTAATGCTGCATTTTTAATCAAAATAATACCATACATGAAGTTAAGAGTGGGGCAACAGACTAACATTAAGACTGACGCTAGTGAAATAAGGGAAATAAGTGAAGAGGAGATGACAAAACAGGCACTGAAAAATGTGTAAGATGTTATGGGACATCGTCTGCTTAGACAGGATTGGTCTCCGGTGTGACGTCACAAGGCAGCAGTGTTCAAGGAGCTCTTCGGGTGCTATATCAGGGCTGTATTTTACCATTTTATAATTGATCATAATCATTACTTCAAATGTTTCCAAGCGTTGAATTTTGATAACCTTGCTTAATTTATGCCATCTATGCAATAATAACAATAAAGCCAATATTTTAAATCAATAAAGTTCTACTTTAAAGGGAAATTAACCTCAGCGTATGAATTAGCTTATTTTGAATGGTGTAGTATATGCCTCTTATTTGATACATGCAATTTCATGTAAAAACACAGGATATAGATATAAATCACTATTTTCCAGCCAAGTTATCGTCTGCTAGCAATAATAAGGGGGCTGCCATTACTTTATGTGTACACGAACATATTTTTCATCCCAAGTAAAATTTCCTTCATCGTTAACTTGTAATTGATTTTTAGAGGACAAATATATATTAGATAAAGTCACATATTCTGAAATGTAAGTTTAGTTTTATATATTTTTTAAAAGGTCTTAATTTGTTCATAAAAAATATACTTCATAAAAAATATACGTCAAGGACGGAGAATTGACGTCAAGGACGGAGACAATCGTAACAATACCAAAACAAAGCGAGGAATCTGCTTTACAGGATGGCTATTAGAACTCATGGGTCGTCAATTATCTAGGCCCATGGCCAATAACAATCGTAATACAATCAGAACAAAGCGACGTATCTGTTGTAAAGGTAGGCTATTATCAATGCATATGGTACCTAATGATCCGTGTCATGCACAAAATGGCAGCCTCCATGGAAAGACGTAGCAGACAATAGGTGCATCTAGAATATCACGTGGGGTTACTTGTCCTTTAAGGTGAAAAATGGATTGTTTCAAAATGTATTTTATTGTTTTAGAGACTACCATGGGTGTGGAAATCCTACAAAAAAATTAAGAAATTATAGTTTTGTACTGGAGAGATATACTTTTTATTTTCCCTGAGCTAAAATGGGTAAATACATTGTTAATCTGTTGTCTACGGAAACCAGATGGTGCCTGTAATAAACCTAGATGGAATGAGAGAATTCAGTAGTCCATGGGTTAAGCATTTTTCCCCCCATGGAAGATATGCCAAATTAAAAAATTAAGCTAAAAAAAAAGTAAACAGCTAGGCTAATCAATTGACACTTGTATTACATTCATGACAATTATTGGTAAATATAATGGTACAGAATTATCTATGGGAGGAAAAAAACCTGATATCTATTATGAAATCTTATTTTGATCCTGCTGTTAGCAACTCTTTTAATAATATCTGTAATTTGTTTTTTTATATTATATTTCAAGTAGTTACATTTGAATGTTAAGACATTTATTTTCACTAAATAAAACTGAAAGTTCTTCTTTTCTAGGAACCAATGATGAAGGTTAATACATGTACTCTTTCAAAAATTGTGAAACCTTCATGTTGCAGTTAGATGGATGATATACACTCAGTAACGTCTTACCATTCTTCGATAATTTAGTGATAGACTGAAATGAAATTTAAGCAAGACTTCATCATGAATATTTTGATTACCAGTATTCCTTGTACACATTTTAATGACATAACTATGATGCACAGAAAACCAACCATTAGGGGGTTCCAATTTTTTTCAATATTTATAGGCATATGTGCAATGGGTTTTCTTTATTCTTTGTCAGAACAGCAACATCACTTGTCCACACCGTGTAAATGATGTTGTTAGGACAAGTTCAATCATAGCAATATTCCAAAATCATGGTAAGAATTGCAAACGCAGATATGATTAAGTGGGGAACTAGATTTTAAAACCAACAAGCCGTTGGATATAGTACATATTCTAATCTTACAAACTTAAGATAATTTTAATGATCATTGTAGTGCATAAAGGAAATGTTTAATTACGTGGCCATTTTTGCCTCTCTGGAACTAACTTTTCACAATTTAGTACCAATGCCATCTTGTTTCTTTTTTCTTGATCTTCTGATGACCCTGAACTTACATGAGAATATAATCTGAAAGATGATAGGGGATTTTCCCTTTCATCAGGATTATCAAAATAGTCTCAGTGACAACTTTATCTTAGAGTCAGTCAAGAAAAAAGTACTTGTAGACTTCTTCTTGACCTAATTTTGATTGTTTTGTACATTCCACACCCTTCCAAACCAGCATAAGCAAGGAGGTACTAGGCAAGCTTGCCTAGTACCTCCTTGGCATAAGTATGCATGTAGATTACCTACTGTGGATACCCACTTTCATTCCTCTCAGCACCAAAGATCTCTCTCAGCAGGATTACAAAGCACAGCAACTGCTTTAAACTACTTGAAGTTTGAGAAAATGCCTTGTTTGGTTGATCCCATCATTACTGTTCTCACCCCCCAAATATCTGTTATTTTCTGATTGGATTATTTACCCCAATCAGTAATTACAAGAATATTTTCATCATCATGGTCTAGGGTAAGGTGTCAAAGTACCTCATGAGTGGTTGGGTGTCTTGTTATAGGTTTTAATTATTGAGGTAGATAGTTATGAAAAAGAACATTTGAGAACTACTTGTCTGTTACTAGTGCAAACAATGTCGTGACTTGGCAAATAGCAGAGGGTTCAAGTTATGTATCTGCAAGAAATTGAGGGGTTTACTTTGATAACAAAAGTTTATTTATTTGCTTTTTGGAGCTTTATCAAAAAGTGGTTGTTTTCTTGAGAATTACAAAGAATATGTATGGTCTACCACTTTCATAATTAAATTTGGGAGGCTCTCTCATGCTCTACCATAACCCTGATATGTGGTTAACCCAAGTATAAAACACTTTCACCTTTTAAAAAAAAACTGCAAGGGAGAGTCAAGTGTGACGATTTTGCTCTTGTTCCTTTGTATTATGATCTATTCTTTTATGCAAAATGTCATATTGACATTAGGAAAACCTATCTAAATCTGAATTCAAGATTGTTTCTAACATCTTTCACTGGTAATGAAGATGAAATAGCAGTTGGAAGAAAATAACTTGCAGTTTAAGCCATGGGAATTAAAGATGCAACCTACATTGTAAACACCTGTGTGCACTTTCACTTTTTCCGCTTTTTGAACCAATTATTTGTAGTTGCTTTCCATGTGAAATATCTTATAATTAGTTACATTTCCCTGTTATAAGTTTTCATTCTTGATTTCTGTCATTGGTATGTATGATAAATCGTTACAGAATCCATGGCTTTAAACTCTAATCTCCCCACCTCTATCTCTCTTTCTCCTGGACCTCCCTATATATATTACATAATTCATTTTTGTTTTCATTTCCATTTTGCATTATTTCTCATACATCTTTTTTTTCTTTTTGTTTCCTACATAATTTCCTATTCTTTCACTCGCTCTCACTTCCTCCCTCTCTGAACATATTACCTGAAAGGATCGAATGTCCATACTAGAAACGGGTTTCCCTGGAGTTCCTGATGGTCTTATTGAATACCTCCAGAATAACGATGACAATGAGGTTGTGGTCTTTCTTCTTGAGCAGCTCAGGGATCAATATCCAGTAAGTGATGACGATTAAAACATGTCTTGTCTACCCAGGATAGCCTCATTAGTACTAAATACTCTTCTCTCTGAGGGCCGTGCATTCATATTATTACCCCGGCTTTGCTTACAAAAAAGTACTGTGATAATACCATGGCAATACCGTAGTAAAAATACCATGGTAATACTATGAGTACCATGGTAAATTGGGACCATGCTACCACGGTCATTTCATGGTACTGTATTACCATGAAAATACCATGCCATTACCGCGGTAAAATTTTGTGATACCACTGTAGTACCGTGGTATTGTCCCAATTTACCGCGGTCATTTCATGGTACTTCATTACTGTGAAAATACCATGTAATTAACAGGGTAAAACTATGATGATACCATGGTACTACCGTGGTAGTACAGCCCCAATTTACCGTGGTCATTTCATGATACTGTATTACCATTAAAAAAAAAAAGCCATTACCGGGGTAAAACTAATGATACCACATTGTGGTACTACCGTGTTAGTACCATGGTATCCAATTTACTACGGTACTCATGGCATGGTACATACACGGTAATAATGCGAAATGACGATGGTAGTACGGTCCAAATTTACCCGCGGTACTTGTACCACAGTAATTGCACGGTATATGATATACCACGCTGTACGCCGGGGTATCATGTTGTGTAGCGCCATCTTGTGTCCTCCTGAAGTACAACCGTACTGCAGAGCAATCGTGGCACCACAGCTGCCGCGCTGGTGTACGCTATCCCTAGTCCCTACCGCGCTAGCACAGTTCGTTTTACAGGATTACACTCGCGTATGCTGCTACAATGTAGCTTCAAAGCTCGCTAGCTGCTACTCTTTAATACTAACTAGTTAGAGCTGGCTTGTGACGATAGCGTACCGTACAGGTTTATTGTATGTATTCTAGATGTGCGGTAACCATCGCGACCGGGATTACGTGTATTATTTTCAATGTTGCATGCTTTATGAGATCTTTTCACAAGAAGAGCATTGGAATGTTAATAAAGCATACCAAAAATAATTTCACACTTTCTGGTAACCCAGGGTACAACCCTGAAAAATAAATAACTAATTGCCGGATTTTCATTTAATACCCCAGGATACCATTTATGTCATCATATGTGCATCACGGTAATATCGAGACTTTACCATGGTGGTAGTATGGACCAATGAGACCATGGTACTTACCTAGTAATAGTGAGAAATGACCACGGTCTAGTACAGTCAAAATTTTCTGTGGTACTTCTGCATTCTTTTCTATGGTATTTAGCACAGCTACTGCAGCACTCGGTGCAGTCAAGGGATAAGTCCTACCATGTACCCACTTACTACACTTGAGTCGAGTGTGGCAAGTGTGGCAAATGTGGATAAATTTCTTGCCAAATAATGCTAATAATACAATATTTATAAAGCGCATAATAAACATTCACTTCTCTATGCACTGTACATACAAAAGTAAAACATAATATCTACTACCAAGAAAATACAAATACATGTTAAATACTACAATTTAACACTTAGATACAATTTGTGATACTTAAGAAAGGCGGTAAAGGTGGGTTTTAAGTACAGATTTGAAATTAATAATATTCCGCTTTTATATAGCGCGTAATACATCTGCGATGTCTCTAAGCGCTTTACACATATATTATTACCCCGGTCATCAGATTCTGGCTTGCCCGCACACAATGTATGCACATTCTCCACTCCCAGGAGAGTATTCCAGCAATGGGCTGTGGTGCTCACATTGCTAAGCAAACAACATTAACTTTCGCATCTTACTGGGTACCCATTTAACACCTGGGTGGAGAGTGGCAAATGTAGATTAACGTCTTGCCAAAGGACACTAGTGCTGCGGTGGGATTCGAACCCTGGACCTCGTGGTTCACAGTCCGGGGACTTATCCGCTGATCCACAGCACCTCTACAATATAGCAAAAGTGGTTGCCTGTTGGGTGTATAGTGGGAGATTGTTCCAAAGATTTGGTCCAGCAACTGTGAAAGATCTGCCCCCATAGTATGATGTGTTAGTTTTTGACACATGGAGTAGTGCTTGGTTGCTTGTTACGGGTTGGGTGATATTTTGTGATCAAATCAGTCAGGTATGGTGGAGTAGAACCATCTGCTAGGCCCCGCCCCTAGCTACGCAGGGCTTTGTTCTTTGGATGTTTGCAGTGACATGATCTCTGTAAAAGAATTCTGTACAAGTTCCTTTGTAATTGTTGTGTGCTATGCTCGTGCTCGCGCTGTCTCAAATTGTTCTAAGATCAGATAATTGCTTTTTATCAATTTTATTGTTTTTTGTAAAGAACAAGTTAGTTATAGTGGAGAGAAACGATGACTTTCAAACAACGGCGCAGTTTTACATGAAATTGATAAGTGCCAAATTCTGTAACACATTTAAAAGCCAAAAAGAAAAGAAACTTAATAGCTTTTTAACCAGAAAGAAATGTACTTGTGTCGAGATTATGAAACAAGCGGGTGATTTAGAAGGACACAGAGAGAGAAAAAAAATTCAATAATCGTCTCGTCATAAGGTGACTTAATCCTTGTTTTTTGAAAGGGGTGAATTCTATACCTCTTTATTATGGCGAAAAGAAAAGACATTTAGCATTTAGAAACCAGTAGATTGTATACATTTTTTAAAAGGTACAATGAACTAGTGCAGGGTAAATCCAGAGTGGATTTGGCACTATATAAGTTACATTTATTATTATTATTATTATTATTAAAAAGATTTCTTCATCATGAAGCTGTTTAAACCCAGCATTGTTTAATCTGGTAAAGAGCGAACGGAAAAGAAATTTGGCTTTCAAAACAAAATTAAGAAGAACTTTCAAAATTATGATACAGGTGTGTGATTTAGAAGGAGAGAAAGAGAATTGGCAGGGCGTTGATTTTACAAAAAGCAGTTAATTATTCCTTTTTTCAAAGCTTTAGTTAACTATAGCGGAGCAAAGATGCAGTTTACATGTATCTTCATCCCACTGTTTAACAAAATGATGATAAGTGGCCAATTCTGTAACTCTTTTACCAGCCGGAAAGAAAATGAAGTTGGCTTTTTAACCAGAAAGAAAGGGCCTGTGTAAAGATTATGAAACAAGTGCCTGATTTGTTTAAAACTCGAGTTAACTAGAGTGGAGAGAAACAATGACTTTCAAGCTAATAAGATGCAGTTTATCCTCATCCCGCTGTTTTACATGAGGATAATAAGCGGCCAATTCTGTAAATAGTTTAATAGCTGAAAAGAAAGAAAGTTAGCTTTTGAACCAGAAGGAAAGAGAAGATTATGATACAGGCGCTTGATCTAGAAGGAGAGAGAGAAAAATCAATAATCGTGTGTTAATTCTTAATTTTCAAAATGCGGCAAATTTTATAGCTCTTTGACGAAACGAAAAGTAAAAAAGTAACTTTTTTGTTGGTTAAGAGTAGTCTTTATAAAAAAAAAAAACTGAACTAAGAACATTAGAAATTATGATACAGGTGTGTGATTTAGAAGGAGAGAGAGAGAGAATTGTCAGGGCATTCCTTTTACAAAAAACAGTTATCATTATCATTTTTCAAAGCTCTAGTTAACTAGAGCGGAGCAAAGATGCAGTTTATCTTCATCCAGCTGTTTAACATGATGATGATAATCGGCCAATTCTGTAACTCTTGTAACAACTGAAAAGAAAAGAAAGTTAGCTTTTTAACCAGAAAGAAAAGAACCTGTGTCAAGATTATAAAACAAGTGCCTGATTTAGAAGGACGTAGAGAGAGAGAAAAAAAAAATCAATTATCGTCCCGTCATGAGGTGAATTGTTCTTTGAAAGGGGCGAATTCTATATCGCTTTAACAAAAAGAAAAGAAATTTAGCTTATAGAAACCAATAGATTGTATGCATCCTTACTATAATTTGGCTAATGTGTGTCTGTCCTTCCGTTTGTTTGACGGCGCTTTTCCCTGTGATTTTCCACTCAATCGAGGTGGGTTTTTTTTTAAACGTGGTTAAATTGTTCCCAGATTGTCATGAGGGGGGTTGTTTTTTACAATTCGTAACTTTCTTTGTCAGGCTCCGAGTAAAGCTTCGAAGTTCCCAGTCCTTTCGATTTCTTTCGGGTCAGCGAAATTACATGGGCATAAATTCACCTATGGTACGCTTCCACCATGTATTTGGGCTTAATAAGCCGCCTAAGGCTATGCTGATGAATGAACCGTCGCGTCGCGTGTAGATCTACACTTGGCCTTCAGTCAGTGTGTTTCCGTCCAGTGAGTACATGGCATGGTTGTACATGTAACATTAGATTTAATCTGAAAATTGTCAGAAATTGCCGGCGCTAATGCACATTCCGTCTGAATCTAGAACTACAAGTACAACTAGCACCTGAATTTCAGTCACATCGGACATCGGGAAAGGCTCTATTTCGGCTTCGATGTTGACGTCGTCGATCTGACTCTCAATCTAGATTCGTCTTCGCAGTGTATCTATAACATACAAATTCATAGTGCTTTGTTTTCACACAACATGCCATCTCATATATTCTGATGCTATCTGTACACTGTGTCTTGCCTTCAAATGACATGTTTACAATTTGTTTGACATGTGTTTTAGAACACTCTGTTGTATATATATATTGTGAGGAAATAACATATACAACAGCTTTGGCAACTCTCATGGAAATATATACAATGCGAAAGGAAATGAGAGAATAATGGTTGCGTAACTTAAATCAAAGTTCCCCAGAGCTGTCCTCCCTTTTTGAAATTTTTTGTAAAGGCTGAAAAAATGTCTCCGCCGGGAATCGAACCCAGGTCGTTGGCTTAGAACGCCAATGCCTTAACCACTAGACCACGGAGACGGGTCAGTGGTTTCGGCGACACCAGATTCAATTGACCGACAGATTGACAAATCTTCAACCTTATTATTTAATTCCGTTGTCGGGGGCAGGTGAGTTTGAACAAAGGCAATATATATATATATATATATATATATATAAATAAATGTTTATTAAAAATATAGACATGAATATAACAGAGTAAAAATGGTTTATCGCTTAAACAACCAATTCAGTGCATGTATAACAGACGTACAGATTCCGTGGAGACAGGTCCGCTGGAAAGCAAACCTTGAAAGCTTGGAGGTTCGCTAGAAAGTGAACCTTGGAAGCGGAGAGGTATGCTAGAAAGCTAGCCGTGGAGGCAGAGAGGTTCACTAAAAAGCGAACAGGGAGGGCAGAGAGATTTGCTAGAAAGCGAACCATGGAGACAGAGAGGTTTGCTAGAAAGCAAACCTTGGAAGCTTGGAGGTTCACTAGAAAGCGAACCTGGGAAGCTGGGAGGTTCGCTAAAAAGTCAACCTTGAAAGGCAGAGAGATTAAGTTTTTGAATGTTTACTTTATTTCAAAAGTATTTGTTCAAGTTCTTTGAAACTGGGCATCATTCTTGGTAGGGATTGTCTTCATGTCACCCTCTTTCAAATGAATACCCAAATCTTACATTTTCATCACATTAAAGGTCACCTACTGACAGTTTAACTTGGTTAGGATTTTGGTAAAATTCAGTATCGTCTCTCCATACATTACATGTATGTATATGTAATATGTACTTTCTTCCTATGTGTTACTACGTCGGAAAGTACATTTCTTTTCTATATCTACCTCAAGGTGGTATAAAAGACGACAAATTAGTGAAAAAAACAATGAGAAGCAAATGTTTGCACATTTTGGTCAGAGCTGAGCACTACTTCTTATAGCTAGCTGTTTAATAAGCATCAACATAATCAGTAATTTTCTGTCAATACAGATACAATACAAAATACAGAAGGCATTACATGATACAAAATTATTTCAAATGCCTAGAGACTGTGAGGGAAGGAGATTGGATTTGGGATCTGATTTTATGTACGAATCACGTGCCTTTTATGTCTTCCATCTGCCGTGTTGAGAAATTAGAAAAGGAGGAACGTGATTGTTACTGGCTGAGGAAGCTCCACCAGACCTAAGGCTATGGAGTCCAAACTTGGAAATATCTGGAACCAATGGTTTGAGTGCGTCTAGAAGTATTTCCCGCGTTCTGGTATAACTAAGCCCATGTTTGGTAGGAATCAAGCCGAGCTTTGAGTGTGTAAGCGTATGAATTACAGGGAGTGGGGAGTGGGACGGGTCACCCAATGCTGCAAAATATCGCTCTGCTACAGCGACGGGGCAGGTTTGTTTAAATGTCCTGGCGATTGTAACATCTCTGCCCTGACGAAATTGGTCTGTTTTTGAGGTAACCAGATGTACAACAAGTTTATCGGAATAAAAGTTGCAATCTTTTCTCCTGAGCTTACTGATATCGTCGTATCTTAAAAATCCCGCGTAGGCAACAAAGCAAATGAAGAGGAGACGGAGATCCGCTAGAGAAGCGTTAGCTTGGCCGTGAGATAAAAGGAGCTTGTAAAGGATGTCTGGAATAATGGGCTCTTTGCGCCTGACGGGGGAAGCGTAAAGGCGGTTGTACCCTTGAACTGCACATTTCACCATAAGGTTGTCGGTTGGGGAATGCGTGCCCATCAAGCTATGGGCCCATTTTACGGCAGCAATAGTGGCATCTGCAGCGCTCTTGGCTCCGCTAGTGTTGGATAGATGCGAGACATAAAGGCAAGGGTGTAACGGTTGGACAGGAAATATGCTAACTTCTTGTGCTTTGGATTGGGCCCACTGGACCCATCTCTTCCATGAAGCCTGGTATTTTGAGACGGTGGATGGTGCCTTGGATGAGAGAAGTAAACTAGGTAGTGAGTCAACTGCTAGAGTGCGAAGGGAAGGATCGGTGAGGGACTCCTGCATGGACCTCCATGTTTCTGTAAAGTAGCTCAAATGAGCAAAAGAAATGACCAACTTCAATAGATAATCATTGAAGGCTTTATCCAATTCAAATAAATCTTCATTAGATATAAACAAATTGATAAAAACGTTTCATAATCGTAAGACCATACAAAATTACCAATAGCATTATGACAAACATAGAAGGTAATTGCTCATAATACGAAAAGGGGACAGAGAAAGGCGTTCAGTGCCTGACTAGTGTGCGTAAAACTAGTTCTCGGAGGCCACGAAAAAACCCCAGGTTTGCTGGAGGAAACGTGGTTGCGACCAAGGATACTGAACGAGGGTGCACTTCCTTGCTCCTTTCTCTAATAAAAACTGAACATTAAGGAAAGGGGGTGGAGAAAATCTGAGGGGGGGGGGGTGGGAAGTTGAGCTATTAATGCTCAACGGAGAATGAACGAGGAAAGCAAATAGCAAAAACGAGAAAGCTCGTTCACGTACAAGTTACGTAATATGCACAATAGAGCACACCTGTTGTTCGATAACGAAAAGAAATTCCATATTTATTGTACACATGCATTTGACTTCTCAAAACTTTGCTGGTGGTGGATTTCAACCAAAATTGGCAGGGATCACCCTTAGGCAAGGAGGATCTAAATTAATACAGATGGGGGTACCTACCAATATAGGGGGAGGGATCTTGGGGGCACCACCCCCATATAAGAGCACCAATAATGGCAGTAACTAGATTCACATTTGCTTCTTCTTCTTTCAGCTCTGTTGCAAGATTGTTAGCAAACTTGGTAGGTATCATCCATAGAGGAAAGGTGGGGGGGGGGGGGCTTAGGGGCAGCACCCCTTAAGTGCCCCAACCTTTAATTTTTCACCAAGCAAAAATTTCACCCTAAAATTGTGTGATGCAGGCGAGGCTGTCCTGGGCATTTCCCTTGTTTGTTTTTTATCCTTCTTCTATCTTTCTATCTTTCTTGTACCTTATTTTCATCGTTCTATCATCTTCTATTTTTACCTTTCCTCGTATGTTACTCTTTGTTTTCATCATTCTATCATCTTTTAATTTCACAGTATGAAATTTTTTCTTCCATCTTATCTTTCTATCCCTTTTTATACATATTTTTAAATTGTTTTCTCCTCTCTCATCTTTATTTTTCACCAGTCAACTTCTCAACAAAATAGAAGATACAGACGTCATTGCATGCACATCGTTCTGATACGATTGCAATGCTAGTTCTCTCTCATTCTCTTTTTTCTTTTTTTCTTTTTTTCTTTTTTTTGTCATTCAATTGGGGGTATGTGCTCACACCTCCCTGTATCCTCCTGTAGCTACATCACTGTGTGTATTACATGACAAAAACATCAAACTTGATAGACGTGTGTATTGTGTTTCTTTTCTCAGATAATGAAAGGCTTGCGTGGCCCTCCTGGACGACCAGGTGAACCAGGATTACCAGGACCAGCTGGACCAGAAGGACCAAAGGGGATTGCTGGTGGGGTAAGATTTATATTTATTTATTTGTATAAACAGTTTGATGTACACATGCATTACTAGTTCTTTCTAAAGACTACATGTATAAGACTTGTATTTGGTCATTTGATGTCCCTTGTGTTATGAAGTATTGTGATGTTATGAACATAAATTAACATCAGAACTACCTTGTATCCTCTTCCTTGAAATATGGTCTTTTCCAAGCATTAGTAGGGCTTGTTAATTAATACAGTTATCAGATACTTAAGTTAAATGTGGTCGGTAGAGAAAAGTAGAGAGAGTAGTTTGATCTTGTCTTAATATTGAGACAATCACTCTTAAATTGGAGCCTATTTGACCAGAATGCAGCTTTTACTTTTGGCTACTTCTAATTTCAATCTCATTCTTTACTCTTATTGTATGCAATCCGGTGAAGTGCCTCAATTTTTGTCTTACATTTTTGTCTACACAGCTTACCTTGAATGTGTGTAAATAATGTTAAATTGTGAAATATGAAACAAACTAAAACTATAGTTATGTTCATTATGATCACTCTGTTTTTATGCCTCCGCCCACCGAAGGTGGTGCCAGAGGCATTATGTTTTCGGGTTGTCCGTCCCGTCCCGCTTTCTCGTTCTAGCGATAACTCAAGTACCACATGAGGTATGAACTTCAAACTTGTTGCTAGTATGTATTACCATAGGAAGGCGATCTGATTAGATTTTGGGGTACATTGGTCAAAGGTCAAGGTCACAGAGGCCAATTTCTGAAATTTCAGTTGTTAGCCTTGTTCTAGCGATAACTCAAGAACCATTTGAGGTATGAAATTCAAACATGTTGCTAGTACTGTATGTATCACCATAGAAAGACGATCTGATTAGATTTTGGAATATGTAGGTCAAAGGTCAAAGGTCATAGAAGTAATTAAACAGGTGTATGTGAAATGTTTTTTTTTACCTTTGTTATCATCATATCTCAACTATTTTGTATTCATGACTAGGAGATAAAGTGATCAGGTTTTGGGTTATAAGGTGTAAGGTCAAATGTCAACAAATCAACATGAATGTGCGATATATTTCTGATTTGGCAAGGGTGGAGGCATAAATTTCTAATGTGTGCAGTCGAGAATTCATCTAGTTTATTTAATTCTTTTTTCCTCTCGATATTAAAGACACATAATAGTCAGCTCTCATGGGGAATTTGACACAATTCTGGTGTTCAATAACACGTGTTGTTAATATCCCAGAGTGGACTCAGTTTTATGACCAAAAGGCCTGATGTAATTCTCTGCATATTCACCCATCGCCCCATCTATTATCTTACATTTCCCTCATCCAGAGACTATCTTAGAGACTGTCTTAGAGACCAGGTTTTTTCTTGACAGTGGGTTTGCTGTGTGCAAGACTTGTACCCATTAATGGTATTTCCAGTATTTTCTGATGTCAGAGAATTATGACATACGGCACATGGAAACTGCCTACCATATCCCTTTCAAAGAACTGTTTTAGAGATATTCATTTTGAAATAAAATACATTATCATAGGGAAACTTATCTGTTAATTATTTCTCTTAACCCTATTATATCCACATACGATATGAACTGCAGAATAGTCCTATTTGCTTCTGTGTTGGGAAGAAAAATGTAGACCTACGTAGCTCAAACACATTCTTCTATGCCAATATTGAAAGAAACTCATTTCAGTGATGTGGGTTTGTATCCCACTGCTGCCACCCACCGCCAATATCGAAAGAAACACCAGGCAATTGTCGGAGAGTTTGCAGTTCCATGGTGACATTTTTTTTATGGCATTCATAAAGTGAAGCATTCATACAATACGCCTATAGTGGGTAACATAATTATGCATTTACTGTGACATCTACAGTAGATCATAACATCATGTAATGGAGCAACACCCTCATTCTTTGACAGGATTTACTGCCACAGCTCCGAAGTAATAAAGAATCACTGCAGTAAACAGTAATACATTACCATATGCAATAATTTCTTTGTATTCACCCTTTTAAGGACCCAACTATTGGACCGACAGGAGCACCTGGTCCTCCTGGAGAAGGGGGCCCACCTGGCAAGCCTGGTCCTGAAGGCGAGACAGGTCCACCTGGACCTAAGGGAAAGACGGTAATTTGTTCATTTGTCAAAGTTTGCACCTGAAAAAGATGATGTAATTTTCATCCTGGTTTTAGAAGCATAGACTTCCAGAGCAAAATCTCATTTGTGCACAAAACAGTGTAAAATCAGTTTATTGTTGATGACATGAGCGATCATCACATTTTTCTGATGTAAACTTTAGATTTTCTTGTCATAATTTTTATGTAATTTGGGGCCTTCCCTGAGCTAAATCGGCCTTTGTTCCCAAGCATTTTTTTCACTGGCACATTATGCTCATTCACACCTTCTCAAGGGTGCAAAGCACTTGATAATGTTAGCCCATCAGCAAGTCATAGCTCATTTTATTACTTATGTGGAAGAAGTTTTTATTTCAAATTGTATGCAACTGTGGGCTCAAAGGTTTGTACGTATGTATCTGGTTTCATATTAATAGCAGTTGAGCAAGATGCAAGATGCAAGATGGTGGAAACAGAAAGGAGAGCGGTTTTATCCAGTAGAAATTATACAAGTTATGCCCCCTTATATTGGAACATTTGTGATTAAAAGATCTGTTAGTCATTGTGTTGTTATAATGAACATCAGTTTCAAACTGTGATTACATGTACATCGAGAAATATACAAAACATAGAATGATATCATGAAAATTAATTGATATGATCATTTCCTCTGTGAATATATCATTTATATCATGTAGCTCATGACTGAACTTTAGCAATGATTATATATGTTCAGATAAATAGTAAAACAATCCATCCAGAAATGGGTACACTAAAAAAATTTAAAAAGAGCCTGTTTTTTAATTTTTAAAGTGTTTCATCTTGGTATTGTAGAGACAGATGTAGCTTGGTGCCTTTTAGTTTATAGGATTTATACCTACTTCAAATTCACCTTGATGTTTTGAAATTGTATGAAAGAGAAATTTCCAGATTTTTTATGACTGACCAGAATCATGGGAAACATATTGGGTTTTTGTGTAAATCAAACCGAAACGAAGCTGAATAAAAAACAAACTTGGAATTCTATTTATTTTACATATTATTTTTTATAGCATATGTCTAGATTCTTCTAAGGGGAGATTCGTACAGGCATCTGGAACAGATGATCCTAACTTTGTTTATCTATCATGTCTTATATTTTTCAAAATGATTTGGAATAAGATGTAAGTTTTCATGATATTTTGAATATGGATTTTTATAGCTCCAGATGTTTCAGAACATAGTAATTTATTGCCAGTTTGTAGAAAATGTCAATCCCAGCTGTTCAAAATATTTTTATGGTCACCATTGTGTTAGATGAAGTGAGTCATAAATTCCATCATTTGTTTGAAATTCAGGATTTTTTAAATGTTAATCTAATAACTGTGCACCCATGAGGGTCATTTTACTTTTTTCCCCTACAATATTCATGCTGTGTATCAAGTAACTGTAAGAAACAAATGCAGAGCTGTTTTGCCTTCGACTCCCATGCATGCACAAACCATGTTCATTTACTCTGTACATTATTTATTGACACTGCAAATATGTATTTGTAAAATTTGAAATGTACTTTTGAATTTTGCAAAATTTTGTACACAGTTGAAAAGGAAGTTGAAAATGAAGTTGAAATGATGCAAAACATGTATTTTCAATAGAATTTCTGCAATTTGGGAATCCTTTTTTATGTAATCCAAGTTTTGTAATTTGTATATATGCAACATTTTCATTAGCATATTGGGGTCACCATATAAATTAATGGCAAGCTATCATTATGTAGAATCATGCACTATGGAGATGAATTATTCATGTAGACTGAGTTAGAATAGAGAAAATGAAGATATTCTAAAAAATTGCAGTCATGAATGCATGTACATGTACATGCTTGTAGCTGTACATTGTTTTTCAGCTTTTACAGTGCTCATTTTTCATCATGAAGGACATAGGTCAACAAGCTTTTGACCTTCAAGGAACTCTTGTCTACATTTGATAGAATGTATGTGTAATTGAAATGTTGAGTAATGTAGAGAATTATTTCTTAGTCTAGGTAAGCTTCAATGCTTAAGACAATCTAAGGTAAGAAAAGAATATGTTTGGAAAGATGCTAGAAGAATGTTAAAACAATATAATAGGATAGGGGCTCCACTTTCATCTCTTCATCATTTATTTTGATAAATATTTAATATAAAGAATAATGGGATCAGTGGAGATAGTAATGGCGAGGGATGAGAAAAGGTTCGTAATTTACTCCTTACTTATCATACTGCATAATCAGTTTTCGGTTTGTGTTGTGTTACATCTGCAACTTTGGAGTAGTAGAGAGTATTTTCTCATAATTCAAAAATTATAACTTTTTAATGTGACATGAGGAGAGCGTTTTCGGGTCAACACTGGTTCTAGCTCAAATCAAGCTCCACCTTTGCACAGCTACATGTATACATAGAGAGAAGATTAAAGGAAAACAGAGAATAACATATGAAAAGGTAGACAAAAATGATAGAAGAATAAAGAGAAATAATAACATAAGGAAAGACATAAAGAGAAGATGTAAGAAGATGCAAGAAGAAAGAAAGATTTGAGTAGAGGTGTCGTGGTCTAGTGGATACGTCACCAGACTGGATCACATGGTTCGTGGTTCGAGTCCCGCTGCGGAACTAATGTCCTTTCGCAAGACATTAATCTACATTTTTCACTTTCCATCTGGTAGGATGCAAATGTCATTGTGACTGAATTGTATGTGAACCTGTAAAATGGCTGCCAGACTGGAATGCTACCCTGTGGAGTGGAGAATGTGCACTATAAGTACAGAATCGTAACTGGATCCAATGTCCGGGGTAATGATATACTGTAAAGCGCTTTGATTAGTTATTAACTGCAAAGGCCCATATAAATGCAGGTATTATTATAAGGATGAAATAAGGAAAGATGGAAAGAGAATATAAAGAAATATTGAATCAAAGAATAACAAAAGGAAAAATATAAAAGAAAGAAAAAAATGATAGAAAAATAAAAACGAAGAACAACAAAGGCAAGATAAAAAGAGAAGGAAAGAAGAAAAATAAAGAGATACATATGAAAGGATAGATCAAATGATGAAAGAAGGAATGAATAAAAAAGAATAAGGAAAAAAAGAAAGAAGATGATAGTAGGATAAAAACAAAGAATAACATTAGGAATGATAGAGGAAGAGAGATAAAGAAATACAAAGTTAATGACACAAGAAAAGATGAAAGAAGAAAAATATGGAAAACAATTATAAGGATAGGAAGAGAAAACTAATTATAGAAGGAAGAAACAGAATGACATAAGGAAAGAGAGAAAAAGGATTTACATGTGGAAGATAGAAAGTTAAGGCGACAAAAAACAAAAATACATTCGAATGATAGAAAAAAGAGATAATAGAAGGCTAAAAACACAGAATAACATAGAAAGATTTTTTTAAAAGATGACGAAAGAAGAAAAATTAAATGTACATGTATTTATAATGAAGAACGGAAAGTGCATGACGAAGTTGAAATTTACTTTTTGGGTCAAACTGCGCAGTATAGCTGCGCAAAGGCGGAGCTTGAATTAAGCAAAAATCAGCATTGGCATGAACGTTCTCCACAGGAAACCGTGCCTTAAATCAGTGTTTGAACTGTGACTCGTGTCCATGATTCTAGCTTAAACAATTACTTGAAAGCACCCTCAGTTTGGCGTTCTCAATCATGATTTTTTTTTCACAACAGACAAAAAATTGCATGAACACAACTGTTTTAAACTAAATGTCTTACATATCCTGATTGTGGGCTGAAGAATGTTTGCATGAATGCAACCTAAATCTGCCATAAGTGGGATGGAGGCAAAAAAACCTAAATGTGAAAGTGGGTGGACCATAATTCCACCCTGGTTTCAACCCATCTAGTGCTCACAAGGATCAAAGATATTACTTTTATAGCCTATTTAATTATGCTCCTCTATCGATGCGTCCTCGGCTGTTTAATTTGTCTTGCACAAACTTTAATTAAACAACAACAACACATAAATATCCACCAGAAACCAAATTCGCTAAAATCTCGTTTCACAGAATACCCAAAATGACACTTTTGAAAAGTGACAATTTTGCCTTTACTGTTAGCTCACTCATGCATGGTTCAATAGATCAATCTCATTTTCACAGAAAAGTTAGTCAATAAGTGTAGGAACACTCCTGCCAAGTTATTTTGCTCAAAACATTTTCTTTAAAAAGTTACGCCATTTTGAGTAAGAGAAGAGTTACTTTTTTTGTTGTGTTTAGTATGCATCACCATAGTGAGACGAACTGATTCGATTTTGGTTCAAGTCTAGGTCAAATGTGACATGTCATAGAGGTCATTATATTTGAACTTAATGATTTTTAGCTTTGTTATGACCATATCTCAACTATTTTGTATTCGTGAATGGGAGGAGATAAAGTGATTAGACTTTTGGTTATCACAGTATTTCAAGAATAGTTTGAGCCATCAACTGAATTTAGGCGTAGGCATATAGGAGACGCAGTCACATTTATCTTGTTTTTCTACTTATTTTATTTCTTTATTATCTAGAATTAGACCAGAAATCAGTAAGATGAATTTTCTGTTCTTTTCTAGGGCCTAAGAGGAGTGAGAGGAGAAAGGGGGCAAAAAGGTGAAGAAGGAATAGAAGTGAGCAACTCTCTTTTATTGAAAGAATAATTTCTTACTGACTTCTGGATCTATATATTCATAATTTCTCTCTAATTAGCTTGCAAAAAATACTAATGCTGAGACAAGCTCAAAAACTCTGCTAGGTATGACCCTCACTTAACATTAGATGACATTTTGTTTCTTTTTATCACAAACAAACAATTGGTACATCTCATTTTATCATCCATTAAGTAATTTGATTTTCTCTCTCTATTTAATTTTTTTAAAAATCTGACTGTTGACTTGAAGGGCTTTTTGTGGCTGCAGAGATATGTCTAGATGCTTTTAACAATCTTAAATGCATCCCCTAAACCCATAGAGAGTTTAGCAGTCTATAGATGACAATGTCAGAAAGTTTTTTAGAAATTATTTTGAAATGGAGATAGCTTGCTCACTTTTAGCCCTTGCATGGACTTTGCCACAGGGAGTGCTCATGTTGAAGCGGGGATAGTTGTAGTGTTCTACTTTATTCACTCATATCAAAGGTATTACCAGTTTATTAACAAGGTATTTACTTCAAAACATGTGCATTAATATTTAATACACTATCAAATTTACATATCATGAAGGATTGGTGATTTTTTTAAAATTTCCTCTTCCAAATTTTACAGACAAGTTATGGCCATTTATTCATGTTACATTACTCAATTGAATTAAAAATTCAAAAGCATGAAATGTAATCACTTATTTTTATTTTTGACCATAGATTCTAGCCATTTTTTAAAGAGAATTGTTACATGACAACATCTGAACAAGAAATATTAAATCTTTCTTTAAGACATATTCCACACAAATTTCATAATCAACGATATGTGGTTTAATTCATCTTGTCCTTCTCTTGGAAAACAAAATATGTGAAAATATGGAATTCCTTCTTGCGTTTCAATCATTAATTTGATGTCATAGCACACACAGGATAAGTTCTTTGCTGTGCAGTTAAAATTATATAGTGTGGCAAAGTCTGTGTTCACTTGCTAAGTGCTAACCTTAGCTATGATTATAGACCTCCAAAACCTGACTCTAACCAGTTTCATTGAGATCACTTTTGATCTCTTTTGACAAGATCTTGTGTCATGTTTCATATGAAGACTGCAGACTGCGAAATGTCTTCTGGGTTCACTGTCTGTATATTTCACAATACAATGTACCTCAGCATGGGTTCTTACACAGTATGGACAGCAAAAAGTGACGTGGATTAAACTTGGTTAGAATCAGGTTAAAGAGGTCAAAATAAACATGTAGCTGTTGTTTTTTAATTCCTAACCTATAAGAGGTCAGAGAAATAGAAATGAGCTTCTAAGATAACTAATAACATTGTTTCTAACCTTGTGCATTTTTCTCTTTTTGTTTCGAGGTAAATAATCATTCTGATCATTCCCTAGCAAACATCAAGTTAATGGTTACATCACCTTTCTGGTAGATTCCAGAAAAAGAAATAGATGAACTGCATTTCTTTCTTGAGGAGGGGTGTACTTTTCACTTAAAAGTAGATCTGAATGGGTGTAAACTTTATTTTGCCACATTTTGGGAATACAGTTCTCATCATTATTGCATTTTATAGGTATTACACAGAATTGTGATTAGTGTCATCAATATGCCTTTCTGAATTTTATGTTTTCACACAAGGCATTGTATCAATAGTTGTCCATTTCCATCCTTTGTGTAGGCAATAGACACCCATTTCTGACAGGGGTACTGTTTTGTTTTATGTAGCCAAGAGGAAGCCCGTGCAACAGTTTGATCACAAAAATTACATGCACCGTTATTATGTTATAGTATAATAGGATTGTAGTCTTTTCTAGTGAGATTATTAATCTGTTAGAAACTTAATGTGTAACAATGCATGCACTACTTTTTTGTTTATACCTATATGTGAGGATGCATGTGGATAATCAAGCTGGAACTCATTGTCACAATATTCTCAATTTATTTTAAAATATTACTGCTATATATGCACATTTTTAATGGGTATTGTTCAGTATATACAGAATATTTCACTGCATATTTACCAAAATGTGGCAGGATTGATTATTTTGATTACATGTTTCTTAAAATGCTAAGTGTAAAACTATAACAATTCGTAAATGCCCTTGATTTGTTTGAGGTCTAAAATGTACAAATTGTGAAGAAAAAAACAAAATAATGTAGGGAGGAAAAGAGTGTGATGTTTACTTCCCATTATTCCTCAGTACATTAAACCAAAAATAATGAATATTCATTTTACCCCTTTCTAATTGGAGTGTTTGGGTCAGCAGAGTTTAGAGACAGGAGTTCTCAATTGCATGCATTGTACTACTTGATGATTTATTTCACGATTTATTTCACTTTTACCTGAAAGAGTGCTTCCCATATATTTTTCCTTCTATTTTAATATTTCTTGTATTTACTTGGTTTGTACAGGGGCGGGTCGGAGCCCCAGGGCCAAGGGGAGATCCTGGCCATCCTGGAACAGATGTAAGTATATTGAGACTCCCTAGCTTTAAAAATAGAGAGAGATGGATGGAAATAGGCTGAAGATGTAGAGAGAGAGAGAGAGAGAGAGAGAGAGAGTGAGTAAGGGGGCAAATCTGGGTTTTATGATCAGGATAATGCAGACCCTACATTATCGTATTTGGTTTGGTCCATGAACCTACAGTCATATGACACTTGATTACCTGCCTGATACAGGATTTGTGACTGGATGGTCATAACAATTAATGCTTCTGTTACAGCTTTTCAGAGTTTGTAAACATTATTTCTTTTCCAGAAGATGATGATCTGAAATAAAAGGTCGAAAATTTAAAACTCATCATGACTCTGATTGAAGTTTTATTTCTAGCACTATTATTTCTATTGCTTTATTATTGTAGTGCACATAATAGGAGCATGGGTTGTGAATGGGGATTTTGTTGACATAACTCTCTCCTTTCTATACAGTATTTTACTATCTTTTATCATGTAGGGTTTCAATGGCTGGAAGGGAGGGATTGGACCTCCTGGACCACCAGGATCTGAAGGTGAACGAGGTGGGCCAGGACAAATTGGGCTACAAGGACAAGCGGTAAATCTATAGAACCTCTCATCTTCCCCCTTCTTCCCCCTTCTTCCCCCTTATGTCCCCTTCTTTTTTTCAACCTATTCTTCTTCCTATGCTCTTCTGTTCCCTTTTACTGTATGTAGTTGCTCTATATTGCTTAATATGTTTTTACAGATTACTTTTAGTTCTTTAACATTTTATGTATATATTTCAATGTTATATTTTGCCCTATTTCTTGACTTTGTTTATGTAATATTGTTTAAATGAGAATGTTAAAATTGAAACAAGAAACAAAACAGGGATATCTTGCTCCTTTTTCTTATTTCTGTACAAAATTATGTCATACAGAAAGCAGAGGTTTTTGTTAGAGAAATGACCACTTAAATGGCAGTTGTACCTTCCGAATTAGAGACAAATATGATTTGGGACAATTGATATAAGTGAAGCTTTTATTTATATATTATGAAGGCTCTTTCAGAGTTTTGAATACCTATTTCTTTTCTTCCCTCATCTTTTGTTTGTGACCTTTGATCTGCAGGGTATGCCCGGGGACCATGGTGCATGGGGACCACCTGGTCCACCGGTAAGCAACAATGTGCACACTACATTACAAGATTGAATACTTTTTACCCACGCCGATGAAATCGGCAGGGTTATGTAAAGGGCTCCGTATGTTTTTTTTTTTTTTTTTTTTGTTTGTTTGTTTGTTTGTTTGTTTGTGTACAAGATAACAAGAGAACGGGTGAACGGATTTGCACCAAATTTTCAGGGAATGTTCAGAAAGTGACAGGAAAGAATCGATTAGATTTTGGTGATGATTGGTTGACCCCTGCACATTCTGTGTGACCTTGAAGTTTTGACCCTGTAGTAAAGTATAGGAACTTCAGTTCAGATAGTGACAGGAAAGAAACTAGAAAGATTGATGACCCCAAACTTCGCCTGCAGATGCAGAAATATTTTGGCCAATCAAAACACTCATTACTTCGTCTCACCAAAAGTTTATTTCAGGTTTATGAATTTTAGAAGACTTTTAGACCCATTATTTGCCATTTCACTTCAAATCCGTACGAGCCTGCAATGAATATTCAAAGCCAACGTATCCCAGCAACAAGGGATTTTTCGCGCGCTTGAACTACTACCCTACTGCGAAAGCGGCTATGTACGTTATACTAGTAATAGGCGGCTCTATAGCTTATAGCTAGCTAGCTATCGCGCGCGATACCTTTTTTTATCTACAAATTCATTTAGATTCAGGCTACCCTAGCCCTACGGCTTCTCCTCTATTTCTTATCTTCTGTCCATTTCTGTTTATTTTCCCCGATTCTTTCCACTTTGTTGTGGAAGTTTTTGTGATTTATTTTATCCTGGTGGACGTGTAGTACGTGATTTTAATTGTTTTCGGTGAAAATCTGGTGAGTTTGTTTGACGTAAGTAAGTCTATCGCACTCGCGAGCGTTCGCGTGTGTTGATCTGAGTGAGTGGGCTGTGTAGCTTGCTGTACGTACATAACTATACACAGCGCTGTCGCGAAGTGACGGCGATCTGGTCGGGCTAGGGAGTACATAACCCCAGGGAGTACAGTGCCTGTGCCTGGCTGACTGTAGTAGGATTGAACTTTTTTCTTTGGGTTATAACGGTCCTGTCATTTGAGATTTGAGTTAGTTTATAACTCATTTATGTCTGTTTGAGTGGATTTCGTAGTTGTAAAATATATACAAAAACTGTATTTTTTAAAATTTGTGTGGATTTGCAAAATTTGGTGGCTGATCGAGGTTCGCCGAATACATGCACGCCAGTATCCACTTTGACTTTGTTGATGGGTGGTGACTGAGCTGAGTGAGTAAGCTCTGTGCCTCGCATGCATGTCATTTTGAAGTCGAGATCCAACTTATTTTGTCGTCATATTTATTTTATCCAAGCCCGATGAAAAAAAACAACAACCCCAATTGCAATGTAATTTAAATATAGAACATGAATACATTTACTAACACTTACATGACTGAACACTGAATACAAATTGCTAACATTTTTTTCCTCACCACGCCACGCTCTCTGACATGTCTAATCAATTACTTTTAGGGGAGAGATGTTTCAATAATAAAATATCTTTTTCAGAAGAATTTTTTCAAGGGTGGGGACACACAAAGCTATGACCTGGATATGGCAAAATTTATTGGGGGGGGGGGGGGTAGATGTGCCTCTTGTTATCCCCTTTGAATGACTACTACTTACAAAAATAATCGCAACAAAACAAAACCTATATTGGGTTTACTTTTTTTTATACACGACAGGGGAACCAACCAGTAAAAATGCAGTTTCAAGAATAATAGCTCCGCTAAGGCGTGGGTCTGCCGCCTTTGACGGCCTTTCTAGTTAGATGATAACTTTAATTTGTTTTTTGGGTTGAATGAGAGTTTGATCAGAGACTACTGACAATTAAAGGCAACATTGTTTCCATAAATTAAAGTTAAAAGGGATATTGGAAAGATGTGGATGTGTTAAAGGGGAAAAATAATTTTTTCCCCTTATGAAAATTGATGGCAGGTAGAGGACTATGGTTCTTTTGTCGCTCAGTTACGACACCCATCCTGTAGCAAACTTCTACTAAAATTATGATTCTGATTCAGTTAAAAGAAAGCTGCATGATATCATATTAATCATAAAGGTGAAACTCCGCCAAGGCTTTGAACACTACTGCACGGAAGTATCACATATCGCTATAAATGTTCTCTTTGGAATATTGATATGACAGATTTTTTTACCAGTAAAGTTTTACATGGGTGTTTCCCCACATGGAGTCCTTGTTACCCAAATAATTTCAGGTTCATTTTAGTTCATAGCCCATTTCATGAATGGCCCACACTACCTTTGAAAAGAGTAGCAGCAGTTGGATCAGAGGTCTTATTATCAAAGATTTTGTGGTATTATTGTTCTTTTATGAAATGTGAATGTCTAACACTGTCTAGTTTAAAACTGGTGGCAGCGGTGGGATTGGAAATGTAACAATTCTTAGTGTGGTATTGCATTTCATGTCCAAATCTTGTGGTCCTGGATGGAATACCATCAATTTTGTTTCCATAATTTCTACCTCATCCAGGGTCCTAGTGGTGAAGGAGCCGTACCAGGAGTTCCTGGTCCACCTGGAGAAAAGGGGGATCCAGGCCCACATGGAGAGCATGGGCCAGCTGGTCTCTTTGTAAGTTTATTTTGGGGAGATTATGTAGCCCTATAAGATTTAGTGATTTAGACATGTCTAATTACATTCAGGAGAATATTTTGCAGAAATGAACTGCTTCAAATTTTCATTGGTATAGGTGTAAATGTCAAGGGGAGTGAATATAAAGGGAAGGATATGAAAGAATATGAAGAAAATAAAGAGTACGATGAAGAAAAAGTGATAAATGAGGTCAAGATTCGAAAATTATATTATCATTAATCTGTTCACATGCATTATACTTTTCTTTTATCAAATGATTCAGTAATTAAAAGACTGGAGACAAGAAGAGAAGAACGGCTTTAAATAAACATGAATAATGGAAAGATAAAGTGAAATAATAAAGCTAAGATGTTCATTTTTTTTTACAGAATTTATGTTGTAACAGGGGCATTTAATTTTTTTTCTTTCAGGGACCACCTGGAGATCCAGGTCTGCCTGGTGCTGATGGGAGACCTGGTGCACCAGTAAGTTTGCTATAACTTGAACATGAGAGGTATTCTTATAATGGCTTAACCCCTTCTGTGCTGCAGGTGGAAAGTTCCACCAAGGAATTTGAGTGTTGAACATTGTTTTAGGTCTATAGAATGTCTATATTTATCTTCAGGAAAAAATTTAGGGCAAATTTATCAATGAAGTAAAGCATTTTAAGTTTAAATTTCACACTTTGAAGTTCATTTTTTAATCATCACTTTATTGTACATAGATAACAAATACATAAGTTTACAAAAACAAAGAAATAGAGAGAAATATAAAAAGCCCAGGACAAGAACCTATTATGGTTCTAAGCAGGGCAGTACATTAAAAAGGGAAGTTACATCGATTGCAAAAGCTTAATGTGTTGTACATCTTGACTAATAAGGTGAAAATGAAGATAAATTTGAGTAAGTTTCTAATACTGTATATCATGTCCTTTTCACAGAATATCGTAAAAATAAAATTTAATTCTAATCAAATTGCACCTACCTCCAATTAACGCATTTTTAATCTTACTTTTATTATTTTAGCCTTACAGTAATTAACAAATTCATAAGGACATTTCTTATCAATGAATGAAATATAGCAAAAATATATAATATTTAACATGCCGTGAAGTTGTTAACCAACCCCCCCCCCCTCCCGCCCCCACATCAGACTATGTTGTCGGTATCTGGAGAGGGGTTTGAATTATCCCAAAACGTGGCCCAGATAGGTTAAAATAGAATTTTTGTTATTGTTTATTATGCAGTAGATGGATAGATGAGACTAGCAAAATATAAAACTATCAAAAGCAGTTGTGTCTGCTGCATGTTTTTTTATATCAGAATTTTGCACTTTCACCCATTCATTAGGGCCTATAAACATACTTCACTATTTATCTGTCTATTTCCTTTAGGGTCGCAATGGAACTGATGGTCAGCCTGGAGACCGAGGTCCTGAGGGTCCCCCAGGTGAACAGGGACCTCCAGGAGAGGGAGGCCTTCCAGGAAACCCGGTCAGTATTTTCCCATTCCCCTGCTTTTCATGCACTCCATACCATAGTCTGTATGTATAGTCTTAATAATATGCTTCAAGATTCAAGATTTATTGTCCATATATAATACAGATATTTGCTTTCCATTGGTGTTACATGAAATATGTGACACATAGACAAAACATGGTATCGTGTGCTGAGACCCAGAAGGGCAGTTAGACTATAAAGTTATGGTAGCACAAGTAATGAAATACAGTCAAACCTGTGCAATAAGGCCACCTCTGTGAAGTAAAGAAGTGGCTTCTGTAGACAGATAGCCCTGTTACATGGGTTCTACAGCAGATAATTATTTCTAGAGGGAAACAGTATGGGTGGATGATCTGATATTTGCTCAAGTGACATTTGTTTTGGACTTGATTTCATCAAAGGTATCAGGTTAGAGATTTAATTGCAATTGTGTTTTAGGTTAGGTTTAGAGTTGGGTTAAGGGATAGGAATAATGTTTGTCCAGTGTTGGAGTTGAGAATTTGATAAGTGTTGGAATTTGACTGTGAGGCATTGTAGTCATAGCATGTGTTGTTCAATCTGTAGGTTACCAACTCTCGTCAAGTGACCATGATGGAGAGATGGCCATTATGGCAGGTTTGATTGTATTGTTGTAACATGACTAGGAAATCATTGGTGGGATGTTAAACTGTTTAACTCAGTTTCTTGTGAAAACCTTGTTTTCCTAATTTTTTAGGACCAATTTGATGTTCCGAAACCCATCCAATTGCATATCTTCAACAATAATGTCACAAGCTACATGTATAGCGAAGGATGTCAATACTCTATATTAAAAATTAAAATGTTTTAGCTTTCATCAAAAGTGAAAATTTTTGAGTTACAAGGTTTATCATCCCACCAACAAAATGTTGATTCACTCAAACTTTTATAATGAGGGCTGTCTACTCCTCAGGGTAGGATGGGCCAGCCAGGAGATACAGGATCCAAAGGGGAGAAGGGAGAGGATGGAAACATGGGTCCTCCTGGTGCCAGAGGCTTGTTTGGAATCATGGTAAGTTGTTGCATTTGCCACCAAGCTTATCCACAGAATATATGGTCCAGATTAAAAGAAATATAGCTTTGTGGCATTTCAGGGGGTGATCTGGGAGAACCATAAGTTGGAGAAGTTGAAAGTACGGGGTATGCATTGATGTGTTTGATCCTCTTGTCCATACCCTTGTTCAGAGAGAATTTGCCCTTGGCAATTAATTTTAGAAGTCCAAAGCAATTTGGCAAATTGAAAGTATACTAGCGCAAAGGTTGTTGTGCTCTGACTGGCAAAAACTCTGACTGCCAAAAACTCTGACTGCCACAATTTGTCCAGGGACAGAATGCTGAAAACTATCGAGACACCATACCAACATGAAAGTTATCAGGTAACCCCTTCAGATTATCATCTATTGTCAAATCTGAAACTTTCGCTATTTCTTGAGTTATTTAAATTTATAAAAGTTCATGAATAGGAATACAGAATCATAATCAGTGGTAGAGCAGTGGTCTCATAACTGTGGTCTCGTAACTGGAGGACCCGGGTTCGAACCAAGTGGATGCGCTAGTTCCCTTTGGTATGGCATTAATCCTCATTACCAAGTCCTTGGAGAGAACTTAAAGCCGTCGGTCCCCAGGTTGCTTACTTAAAGCATACACATGCTCTCTTAGCAGTCGGGTAAAATAAACCATTGAACCAAATCAAACGAAACATGGAATATCCTGTGTGCAGGAGTTTTCGTGTGCCTATACCACTAGAACAGATAGTTATAACCATTCTGCTTTCTTAACGCAAAACATAAAACTTATATAAATCTTATGAACCATTCCTATCTTTTGGATCAATTGTACGTTAGTATTGAACCAAGTCAGGATTTGCAATATTAATTTCTTAATTAAGGATAAGTTTGATATAATGTGATATGGCTTTCGTCAACCTGTTTGCCAACTTCCATCATTACAGAAAACCAAGGATCAATCAATCAGATTTTTACAAATGGTCCAATTCCTTTAGATATATCCCCAATATTTGTTACAAATAAATGGACCAACCGCATGTATTGCTGACTTTTTCTATAATACTATAATAAAGATAATTTATTCTCTTTTTGTACGTTATTTGCAGATTATATTGCGTAGTGTTGAAATTATATCATTTTTTAAAAATCATTGTGTCCCATATTTAATTAGAATATTGCTGAGATCTTGCTGTTTCATATTCATTCTCTCCCAGGGTGAAAAAGGCATGAAAGGTCAAGCTGGTAGTAGAGGTGAGATGGGAGACGATGGCTTCTCCGGTTTTCCAGGGCCTGTTGGTCCTGCTGGACCAAAAGGTTATCCAGTAAGTTATTGTGCTAGTTCAGAAGTAACTGTTATACAGATGCAACATATAGGCTTTTTACACTTGCAAAATTTTGCTTAGTCCCTTACTATCGGTAGGGCTAAACGAGCATTTAGCCCCACCAATAGTACAGGACTAAGCTTAGCCCATTTCCTGTTCACATTGCATTTTAAGCAAGTAGGCTAACTCCACGATAGTGCAGGATTATTTTAGTCCCGGAAAAATGGCGGGTTAGCCCACTAATGGTGGGGCTAAATATAAAAGGGTGGGGCTAAGTGCTCAAGCGAGAACAGAAATAACAATAGTCTGGGGTTAAGGATAGTCCGGTGTTAAGGATAGTTATAGGCCTCTGTCGGTCAGAAAATACGATGGATAGAGCACCCTAGGTAGATATAGATGATGTGCTGCTGTGGCTGGTGAGTCTGATGCGAAAATGGCAGTCTCTCGCACACTGGCCGCATATGTAGGTACATGTATTATTCGTTTTTGCATAGGTACGGGCTTTTTGTCTGGCTTTTTTCTGGTCAGCCAGGTCTAGAAGCTTTTCTTCACACTTCTTAAGTTGACGGCGAAAAAGGCCTCTCCAGTTACTACGGTTGTCTGCTGCATTTTCCCAACATCTAATATCTAGATCCAGCGCTCTCATGTGATGCTTACATGTATCTTTGTAGCGTAATTTTGGCCGGCCAACAGCTCTCTTTCCAGAGGCAAGTTCACTGTAAAGGATGTCCTTGGGTATGCAGCCATCTTGCATCCGATGAACATGGCCGAGCCAGCGCAACCAGCGTTGTCTCAGAATTGTAAACATCGTTGGGAGACCAGTGCGTTGAAGGACCTCTCTATGTGTTACTTTGCCCCTCCAGGAGATCCCAAGGATGCGGCGAAAGCAGCGCATGTGGAAGCTATTCAGCTTCTTCTCCTGTTTGGCATACGTTGTCCAGGTTTCGCTTGTATACAAAAGCATGCTGACAATGCACACATTGCACACAGCTGCCTTGGTCTTGGAAGTTTAGTATTCTCTCCCAAATACGTGTTGTGAGTCTGGTGAATGTGGACGCAGCTTTCCCGATGTGTTTGTTAATTTCTGCATCGAGAGAGAGCTTGTCGTTGATGGTAGATCCTAGATATGGAAACTGTTGAAAAACCTCCAGTTTGTGGTTTTCAGTGGTTACTGTTGGTGGAGTCCCTGTACCCTGACTGAACACATTGGTCCTCTTCAAACTGATGACCAATCCAAAGTCCCTGCAGGCTTGGGAGAAGCGGTTCAACAAATGCTAAGTTGTTGCTCAGTGTGTGTGTGACGATTGCTGCATCGTCAGCAAACAGCATGTCCTTTAGTTTTTGGAGACTTGTCAAGATAACTCGCGAAAAGAGTTTTCCAAAAACGCCTAGAAGGGAGATGCCCCTGTAGTTGTTGCAGTCGCTTCTGTCGCCCTTATTCTTGTAGGGGGTGATAATCTTGGCGTCCTGCATGTCTTGTGGTACTGATCCTTTTATCCAACATTGACAGAGAACACCATGTAGGGGTTGCAGAAGTGTGCTTTTGCAGGACTTGATCAGGTCTGGTGGGATACCATCGTTTCCAGGAGCTTTTCCCGACACCAGGCTGGCAATGGCACTGAGATCCTGCTGGGTTGGTTCTTCGTCAAGTTCTGCATGGTGGGAAGACAGTCGATGGCATCAAGGGTTGAGAGGGCAATGATGTGTGCTCTAGAGTACAGCTCAGAGTAATGTTCTTCCCATCTCTCCATCTGTTTGCTTTTGTCCGTGATAAGTTCCCCACTAGATGACTTGAGGGGGGCCATCTTGGTCTGGACAGGTCCTATGGCTTTCTTGATGCCATCATACATTTTCCTGATGTTTCCTGTTACTGCTGCTGTCTGGATGTCATCGCTGAGCTCAACCCAGTACGCATTGGCACATTTTCTGGCAGTCTGCTCTACCTTGTTCCTGGCAGTTCTGAGTACCTGAAGAGTCTTCTCATTCGGTAGACGCTTGTACTCAACAAAGGCAGCTCGCTTTGCCTCATTGACAGGAGTCATCTTGTCTTTTATTTTCAGTTTTGCTTGATAGCCCCCTTCCACTGACCATCAAAGGCTCATCCCAAAACTGCGAATTTCAGCGTTCTGATGAATTCTGAGGATATTTGAGCCGACAAGCGTGTTTTGGGGGCCCTTTTTTCTGGCAAATCCGATAAAGATCTGACATTGATCGGGGTAATCGGATGAAAGACTGGTAGCTGCCCAATATCTGTCGGCCGTTTTCATCGGCGGCATTCGATTCATCTGTTGGAGGGTAAATCGAGGATGATCTGACACTAACCCAACACTTCCGACAATCGCTCGACACTAATCCGACTAATCAGTTAGTAATCGGACACTGACCTGATACTCTGCGGATTTTTCGCCAAAATCAGAAATTGTGTGCAAAAGGAGGATCTTGGTGTAGCGCTGTAGCACTGTTATTGTCTGATGAAAATCTGTCAAGCACCAGTGTTGGCTGACCCTGGAATCACCCTCCTTTTATAGACCGTTGGCCGTCAGATGTCACCACTGGTTATGCGATAAGTGTCGGGCGACAGTTGGGTCAATGAGCTATTACCCTCCGATGAGTGTTGAATTTGCTAGTCTTTGCTTGACATCATTTTGAAGTAGTAATGGGGAAATCTGGTATGATCTAGTGATGAAATGATTTTATATTCCTTAACGAGGTGCTATGTTACATCAAAATTAATCTCTAAATTCAAATTTGATGAATGATGACCATTAAAACTTCCTCTTTTAACATCATTTTCGCTAAAGATACAATAAGGTTTGTAGATATAGACTACTGTGTTATATGCATGCATAGCGTGTTAATAATACGTAGGTCCGTGTGTGTGTGTGTGTAGGCCTAGCTAGCGCTCCACGTATGTATAGCTGTGATACGTGAAACAATACACACACGAAATGCAAGCGCGTATATGTGTTGCATATTCAACTTCCAAAGTTTTCTTCGAACTACAGTACATATTCTCTCCAACAATAAGTTCTAATGTTGCTGCCAGTTCAGTTCTGATGGCTTTGGCCGAGTTAAGCTTTATGTATGCCTTGCATGTTATTAGTTGAGTGTCACAAATCATGCACCAGCGAGAGCGTTGAACTGGCACCGAAAGCGATGGCGATGCCATGGCCATTTCGCATTGATTGGGCCACGACCAGGACTACATTTTCACACACAACTTTTATCAGTAAGAAGTTGCAAATGTAGGCCTAAATGCCAATTATTTCCGTTTTCAGAACCTCGTTTCCCGGCTTGTTTCTTGCAAATCTCAGAGAGTTTTAATATCCAATTCGAATGCATGCACAATACAGTACAGTACATCATAATGTGTACAGCTAGCTCGAGCTGAGCTGATATGCGATATGCGCGATCAGATCAGGGATCCCACCACGTGCAAAACGTAAAGCGAACTGTTTGATTGACGGTGATTTCATGAATATTTATGATCACTTGTGTGTGAACTTTTGACCCCTGACGTCAGCGTGGAGCAATTGCACTGGACTTTTTTTTTTCGGGGCCAACAGGTTCTCGGGATCGCGCCATCACTCGGCTTATCGCGTATAGTCGGCAAATAAAAAACTCAATAAAAAGAGTCCAGAACTAGACTAATTAAGCACCAGAGAGCCACCATGCATCAGCCCAGAATACTCTTCTGTTATTACGTTCTCCGGCAGTTTAAGGGGATTGTGACCCAGCCAGAACATGATTCACAGGAACTCTATCATTAGGACACCCAAGCATGACCCAGATTAGAGTACCTTTATATAGAAGAGTAGCGACATGGACGTCTGACTTTTCTGGACACAAAATGGCGTTCGAATTCTTTCTAATGAGAACACCCAGGTGCTCATCGGAATTGAAAGGAAATGTTACGTAATAGTGGACACAAAATGGCGTTCAAATCACAGGTTGTGCGTTACTCTTCTATATAAAGGTAATCTAACCCAGATGACCCCCTAACATTCATGGGATTGGCACAGGTAAGGCGCTGGATGCTGTCCCAGTATTCAAGAACTAGGTTCTTACCTGTCGCCCAGTAAGGATAGTATGGGGTTAAAAAAATCAAGTGTAAAAAGCCTATTAGAGGTTTATACATGTTTCATTGGTTTTCTTGATGGATAGCTTTTTTTTTAAAGAGCTAGACCCATACACAATATCAGTGATTATGATCTTGTAAAATGTACATCATGTGCAGTATCTGTGAATATGATTGGTTTTAAAGTTTTATGATGACTATCCCTTGATGTTTCATATTTTTTTTGGTACATAAATATATGGGTTGTGTTATAATGAACTAAACGCTTTCAAATGAAATCTTTCCATATCTATGTATGGGTATGAAAAACAAGATATCACATTTGGGGGAATGGAAATGCAAGACAGAAATGAAGTGAATAAGATCATATGAAATTACTCTTAGGGTATGTACATTTTTGAGGGATCCTTTGAAGGTGGTAGTTATTTCTCTGATACAAAGTGGGATGGTCAATGTTTGTGATGCACAAATTGTAAAATGACTTGTTAAATCTTGGTATATATTTGTTCACCTCACAGGGTATGCAAGGGGAAGAAGGAGAGGAAGGAAGAGCAGGGTTGGATGGATCAAAGGTAAAGTTGGATTCCATGCCTCATGAAGAGTTTTGACCAATGACTAAGATTCACATGGCCATTTTATACTTCCTTAGCATAAATTTTAACTCTGTATAACAAGCAAGGTCTGGCTGTCGATTTATATTTATGCTTTGATTGCAACAAAACTTTTTCTTCATTATTACTTCTTGTACTGTAAGTACAAAAAGTAGTATTTTGCAGTTTGCTAATTGAATTATCCATTCATTACTGGGTCATATGCTTACACAATAGATACTGTAACCACAGCCCTGGAAAAATATTAGACCATTAGAAGGCATATGTGGGAAGTGTTGGCTACATCAGTAATTGAACTTTCAATTGATTTCTACTAGCTAACTCATAATGAGTGGATGACTACTCCCTAAAACAATTACCCCCAAAAATAACTAAACCCTCGGACAATTACCCCCCCCCCCCGACAGTTATCCCTAAAGGACAATTGGATCTAAAGGCATGCACCCCCAACGGATGGATACTCGGGTTAAACAGTCAAACCGCAGGTCCCGAAAAAGGGCTCTATTTTTATTTTCAGTTTGCTTGATAGCCCCCTCCACTGACCATCAAAGCTCATCCCAAAACTGCGAATTTCAGCGTTCTGATGAATTCTGAGGATATTTGAGCCGACAAGCGTGTTTTGGGGCCCTTTTTTCTGGCAAATCCGATAAAGATCTGACATTGATCGGGGTAA